>BTHU01000021.1:23986258-24308758 GCA_036184795.1 Tokudaia tokunoshimensis
CCACATCTCTATCTATGAAGTAGAGATTTTTGGGTACTCTATCATCAACTATCAGGTTTGAACATAATGAGATCTGGTTTAAGCAACTGAGTTTTTCCCCCTTGCAGAATTTATGTAGACTAGAAAACTAATTCTATGCCTGAAACATCTTGATGGCTGTTTCTTTACCTAGAAAATGGAAGAAATTACTTCTCAGACTTGACCTCAATGAAGTAAAAAAATCTTTAGTATATTACATAGAAGCAAAATGAGAGAAAAGCTCATAAATTACATGACAGGTCACCAGAAAGATGGAAGGTACCTTGTAGTGGTTTTTATTTTTCCCCTTAAGCTTTTCTTCCTTCCCTTCTTTGAAACAGGGTCTCATTGCATAGTCCTGGGAGGCCAGGGTAGTCTCGAACTCAAGAGATCAGCCTGCCCCTATCACCTCAGTGCAGTATTAAAGGTACCATGTACCACCATGCCTAGTCTGTTTCCTTAGACTTATTATTATTACTGTGTGAGAAAGAACACGGGTGTGTCTATGGGGATCAGGAGAAAGTCTGTACAAGTTGGCTCTTTTCTATAACTCTGAACTATCTTGCCAGCCCTACTAGTGTTTTTTTCTTTAAACAAAATTAACTTAAAATAAAAATCACAAGACAGAACATAGAGGTTGCTAACTTGTAAAAACAGATTTATGAAGATATGAAAACTTAAGAGAATAGAAAAGAAATGTACCTCTCCCCAATCTGTGGATTAAATTTGGGGCTTTGCATATATATATTAAGCAAATGCTTGAATGGAGTGATCTACACTCCCAGCCAACATATGGTACAAACTATTTTAAGGCAGGTCTCATGTATCTCAGGCTGGCCTTGAACTCAGCATGTAGTTTAGGATGGCCTGTAACTCTGATTCTCCTACTTCCTGGGATTGTAGACATATGTTAGCATGCCCAGTTTTGCGTGGTGCTGAGTATAAAACCCAGGGCTTCACACATTAAGACAAGTACCCTATCAGCTGAGCTACCTGTTCTCTTACTGAAAGTTTCCACATACGCTCAGTGTTTATGCTCATAGTACTCAAAGTACTACAATCTTCAGAAATATGCTACTGAATTTACACCTGGTGGCTACTGTGGTGAAGAATCATTTTTTTACACACAGCATTTGTCCTGGGCTATTCTGGGTCTTTGGAATGACAGGATCTTTAGCTGCTGACAATGTAAATAATTAATTTATGATGCAGATTTCAGCCATCAAATATCAGTTCTGCCTTCAGGAAGCTAACACATGGAGCTGGGAAAACAGGCCCAGCAGTACAGAGCACTTACTGCTCCTAATGAGGAGCAGAGTTTAGTTCCCAGCACCCACATGGACCCTCACCACTATCTGTAGCTTAGATCCTGATGCGCGCACACACACACACACACACACACACACACAGGCACACCACTCATACATGCAAGATTAAAATAGCTAGCCACCTTGTGGGAAATGACTGGCACCCAATAAAAACACTGAGTATTTCAGCCTCATTGCTTAGCGATACTGACCATTATCAAACATCAACGCCAGGTACTCATTTATGACTTTTCCATGGAGGAAAAAACACATGCTCCACTACTGATACCTCTCCTAGAAGCTTCCTTATGGTCTTAACCTGACTAATTTTAATCTGTATCCTGCACTTGGCACAAACTGCACTTGGCTATGTAGTAGTTCTTTGAGTTCTGTGAAACTTTACAACAAATGATAGAGCCTTAGGACAGAGTGCGGCATACCCCTCCCAACTTGGCAAATGGTATCAGAAATAAGGGAAGTCCTGTGTAGTTTTCCTTTGATTTTTGTAGGTAGCAAAATTCTAACATGCTTTTGACAACTGAGAAGAATGTCCTACCTGTTAAAAAGTCAGTGTGTCCTCCTAATGCTGGTCTATCCTGATATTACACCCGCCCATATGTCAGACTACTTCTAGGCAGATACTGACATGTCAGATTGCTGTTTCAACCACTATTCAATGGACACATACAATTTAATTCCCTAGGTCACACAGCACAATACTGAATCAATAAGATTTATGACCTACAAATATTTAACATCAAAGATGGGGAAAAAAAACCTCATTTAACTTAACAAAACCACTTAAGTCAAATTTCAATGTAATGCAAACATAATAAACCCAGCATGGACCTTTCTATTCTTCTGAAACAGAACCAGCAGAGTGTATTCTGATTATTTTGCCTCCACTTCCTGAGTGCTGGTATTATACATATATCCAACCATATATGCAGGTCATCATAACTTTGTTCCTAAGTTTTAGGTTTAAAAATTTACTGCAATTATTTGTGTGTGTGTGGGGGGGGGGGGCAGCAGTACATCGACACCACAGCTGATGTGTGGAGATCAGAAGGTAACTTGTAGGAGTCAGTTTCTTCTACCACCTGGGTCCTGGGGTTTAAAATCAGGCCATCAGGCTTGGTGGCAAGTGCCTTTGCCTGCTGAGGCAGCTCACTAGCGTATGTATAAGGGAGGGAGGGAGGAAAGGCAAGAGAGGGAAGAGAAAGGAAGGATGAGAAGGAAGGAGGGAGGAGGGAGGGAGGGAGGGAGGGAGGGAGGGAGGGAGGGGAGAGACAACGTAGCGAGTGAGTACAGACAGACAGACAGAGAACCCAGGTTCTATTCCCAGCATCCACGTGGTCCCTTATAACTACCTCTAACTCTAGTTCCTGAGGATTCGACACCATCTTCTGACCTCAGCAGGCATCAGGTACATAAATGCAGCACTGATATAAATATAGGCAAAACACCCTGAATACATAAAAAATAAAATAAAAAGTATTTAACATTTTTAATTTTTTTTTTATTTTTAAATTATGTGTATGTGAGTGTCTGAGTGCAGAAACAGAAACTGGATCTTTTGGGAATGGAATTACAGGTGGCTGTCAGCCATTACATGGGTGATGGAAACTCAAGTCCTCTGGAAGAACAGCCAGTGCTCTAGCCTTCTGAGCCATCTCTGCCGCCCCTTATCCAAACTCTAGACCGGCAACTATGTACAAGTTGCAGTGGTGGCACCGGCCTACAATCCCAGCACTAGGAAACTCAAGCAAAGTTTTCCAAGACTGAATCCAGCCTAGATAGAGCGGGACTTATCTTCAGAGGAGCAAGTCCCGGACCTCATTAGCTACACTGGTATTCATATGTTTGTGTGTATAGACATAGTAATACATGTACACATGTACGCACATATTTTTACTTGCATATGAATGCCCATATTATCACAAAATAGTATGAGTATCTTTAGGATAGTCACTAAAACTTTACTAACTATGAAAATGACATCCAACCTAGCATGAAGATTACAATGAACATATGGATTTTATTTCTTAAAACTTCAGGAATAAGAAGATCAAAAGTTCTATGGAAATACGAAAGTGTGATGAACTCTCTTTAAAACAAAGATGTAGTAGTTACTCTGGAGGCAGAGGGAGGTGGTCTCTGAGTTCAAAGCTAGCCTGGTAGTCTACATGGTAGGTTCCAGACCAACCAGGCCTGTGTTTTTGTTTTTGTTTTTTTTTAAAAAAGTAAAGTTAAGGAAAAGAAGCCAGTTTCCTGCAATAGTATGTACTCAGTATCATGTCCATTTAAAATTGGAGAGACAGTAGCTATGACAGATTAGAGAGAAATGAGGAACATAAGAAACCACTATAGCCCTCTATCACCTCCTATGAGAAAACAGCCAACACCAGAACATCCCTAATGAGACCGTTTGATATCACCGTGACTTCGTGCTAAGAGGAGTTTGTGTGAGAAGACTACCAAATTTCAGTCAATATTCAAACACAGAACAAAAGCTGCTTGCTAAAAAGAAATCCTATTAAGACTTGGTTAAAAGACGGGCTGTCTACAGATGGTTTACCTTTTTCATCAGGCTGCCCCAGAACACACTGTCTCAGTAACTGGAGTGCGGAGACTACAGGTGTGTGCCACTATGTTTGGTTCTCATAGGATATTAAGCATCTGCTACGTAACTAAAGTTACTTTAAAATAACCAAAGTTATTAAATATCTGTTAACTTGGTACTAAAGGCCTTTAGTCACATGCAAAGAAATATATCCATATGTGAATATGTATTAGCAATCTGAAATAAAATGAAAACACAGAATAAATAGTTCCAGGGCTCTCTCCTGGCTTTATAGTAAACATCTCCTAACATTTCTAAGAGATCTGATACCCACTACTCTGAACATCAGAGAAGAGGCACTAACCTCAAAGGAAATAGGAGCTGAAAGTCCAAGCCACACCTGCCTTTTCTCTAGAGAAGTACAACTGGTACCGCTGGTTTGGTGCTGGGAGAATATCTACATATAAACTGAGCTACCTATAGAATTCAGTATTTCAAAATAATGTACTTGGAATAAAAGCTATGAAAATACTTGTTTCCTAAATGTTCCCTCTGTATTGTACAAATGCCACATAGGGAGAGGAGACGTACCACTCCATAGGCTTGCTGCTGGATCCAGTTGATATAGTCGTTCCTTATGTCTATCAGCTCTTGGACTTCATGTATGTAAAACTTGTCATACTGGATAAGTTGTCCTGTTTTCTCATTTACCTTGAAAAAAAAATAAATAAAATTAACATTAAATTTAGTCTGTACTTTTAGTTCTTAAATAGAAAAAAAAAGGCTTTGGAGATTTCTTTAGCTAATTTTCTATTAAAAATAAAACAAAAACAAAATATTTTAAAATAAAATATTTTAGGAATGTGATATATTTATTTGTACTTGGTAACCCCCAAGTCTAGAAATAAATACCTGTTTAACCACAATACAGTATAAACTGTATAAACCAGAAACTACATGGCCTTCAGGTTGGCAAAGAAGAACTAAAAGGTAATATTATGCAACTTAACAGCTGGGCAAACAAACCTCTACTTACTCTTTCCTTTCACCTGTTTCTTTGCTTATGTGAATGCAAACCACATGTGTAGGGTGCCTTTGGAGGCCAGAAGAAGGCGTCAGAGCTCTTGGAGCCAGAGTAACAGGCATTAGAACACAACCTGACATGGGTGCTGGGAACTGAACTAGGGTCCTTTAGTACAGCAGTACGTGCTTTTTTGTTCCGGAGTAACAGGCATTAGAACACAACCTGACATGGGTGCTGGGAACTGAACTAGGGTCCTTTAGTATAGCAGTAAGTGCTTTTTTGTTTGTTTATTTTTATTTTATGTGCATTGGTGTTTTACTTGCATGTATAACTGTGTAGATGTGGAATTACAGACAGTTGTGAGCTGCCATGTGGGTGTTGGGAATTGAACCTGGGTTCTCTAGAAGAGCAATCAGTGCTCTTAACCACTGAACAACCTCTACAGTCTAGTTATGCAAGGTGGTATCAAGATAGGATCTAAAAACAAGGCTGAAAACTCCACGGGGAGAGAACCACGTACACAAGGAAAGCCAGTCCCTAGTGAAGAGTACCACTGTGACCAAGAGACCTGGCTTCCACAGCAACCCTGGGATGGCAAGGTGTCTTCTGTCATGTAATGTACCAATAAGTACACACATTTTTTTATGAAGTAAAGCAACTGGAAGCTCATAAAGTCATATCATGTATACTCTAGATTGCAGAGAACAGAGGATGGACAAGCACAATCACGAAAGCCCTCACTGTGGACCTGGACCTTTCAATTCTTCAAAAGCAAAAGGAAACGCAAATGAAGGGGAAAAAAAGAGGGCAGGTGTTCTAAACTGAAGGAAGAAGAGAGAGAGAAAAAAAGAAGTAGGGCCTGTAAAACTAGTTGTGAGGTAAAGGAGCCTGCTGCTGCCATGCCAGATAATCTCATTCGAGTTTCTGAACCCATGAGGTAAAAGCTGAGAACCACTCTTACAAGTTGTCTTTGGCCTATCCCATGACAGTCCAAGAGTCACCCACACCCAAAATGAAATTTTTAAATAATTCTTTAAAAAAGACCAGAAAAATTCTAGTGGTAGGTATAAAAGAAGTTCACAAAAGTCATCATACTGACAGTAACATAACAAATTGTTAACTATAGACAATAAAACAACTACTTAAAAAACACTGTACATCACCAGGACATGGTTGGCACATGCACTGGGATTCAGAGGCAGGTGGATCTCTGAGTTGGAGGCCAGTCTGGTGTATAGAGTGAGTTCTAAGACAGCCAACACTATGGAGAGAAACCTTGTCTCAAAAAACAAAAACAAAAAGGAGAATTACTAAAAATAACCATTTACCAAAGTCATCGAGTAAACATTCAATATTTGGGGCTGGAAAGATGGCTCAGCGGTTAAGAGCACTGATTGCTCTTCCAAAGGTCCTGAGTTCAAGTCCCAGCAACCACATGGTGGCTCACAACCATCTATAATGTGATTTGATGCCCTCTTCTGGCATGCATGTGTACATGCAGATACAACATTCACATACATTAAATAAATAAATATTTTAAAAGTTCAATGCTTAAAAATTTCAACTAAGCCGGGCGATGGTGGCGCACGCCTTTAATCCCAGCACTTGGGAGGCAGAGGCAGGAGGATTTCTGAGTTCGAGGCCAGCCTGGTCTACAGAGTGAGTTCCAGGCCAGCCAGGGCTACACAGAGAAACCCTGTCTCGAAAAACCAAAAAAAAAAAAAAAATTCAACTAAATTCTCTACCAATAAAGCCTTGAAAAATGAAACATTTAAACTATATACAATTAAAAATATGAAATACTGAACATTTAAAAATTTTTATTTTATCATTTTATGTGTATGAGTATTTTGCCTACAAGTATGTCTGGTGCCCATGAAAAGTGAGAAGAGAGTGTTGGATCCCCTGGAAATAGAGTAACAAATGATTTGAGAACTACTATATGAATGCTGAAAATTGAACCCAGTTCTTTTCAAGAGCAACAAGTGCTTTTAACCACTAAGCCACCTCACTATATAGATGCCTAGAGATAGTACAGCCCCTTTCAAAGGATGTATAAGACCATTGAAAATTATAAAACAGTAGAGAGCACATAAAGAGACACTGATTCAAAAAAAAAAAAAAGATTGATCACAAACTGCAAAGGAAAATAACGAGACCTGAAAAACAAATGTAAACAAATTTTAATTGGGATTCCATTTTAAAGAAACAGTGATATAAAGTATATCCTGCTATACCTGAGGCAACGTAAATATGCAAAGACACTGTAGGATTATGATTATAGTTAGACTCTTCAGTATGATTATAATTCATTTCCTTACTAGAAATGATTTTATTGTTCTATAGATGAACACCTGTTTTCTTAGCAGAACTAAAATAGTAGAGAGTGTTCTATGCATGGAGGCACAGAGGTGGCTCAGGGCTGAGAACATTTGCTGCTCTTACAGAGGCCCTGGGTTCTGATCGCAGCACCTACATAAAGTCTAACCAGCATCTGCAACTGCAGTTCTAGAAAATCTAAATGCTCTCTTCTGGTCTTAGTGGGCACCAGGCATGCATGCATGCGCCTATGCACATGGTCCACAGATGGACGTGCAGAGAGCATAGCTGTATGCATAAAAAAAAAAAAAAAAGAATGATACATGTAGTATAGTCTCAAAACGTTTCACAGAACAAACATTTGATAAATTTAAGAAGGGGAAGATAATCATTATATTTGTCTTACAATGTTTCAGTATGTATGAAAACAGTCAAAAACTGAAGAGGGAAGAGGCCAGGCATATAGCACAATAGTAGAGGCCTGCTTAGCATGCAGGAGATTCTGGGCTCAGTTACATACTTATTACAGCTCAGAAAAAGTTGGGCTAAGCTGTCTAGGTGAGCAGACCCCAGGGGAAACGGCCCACTCCAAGGTTAGAGTAAATGCTTACTACTCTAGAAGAAGGGTTTGGAGGATCTAGAATCCCATGACAAGAACTGACTAAGGAGAAAATAATGTTTTGGAGCCAACGGGTTATAAAATCATCAACATTCTGAGAATTATTATGTTGGCTCAGAAAGATAAAGATAGAGAGGCTAGTGGTAGGAAATGAAGTAGAATATCCCTAAGATTAAAGATGTCCTGATAAGGCACTCAGAGGAACAGCAGCTAGATATATAAAATTGTTTTGTTTTGTTTTTCAATGCTTCAAACCTGGGTAACAAGAACAAGAACAAAATGCCAGTGGTAACACCAACAAGTCAGAGAAGACATTCTTGGTAAGGTGGGAAGTGGAAACTGGGGAGGATGAAAAGTCTGATGTTAGTTCTTTTTAAATGGCACAGTAAGGAGACCATGGCACTCAGGAAGCAGTCATGGGCAGGAAGGCTGTATGTGGAAGACCATTCACTCTAGTGTCCTATACACCTACAAGTGGAGGCTAATATGGGCTACAAGTAAAAAAAAATTTTTTTTCAGCAAAAATGTTAAAGCACTGGAAAGACTGTGATATGATGGAAAATTGTTTTTTTAAACAAAGATACTAAAGCAGTAATAATAAAGTAAACTCAACATACATACTAAAGAAAACTAACTTCCTACGGGAAACAACAAAAGTAACTTTATTAAACACAGCTCCCTCTTTCAACACACTGAGTAAATCTACATTCAAACCTTTTCTTGAGCTGGGCATGATGGCAGCTTTAATCCCAACATTCAGGAGACAGAGGCAGGGAGATCTCTAGTTCCAGGTCAACCAGGGCTATACAGTGAGACTCAAAACAAGACAAAAGACCCCAATAAAAACAACCTTTCACTTGGGAAACCAGATGGCTCAAACGGTGAGGGCACTTGCCTTTTAAGCCTGACTGGTCACAAAAGTTTGATCCTTGGGATCTACAAGGTGAAAGGGAAGAACTGACTCCTATAAGTTGTCCTCTGACCTTTGCATGTGTGCAGTGGTTCATGTATGCACAATGAATAAATGGAAAAAACAATTTAAGTAGTAGGGCATGGACACCTAGGCCTGGTAACCACAACAAGAATGTCCGTGAATTCAAGGTAAGCCTGGTCTAAACAGTTAGTTGTAGGCAAGCCAGAGCTACAGAGTGAGACCGTGTCGAAAAACAAAAAACAATCTTTAATTAGAACCATCTCTATCTGTTGGATCTTTAGAAGGATGCAGTGTAATGAACAGCTGTTGTTAATTTTTGATGTGTGAAATCTGTGAAAATATAAACTCTTAAAATTATGAGTTTTATCTTATAATTTTAAGAGTTTATATTTTACAGATTTCAAAGTTTTGCTACATACCTCTTCTTCAAAGAAAAAGATCAATAACATATTGATCTAAAAGGTAAGCTGAAGTTTTAACTGAGTTTTACATTAAAACCAACTAAAACTATGTTCCAATTACAGTTATCATTAAACATTATACTACTTGTAAGGCACATTATTATATTTCAATAGTCTCATAAACAGTACTGCTTTTATTTTCAAAGTTATGTTTTTAATCCCTTTATTTCAACCAAGTAAAAAACATGTCAGGTCTTTTCCTACTTTTATGGGGCAGGTATGGGGAGGGAGACAAGGTCTGCGTATTTAGCCTTGGCTGCCTTGAAACTAGCTATACAGACCAGGCTGATCTCAAGAGATCTGCCTGTATCTGCTTCTGGAGTGCTAGGATTAGAGTTGTGTGGCACCGTTCCCAGGGCACTTTTCCTAATGCTCTCATTTGGGGGGGAGAGGGGGGAAAACAAACCAGAGGGAAGCTATTATTACCAACTTTCAATCAGAACTAAGACCTACTTAAAAAACAGATATAAAGTGTGAAATATTACCTATCCCATTATAAAAGGTGTGCTTCCTTGTGAAATATTACCTATCCATTATAGGTGTCCTACTGTCTTTAATACTAATATTATCAGCTGTACTCTTTACTAAAAAAGAAAACACACAGAAAATCACACATGCACACACACAAAAAGTTCACATTGGCCTTTCTCAAACACTCATATTTATAGCAAAAAAAATAATGAGGTCTGTGTGTGTAACCAAGGATAGTCTTCAACTCACAATCTTGTGTCTCAGCTACTCTCGTAGTTGGCACTAGGCCAGGTTCACAACATTTTCCTCTCTTTCTTTTCCTTTTATTTTTAAATTTTGAGTCAGAGTATCTAGCTATGTAGATCAGACTGGCCTTGAATTTACAGAGATTCACCTGCCTCTGCCTCTCAGTGCTGGGATTAAAGCTGTGAGCCACACAGCTCATATTTGAACTGAAGAGTAATCAAAGGGTTTGGCTTTTCTGAAGCATTGTCTATGTAGCCCTAGCTGTCCTGGATCTATGTAGACAATGCTAGTCTCAATCTTACAGACCCACCTGCCTCTGCCTCCCAAGTGCTGAGATTAAAGGTCTGTGAATCTGCCTGGCTCAGAAGAGTAATCCAAAAGAACTGCACATAAATTGGCAAACACACACACACACACACACACACACACACACACACACACACACACACGTCCCTGCCTTTCCAGATGGTATGTATACTTACAAGCTATTTTACAAAGTAGTCAACTGTTCTCTAAGAAGCCTTCTTTAATCCTCCATGAATATATTATGTTTTTCTTTATCTAACAATTATCAAAATTATTCACTTATTTGTACATAATCTTTCTAGATGGCCACCCTAAGGGGGGAAATTATATAACTTTCTTATCACTAAATTCTGAGCTCCTAAGATAATAACAAGCATACAGTAGGCATGCAATAAATATTTTCAAAGGAAAAACAAATCACATAACATTAAAAAAATCTGCATATAATTTTTTAAAATGTATAAATTCTGATTACAATCTTTTTATTTCACATTATAATTCAGTATTTTGGTTAAGGGGTAATTATGATGAATAAGTCTATGTTCTATCCATTCAATTTGAAGCTTCCTTGCTCTGATCTCAAATGTTTGAAACCCAGTATAATGCAGAGCTGCTAAGCTAGACACACCAAATAAACCCTTTTCTTTCGGCACACCAGTACTGCTACAATGTACTGTGTATGAATTCAAACATTACCCAGTTACTACCCAGTAAACTTACTTTTCTGATTACAGACCCATTCCTGACAGCAGGCATCAAAGGTACTTTCCATGATGCCATTTAGAGCATTGGAAATGCTTTCCATTTAGAAAGTTTTCCAGAGGACATGACATATGGGAGGAACAAGCACATCCTGAAATGAACAGTGAACACAAAACAGAGTTTTCTTGTTCTAGGTTTCCTTGTTCCTAGGTTAGGACAAGGGGTAAACTGAGGAAACTTTCCCTAATTGTTAATCACTGAGAAGAAAGAATAAGTACATAGCTATCACAGTCTTTCATTTTTTTTAAAATTAATTTTTGTGTGTGTGCGTGTGCGCGTGTGCACTCGGTGTGTGCACTCGTGCACTGAGTGCTCATGCCTGCCATAAGCATGCACACGGAGGTCAGAGGAAAACCTGTAGGAATTGGTTCCTCTTGCACTATGCTGGTTCCAGGGTCTGAACTCAGGTCATAGGCTTGGTGGCAGGTTACCCACTGAGGATCTCACCTTCAGGGCTCAGTGTCTTTGAAAAACAACTTCTGGCAAGGGGTTAATGGAAAGATGAAAATCAATCATTCCTGATTATTATTATAATAAATACCCATGCATACTTATTTACAGTAGAGTAGAATGAAACAAGCTTTCTTCAAAGAAGAGGCATAGAAAAGATGACTGCTCCAAGCACACAAAATCATCCCAAGGCGGGGACATGGCTCAGTGGGAGAGCACTTGCCTGGCATGTGAAAGGCCTTGGACTAATCCCCTGCTAAACGGGAAAGACAGAGGAAATCCATTCCACTATCATTCTGCTTTCAAATATAACAGCTCCAAATAAGAACCTATCTTCGACCTAACTCAATAAATCAAAGTAGAGTTTTTCCCCATTCAAATAGTCTAATTATGAAATCTCTGCCTTCGGAATGTATAACAAATTATAAATTACATAACTTAGGACCAACCAGACAGCTTAGCACATAAAGGCACTTGTCATCAAGTCAGACAACCAGTGTTCAATACATGGTGGAATGCACACATGCAACACATAAATATAAAAACAGTATTTAAAAGTTATATAATTCAGGGCT
Source organism: Tokudaia tokunoshimensis (assembly GCA_036184795.1). Taxonomy (NCBI): domain Eukaryota; kingdom Metazoa; phylum Chordata; class Mammalia; order Rodentia; family Muridae; genus Tokudaia; species Tokudaia tokunoshimensis. Next base: position 23,998,314 of record BTHU01000021.1, read on the forward strand.
ATTCAGAGAAACCCTGTCTCGAAAAACCAAAAAATAAAAAAAATAAAATAAAATAAAAAAAGTTATATAATTTAGCCGGCAGTGGTAGTACATGCCTTTAATCCCAGCACTCAGGAGGAAGAGGGAGGTGGATCTCCGTTTAGTTCGAGGCCAGCAATATATTAATCTTGAGAAACTATCACGATGATATTTTCATTTGCATATGATAAAGAAAGACCTTATTCAAAATCACACTGATAGGAAATAGCACAAGAGATTAAAATGTGTTCTCATCATTTCTAGTCCAAGAACAGTATTAAAATGGATAAGAGATATAGTTCAGTGATTAAAGAAGCCCTGAGCTCAATCCTTAGTAACACTAACACACACACACACACACACACACACACACACACACACACACGCAAAACACCATATAAAACCCAAGAGGGTAGATATAATGCACTCTATTGAATTTAAGTCTCCAGATCTAAAGACATAAAAGAAAGCCCACTCTAAATCTCTGTATGTGAAAACAGTATAGGTGCCCGAAGAGGCTTGGGTTGCAGGAAGTTGTGAGCCACCTGATCTGTGGGTTCTCCAGCTAGCAACCCATGTTAACAAACTAATGTGAAAGAAAAGCAGCAGGGCCTTGGGAAGCAGATCTGAACTTCTCTCTTACTGTTAATACTGAGCTGCTTTTGTGTTTTTTGTTTGATTGATTTTGTTTTTGTTTTCCTAGACGGGGTTCCTCTGTGTAGCCCTGGTTGTCCTGGAACTCAATGTCCAGGTAGGCTTCAAATTCAGATTCACCTGAGTGCTGGGATTATAGGCATGTACCACCACCACCTGGCAAAGTAACAGTTTATTTCGGGGGTCATTTTTTAAATTTACAAAAACGGACAACACCAACTGTACAAGTATAATTTAAGAAAAATACAGTGCTCACATATATTCTATTCAGAAGTTTCTAATACTCTTGGCAAACAATAGATGTTAAGACACCATCCCCATCTCAACCTTGAACTAACAAGAAGGCAAATCCTAGCATCTGGCATAGCTCCATCAAAAAGGTCTCTGTAGCCAAGCTTGGTAGAGAATGCCTGCAAACTCAGGATCCAGGAGGCTGAAGCAGGAGGATTATGATCTTTAAGGCCTGCCAGGGCTACTATATACCACAAAATCCTATCCCCAGAATCTAAGGCTTATTATTAGACTGTAGCATGTGCAGTTCAATCCACAGACCCAGAGAAAAAAGGGGCAAAAGACACAAAAAACCCAAAATGTTTGAGGAACATATATTGTATTTTAAAACTGAAGTGTTAACTAGTTCTCAAACTTTAACCTTACAGAAGGTGAAGATGGACTCTTAACAGGGCTCTCAGTAGAGACTGAGGTTTCTGAGCTAAACAGTCAGTTATTCAAATCCCAGCTATGATTCTAAAAGTCCTTCATCACATCCCTTTTTTGAGACAGGGTTGTTCTTTGTAGTGCACAAGGGCCTGGCTTTTGGTGATCATCCTGCTCCAGCTTCCAGCTTGCTGGAATTACAGGCATCCCTTTCTCCTGAGGTAACAGAGAGGGCTACAGAAAAGCAATGCTCTTTAAGAGGATAAGCAGACAAGGAGTCCAAGGTGGGATTATGTAGAAAGAAGGTCCAGCTGAAGGAGGATGGTCATAAAACGGTAGGGAAAAGGTCATCCGAGAAACAAAGAGCAAGTCAATTAATCACTTGAGTCCTAGGCAAAAGTATATAGAAAGGCAGAGACTCCTGCTATAATGTTAGAAGATCTTCACAACTGCAGTATGGTACACGCCCAGGCCCTGATATACTGCCAGAAAGTCTTGTTCTGGGGAATGACCTGTTTTCTTGGAAAGAAATTGCTATCATCTCTTTAATCATACAATGAGAACGAAATTAACTGCCTAAGGATCTTGGATTTACTAAATACAAAAGGAAAAAAATTCAGGAAGTTAAGTAGTGAAGGAAAAGACCCAGGAGCTTCACTTAAAAAAAAAAAGGTAAAGTAATGGTCCCCAGGAAGTCTTTGGTCCAGAGAAGATCTATCTCCTTTACTCCCTTTAGTGTTTACTTTGGCAACCATCTGGAAGTGTAAAGAGTCGTTATGGAAAAGACTGTATTCATATGGAGTCTTAGTCTATTATGGATTATGAACACATGCTTCTCCCTTAGGTCATGTCTCATTTAAGTAGCAACTCAAGAATACCAAATGGCATAACAGAGATATACCTACCAACTGTCAGAGATGACTCAAATCCATCTTTAATCAGACAGCTGAGACTCTATTTCTTCATGTAACTTTGCACTTCTACAGTGTAAAGTGTACTATTTCTTACACTGGGAAAAAGGGCAGGAAAGAACAATAGGCAAATTAATGAATTATATATAGTTTCATTTTAAGATTAGTCATTTGTTTCAAATGAAACATTCTACTTTGATTGAGGCCATTAGTACCTGATACCAAAAGAACAGAAGTTTAAATGTTCGTAATTACAAGGGCCCAGTCACTTTTATATGATAACCATTTATAACTAAAAATAATGTATCATTAAATTAACACATTAGGTTCTTTACAAGAAAACATGAGAATTCTAATTCATTAATATGCTATTGTTCTGCCCAACTGTAGGCTATAGACACCTAACAAAGACAACCAAATCCAAAGCTACGAAGTATAGATATATTACTTCTTGTAAAGGAAATTGTGAGAAACTATGGATAACTTCCAAATTTCTTTAGAATCTTTTATGCCATTCTAATATTAATGTTAAAATGAACATCATCAATGTGTTAGTAGAAATGGGGAAAGAGGAAAATAAAGGACTAATGGACATACCCTATGTAATATTTCTAAAACCTTTAATGCGGTATGAAGAAAACTGTTGAAAATTCTTCTTTCAGAAGGGGGAATGCCGATCTTGTAGAGTTTCAAAAGATGTACCACAACTTCCTTAAAAAGTTCTACTATCTTGAGGAATAGTGGAGGTTCAAGTACTGACCACCAGTTTTCTGTTATTAAAGGGTGAACATGCAAATAAAATGATAAAAAAAATCAGAATTAAAAAAAACATACTAACTTTTCTTCCAGAGCAGTGGTTTTTAACCCTGTGAACATTTCAGGAAGATGAACATAGCAATACTTTATATAACATCTCTAGGGCTTATAGATAACTTTCCTCACTACCAAGATAAAGGATATTGTTCTTAAAAATCTCTTGAAAGTAAAAATAAAGTATGAAAGGCTTACAAAATTCACATTCTTGGTATCACTAATTATATTTAAATTCATAAATTATAGTTAAAATTCATTGCTACATTTAATATAAGAATCAGTTATTAAGCTGTGCTAGCAATCAGAATTATTTTTCAACAAAATATACCTTAAAATTGTACTGTTCAAATATTTTAAAATCTAGGTTTTATTAGTCTACTTAATATATAAAACTGAAATATTGTGAAGTAACATTTTTACAGATCTAAAGAACTCTGGGAAATCAAAAATAGAAACTTAATGTAGCTGTAACCTGTACTGTCTTATTCCTGTTTCTTATTTATAGTTTCTAACTACCGATACGAGTCAATGAAACCGTCTACACTGGGAGCAGCACGTGGCTTTGCTTGTCCATACTGGCTCACTCCTCCAGCCCCAGCATCCCACCACTCACTTCCTGCTTTTTTTTTCACTCACTCTCATCCTTGAATTTCTTGTGTTTTTATTACTTCAATATATTTCAGTTCCACATGGCCTAGCACACACTTTGAGAAAGCAAAACACTGGATTAACCGTAGCAAGCCTAAACCCAGAGCAAAACAGAGACTGAACTGTGGGTTCAGGAATCTTGTGAATAAGCAGAGACACAAGCAAACAAAAGGCAATAGCAAGGGAAGGAACTAGAAGTAAAGCAGTTGATCCTGGGGCTCAGGAAGACTGAAACCAACGCTGTTCAGTTTCAATGGCTCTTCTTAGCAAAAATACTCAAGGCAATGAGGGAGGAAATATGGATAAGTTTTCAATTTTTCTTGATACTGTCTGTGTGTTATACTGGTTTAAAACTATTTAACATGATTTGCCTTCAGAAATTCTAACATTAGAATGAAATACCCAATAAAAGCCAATAAAAGAGAAAAATCTTTTCCATCAAGAAGAGTATCCAATAAGCAAGTCAGGAAAATTTCAAATAGGAAAAAAAAAAAAACTCATTAACACTTTCATTTAAAGAGAAAACATTTCACAAGAAAAATACTAAAATTCTTACCAAGTACTTTCAGTGGTGCCTTTTCTAGGTTCACAAGAGCTGTACCAAAGGGGATTGCTATAGTTGTGAAATTGTTGCAGTCACTCATCAGGGGACACTCTGGCAGGGTAAGATAAAACCTCAGAGCTTCAACATCGGGTAAGGAACTAGTCAGTTTAGGAATTAGATTCTTTTCCAAACTAGCTGCCACCTATATTTTGACAAAAAGCAAAACCTACTTCATTTAAAATGAATGTACTTCAGAGATGCATACACACACATGTACATACACATAGGAGAAAGAAAGAAATCAAGAGCCACGACCAACATGAAATAATAAATAAAATATAAACGAACACCTTTCAGTGATGTATGCTGGGATGCAATAAAAACTGCAGCCTAAGCATTGGGAAGAAATTTCAAACAACTTTATTACAATATCCATTTAAACTCTATCACAGTGGCTAATAAAGCTATTAACAGACTTACCAAATCAGTAAAGTCAAGTCTGCTACAAACATCTGAAAAGATTTATGCCTCTTTAATACCTAAACTACAAATGCTCTACAATAAAACTTTTACTTTGGTTTTGTTTTGTTGTTTTGAGACAGGGTTTCCCTGTAGAGCCCTGGGTATCCTGTAGCTCACTCTGTAGACCAGGCTGGCCTTGAACTCACAGAGATCCAACTGCCTCTGCCTCCTGAGTGCTGGCATTAAAGGCGTGTGCCACCTGACATTAATTTTTTTATTATGAAGTATATCAAGTCCATGAAACACAAGGTTAATTAGGTGGCAAACATAAAACATCATGTAAAAATCCAGCAGCTAAATAGTAAATATACAATCATTTAAAACAAACCTGCTGAGATATCTGAGGGTGATCAGGTTGTATCAGTTTGTGGAACAAGAGTCTAGCAGCATTCATATCAACCCCTGAAAATCTGGTACCTGTTCTATAGTGATCATCATTGCTAAAAGAGAAAAAAGGGGAAAGAGTCATTTTCCTTGGGGTTGTAGCCACTCAGTGGTTGCCCAGGCTCCCTCCCGTGAGTAAGTCCCCATGCTTGCTCATACGTGTAACTCAATAAACTCAGTGGCATCACACAGACACAGAGAGGACATGAAAGTAGAGAGGCTGGGAGAGGAGGAGGTACGCAAGGGCAATGGGGGTCTCACCAAACACACTACACAGTATGTACGAACTTGCCGACTCTTACAAGTGTATAGTAATTAGTCAGTTCTTTAATACACCACTCAATCTGTTTGAAAGGTTCAGTCAACCAAGGAATTGCCACTTACCTAACAGCCAAAAAACTTCCATTTAAGCAACCAGATGAAGAAAATGTTCCATCTATCTCACTAAAAATAAAATAAATGAGACATATAACTATTTGCATTTTGTTTTTAATAAAAATGTAAGTGACAATTTAGTCCTGGCTATGGTGGCACATGAGCAGAATCTGATCATTTGAGAAGCTGAGGCAGGAGAATCTACAACTTGAGGCCAACCTAGGCTATACAGTTATGACTATGTTATTTTTTAAAAAATGGGGCCAGAGATGACTTGGCCCATGGCTGCTTGCTCCATAGGCAGGACTCAAGCCTAATCCCCTATGACCTACGGTGCCAGTGTGAGCTTATAACACCAGAACCAGGGAAGCAGAGACAAGACGACCCCCAAGGCCCACCAGCCTTGGAGCCCAGCAAGTTCCAGGTTTAGCAGAGGACTCGGTCTTTAAAATTAAATAAACATAATAATAATAATCAAAAATATATTAAATATAGTAAACACAAATTAAATATAAAAACTGATTATACAATACTAGATAAAGGTATTAACTGTTTGGCTTAAGCTTAAATGCATTCATCTTCAGCAGTCACCAAGTCTGCTCAGTTGGTAAAGTGTCTTGTGCACGAGCATGAAGAAATGACTGTGGATTCCCCAGGACCCACAAAAAAAAGCTGAGTGTGGGACGTACTTGTAACTTCAGTGGAGGAGGGGTGGGAGGCTGAAGACAAGGGAATCCCAGATCACCTCTCAAAAACTAAAGTGCTCAGTGATGGGAGGAATGCAACCCTCAGCACAGACCCACAGTTTCCACATGTACACAGAACAAGTAAATGCACATCTACAGACATTTGTGCACACACCCACAACCCTCTCCATCACAAAAGGAAAATTCAAGAAAATTAGGAACTTTCATCCATCCATCCACCATCTATCCATCAGACAAAGTCTCACTATGTAGCCTTGATTGGCCTAAAATTTGCTATGCAAACCAAGTTGGCCCTGAACTCATAGAGAACCACCTGGCTCTGACTCCTAAGTGCTGGGATTAAAGGCATGCACCGCCAAACCAGGCTCCATTTTCAAATAATCTTTATGTAAGTGGAACAGAATGCACTTTTCCAAGTTGCCTTCTAACTGCCACATGTGTACAACAGCATATGTGCAGTACAAACATACATGCAAAAATACATAAATATTAATTTTTTAAAAGGAGCATTAAAGCAACAAAGGAACACAGTTTAAACAGAATCTGAAAACGGCTGCTCCACACTGTGTAGCGTCGTCGGGCAGTTTTACCTGTCTGAAAGGACCAGAGCTTTTCCATTAAGATCTTTAAAAACATGGAAACTCTAAGTACTTAAATTTTTATATATAAACCACCAAGAAAATGACAGTCAATGAAATATTTAAATGAAAATTCTTCACAAGGCTGTGTGTGAGCAGACTATTTCCCATACTTGGCTATCTCCACGGGAAACCTTCCAGAGGGATAGCTGAGCCATCTCTGAATCAGAGCGTCGTTCACTGTCCAGATCTGCTTTGAAGGGTCAGGGCATCTGAAGTCATCTGGAGGTCCACAGCTCTAAACATTAAAATAAAAGAGACCAGTCAGAGGAAGAGATGGTACTTACAACACAAAGTTAAAAGCCAGAATTATCTGTTTGTCTTTGTTGAAGAAAAAAGTCAATTTCTCCTAAATACCAGAAACAAAAACTTAGCAAATAGCTTTGGGGGAAAAAATATTTTGTAGATTTGAGCAGGAAAACAAATTCAGACAACCTATAACATATAAAAGAGGGAGATAAATTTCTAAAATTACTCCAACTTATTTGAAGCTAACTAATTATTTATATGATTAATTAGTACCTGAGGACTAGAGTAATGTGAAAAGCTTTGATCTCCACCTGAGAAAATTCTTTTCACACAGAAATAGTCTTCAGAACCTACAATAAAAATAATATGTAAAACATTAGATTCTAAGATTCATATTACATTTTCTAGAATATCAAAATTGCCATAGGAATTGTCTAATTAGGCTTCCTTCCCTTCATTCCAGGGACTTTGAAACAATAAACAGTAATAAATAATCTGATTTCACCATTTGGCAAGTTTGTAAGCCTTTTCTCTACCACATAAGCTTGAGGCTGAGGACTCTTTTAATTTTAATGTTTATGACTTTAGATGCCCTGACACTTCAAAGCAGATCTGACATTGAATGCAGCTCTAATTCAGAGATGATTCAGCTACTCCTCTAGAAGGTACCCTGTGGAGACAGCCAAGGATGGGAAACAGTCTACCACTAACCCCCACACAACATATCTCATATTTTGGTTTAAACATAGTATAAAACAGTATTTACTATTATAAAAGATAAAAGAAAATAAACTTCAAGTGGGCACACCTGCAATCCCAGCATTTGGTAGCAGAAAGAGAACTGCAGAATCTGAGGCCCACCTGGGTTACACATCAAGACTGACTCAAAACAGCAAACAGAAAAAAATTCATTTTTAAAAAGAACATGGAAAAATTCAAATAATTGAGTAAATACTTGGAACTATTTTCACTCAATGTCTGAGAAACAGAAGTTCTGTGGGTCACGATTCTTCTCCTTTCTCTCTTCTTCTGTTCTCCCAAATAAAAACTGCAAGGGTTGCATTCTCAAGTTATCACACATTTTTAAAAAAGGCATCCTATTTGAATTACTGTCTAGCTATTTCCAAATCTGAGACATTTCTGTTTTATTTCCTGGGTCTCATAGAGGACGGCTGGCCTCACACTTGCTATGTAGCCAGGAATGAGTTTCTTTTTTTCTTGAGACAGGGTTTCTCTGTGTAGCCCTGGCTGTCTTGGAACTTGCTTTGTAGACCAGGCTGGCCTGGAACTCTCATAGATTCACCTGCCTCTGCCTCCCATTTATACTGTCCCGCCTCCACTGTAGTTACTGGTGTGTGTAGGTATGCTTGGTTTGACTTTTTGGTTTTTACCTGTGGCTGCTACAGAAATATGAACTTTTTCAAAGAAAAATTTCAAAGAAAGAAAAATTGTTTTAATTGCCTTGATTACTCCCTTACAACTAAGTAAAACATCATTTAAAAAAAAATCCTCAGTGAATAATCGGTTATATAATAGTAAAATACAATTTTAAATATTTATAGTTTTTTTGTTGCCCTTTTTTTTTTTATCAAGACAGAATTTCTCTGTGTAACCTTGGCTGTCCTGGAACTCGATCTGTAGATCAGGCTGGCTTCCAACTCACAGAGATCCATTTGCCTACCTCTGTTTCCTGAGTTTAGAGATTAAAGGCATGCACTGTCACCACTGGCTTAAATTTAATTTTTTGTTGTGCTTTTGTGTGTACCCCACATGTGTTGTGTGTGGTGCTTCTGTAAAGAGCAGAAGACCATCAGGCTTCCTGAGCTGGAGGACAGCCGCAGACACCGGTGCCGAGAACTGAACCTGGGTCCTCTAGCAAAGTATCAAGAGCTCTCAGCTGTTGAGTCGCTGCTCTAGCCACAGTAAAGTAAGTTTCATTTGGCTTAGACCACGATGATTTAAGAGTTCGAAAGGTTTTCTTTCCAAAAGAATCACAAGATGTAACTCAGAAGTAGACCCCTTCTCACCCTGCTTTCTCATGGAACCCAGGACCATCAGCCCAGGGATGGCACCACCCACAATGGGCTGGGCCCTCCCCCCACTGAATTAGGAAAAGGGACTTAAGGGAGTGCCTTACACTTGTATCTCAAGGAGGCACTTCCTCAACTGAAGATCCTTCCCTCTTTGATGACTCCAGCTTGTGCCAAGGTGACACAAAACCAGCCAGTATATTTGCTTAAATGGCTATATAGTTTTAGTTTTGCAAACTGCAAAGAGGTCCAGAGAGTGACTACAAAACAATGTGATTACACAACTGCTTAATTTTAAAACAATTCAATTATGAAATCTTGTTTCATGTACTACCATCAGTTCAAATCACCCCTTTCCAAATTTCTGTATGACCCACCCACAATAACATTTTTATGATTTTATCCAGAATTTCTCTGCATGTATAGAGATGTAGATATATAGAACATAAACATATGCATTTGGGGGTCTTATCACGAGCCCAGGCGAGATAGACTCAATGTTCCTCCTGTAAGCACCATACTTGTAATTTGTTACTTTACTAATGCATCTTATAGTTCTTGTAAATACAGAAGACCAGCATCTTAGTAAGAGCTGTAATATATGTAGCACACGGTAAATATAGTAGCACTTACCAATATCTTGTGGATATTGTCCGTTATAAGAAAACCAGTTTCCTTTTACAGTGAAAGGACTTTTTCTGTTGCTTGTTGAACCAGTTCCCAACTGCCCATTACCACCAAGACCAAAGGAGTAAATTCGTCCTGAAGAAGGAACAAATGCAGAGGTATGCTGCCTAGAATAAAATGACAGAAAACTTCTGACTTAAGGTTAAATTCCAAAGAATTAAACTACAAAGTAACCAGCACAATCCTCTTAAAAATAAACTGGGACTGGGAAGATGGTTCAGGGGAGATGAATGTTTGCTTTGCAAGCACCGGGAACTGATGAAAACACCTAGCGTCATGTAAACAGCTGGGTATCAATGGCTGTGAGTGCAACACAGGGAGTAGGGACGTACAGGCTGATCCTGAGAGCGTACTCAACAGCCGGTGCTGCTGAAATAGTGACCTTCCAGCCCACTGAGGGTCCCTGTCTCAGGGCAATGCAGCACTGAGTGACAAAGAGGATACCCAATGTTCTGTTCTGGCCTCTGAATGTGCACCCCCCCCCCACATGATTAATAAAAATCATGAATCATCTCAACGGTCCATGAAGAGCAACTAGGAGTGGGGTTGGGATATAACTCGGTGGCAGAGTGCTTGCCTATCACAGATAAGACCCTGGGTCCAATCACTAGCACTGAAAACAAAACTAAAACTAAAACTAGGAAGGAAAGAGAAATTTGTTTATTTTGATAAAGATTACCTACAAAAATAGCTGGGCACAGTGGTGCACGCTTTTGATGCTGGCCCATAAGAGGCAGAGACAGACAGATCTCTCAAGTGTAAGCCTAGCCTGGTCTACATAGAATTCTAGGATAGCTAGAGCTACAAGGAGAAACCCTATTTAAAACACAAACAAAACCTACAAAAATCTATGGCCGACATAATACTTAAACGTGAAATACTTAGTTTTCAACAAGAAACAAAACATGTCTTGATCATCAGTACTTTAATGATTAGACTGGCATTAAGACACTATATACATGGTCTGCACAACTAATAGAAACAAAGCCACAGATACACCTATGAACATGAATAACTTATCAATAAAAATTTAATGAGGCAGCACTTTTGAGAAGCAATGTAAATAATATATAATTTATAGCAACTGTGTCATCACAAAGCAAGAAGGTCAAGTTTTCAAAAAAGGAACTGAAAAACAGATGAGTAGTAAGTACTGAGAATCCAATACAACTATTATTGTTTGCCTTAAAGGGCCAAGTGTGGTGGTACAAGTCTTTAATGTTACCATTTGGGAGGCAGAGGTCTGGTTAACTCAATAGAGTTCGAGGACAGACAGCAACAGAGTGAAACCCTGACTTAAAACAACTTTAAAATGTACCTAATCAACTATGGGCTAGATTGACTTAGAAAGACAATTCAAACTACTAAAACCAGAAAAGAAAGTGGATGCCCAGGCATGGTGACACTTGTGTAACGCCAGCACTGGGGAAACAGAAGTCTAAGTTTTAGGCCAGTCAGAGCTACCTTGTGAGACCTTCTCAAAACAAAGTCCCAAGTAAACTGAATTCAACAGCATACTAAGATGGTATGCTGGTATGATTATTTTCAGGTAATGCAAGGGTGGCCCAGAATACAGAAAACTAATCACTGTACACATCTAATTAAAACAAATCCCCAGAGACATGATCATCCAATCTGATGCAGAAAAGAATAATCTAATGAACTTTGAACTTTGTAGTAGGTTTGCCCTAATGTGGTTTGTATTCTAATGTTAATTTGGGTCCCCCAAATTGTTTGCACTAGAGAGTCCACATTTCCACAGGCAAGATACTGAGGAACCCTGTCCCTAGTTGGTTCTGTTAGGTAAATAAAAGATGCCATCAGCCAATGGCTGGGCAGGGCTGTCAGAGACAGGACTTTTAGGATTCTAGGGCTTGGGACTAGGAGGAGGAGGAGGAGGAGGAGGAGGAGGAGAGAAAGGAGATTTGCCATGCCAGGAGTGTGGTAGGGAGAGAACAGAAGACAAGACTGGGGGGCTCTTCCTTCAGGGCTTTAAAACATGACACAGAGTGATAGCAGCTAAAGCTGGATGTAGTGCATGCACTCAAGCCAATGGCCCAAAATGAAATCCTAGGTTTTAAGACTAAACGCTTCTCAACAATACATCAAAAGTCATTTAGCACAGAAAGAAAAATCTTTTATACAAATAATGCTGGTAGAAATGTCTGTCTACACACAGAAGCACCAAGTTGAACCTTTGCTGACTTACTGAATACAAGAATTAACCCTAGCACTTTCAATACTGAAACATGAAGACTGTTCCAAGTTCAAGCTGACTACACAATGAGTTCCAAGTCAGCCTCAGTTACAAAATGAAATGTCTCAAAAACAAAGGCTGGAGGTGTAGTTCAGTGGCAAAGCACTTTTCTAATATACATGATGCCCTGGTTCAATTCTCCAAATCAAAAAAAAAAATCAAATAGGTCAAAATCCAAATCTAAAAGCTAAACCTATACAAACTCTTGGAAGGAAACAGACCAAAGGATAAAACACATTGGATTTGGGCATTATTTTCTCAATAATACCATAGTCACAGGCAACAAAAACACAAATAAGAATTCATAAAATTGCCAGGCGGTGGTGGCGCACGCCTTTAATCCTAGCTCTTGGGAGGCAGAGGCAGGCGGATTTCTGAGTTCGAGGCCAGCCTGGTCTACAGAGCGAGTTCCAGGACAGCCAGGGCTATACAGAGAAACCCTGTCTCGAAAAACCAAAAAAAAAAAAAAAAATTCATAAAATTTAAATTTGTATGTCTACCTAAAAATACTATTAGCCAGGTACAATAATTCATACCGTTAATCACACCCCAGCTATTAGGAAATTTGAGAGAACTGGAGACCATTTAAGTCAAGGGCTTTGGGGTCAACCTTGGCAACACAGCAAGCTGCTCTCTCATTATATGTATATGCGTAAGCAAGAGGACAATCTCAGGTATCATCTCTTTTGACAGAGGGTCTCTCACTAGCCTGGACCTCACCAATCAGGCGAGACTGGCTGGTCAGCAGACCCAAGAATTCTACTGTTTCTGTCCCATCAATGTCAGACTTACAAGCATGAATCAACATGCCTGGCATTTTATATGTGATGATGAAATTAAATTCAGGTCCTTGTGCGAGCAAGGCAAACACTAACAGATATCCTCCTCCTCCAACACCCCCCCTCCCCCCAGTACAGGATCCCATTTATTTCTCTCTTCCTTTTTTTCCAAGACAGAGTTTCTCTGTGTAAAAAAGCCTTAGCTGTCCTGTACTCACTTTATAGACCAGGCTAGTCTCACACTGAGAGATCGCCCTGCCTCTGTCTCCTGAGAATTGGGATTAAAGGCATGTATCATCATGCCAGCTAACAACTTTTTGCCTTTTTATTTTATGTATGTAAGTGTTTTGCCTGCAGGCATGTCTGTGTACCACATGCATGCCTGGTATCCACAGAGCCAGAAACGGGTGTTGGACCCCTTGGGACCGGAGATATAGATGGCTGTGAGACAGCACAGGTGCTGGGAGTAGAACTCAGTGGGGTCCCTCGAAGGGACCCTCAGCCAGTAACTGCTGAGCTCTAGCCCCCAGGACCCCACTTGTTAAATAACTGTGTTTAGTCTGCGTGTGTGTCTAGTGTATGTGGGCAGTGATCAAGGAAGCCAAAAAGTGCAACAAACTCCATAAGCCTGAAGATACAGACAGTAACGACCTGGCATGTGGTTGCTGGGATTCAGGTCCCCTGAAAGAGCAATCAGTATTCTGACCCACTGAGCCACTTATCTCCAGCCTTCCCAACTGATATTTGTTATCAACAACTTTTTCACCCACATGCAGAATTGTATTTTGCACTTAGAATTATATTACAAGGTAAATTAATGCTAGCTACTTATCTGAGAGCATTTCTTGCAAAACTGCTTTAGAAAAAACACTGCATTTACAAGTCTTTCAAAAGCAACTACATGATAAAAAGCCGAAGCCCAAAGCAGAGCTAAATGGCCACCTTAGCTTGTTTCTGTCGGCCTGGAGATTATTTTCACCCAGATTTTGGTTTTAAAAGAATAGCTCAGCATTTTAAAAGACAGTATTTTTTAATGCTGGTAATGAAACATGTCTTTATGTAGGGAAGGTTCACAAGGCAGCACACAAGGGTCAAAGGTGAGTCATGAGGCAGTGTGGAAGGCCCACTCCTCCTTGAAGATATATAAACGGTTGCAAGGGGAAGAGAATTTTCTTCAGTCACCCAGAATTTGCTCCTGTTCTTTTAAGAAACTAAAATTAAACTGGGTTCAACCATTCTAGACTTAAGATGAAGGAACTGTTTCTTTATGAATTGATTATCTGGGATGAGTATGGATGAATACAAGTCTGCTTGCTCATATCTCTCCAGGCAACACAAGGGCAACTTGTAAGATGTGAACAACAAAAACAAACAAACAAAAAACCCCTTAAGATTAGGTATCTGATAAAGAGATTAAAAGCCAGAATATAGTGGTCAATAACAATATAGATTTTAAAAAGATGTTGAGCATCACTAAGTAGTGGGAAATACAAATCTAAACAACACATACCTATCAGGATGGTAAGCTAGTAAGAGGAGAAAGTAGTGTTGGCAAATATTTAAAATTAAGAACACTCATAAAAATGCTTGAAAAAAAATTAAAAATGATGTCATTACAATGAAAAATGACATAGCCTCTAAGAAACTGAAACAGAATCACCAGGAGACAGCTGTTACTATGACTCCCCAGCAGCCAATCAGACATTCAGAACTATTTCACCTCAGGCTACTAGAACCCTAAGACAATTTATTATACAATCCTTTAAAAAATGTGATTTTTTTCCTTAGGGTAGGGGGTAGGTGGTTTGTTAAAAACAGATTCTCCCTATTATAGTCTGCCAAATGCAAGAATTACACGCGTGTGTTATCATCCTTACCAGCTCAATAAGCAGTCTAGAGACCAAAATCCTCTCTTCTTTACCACAGCTTACCTTCCACAAGCAACCTGAGTAACAATGCTTCCCATAAGTTCAAAAACTTTCCTGGGGTTTATTTCATGACTGGTAGAATTATGACCCAGCTGGCCATAACCCCCAGCTCCAAAGGTAAACACTCCACCTTCCTGGAAAACAACAAGCAAACAAAACAACTAACTTATGAGAAGCTCAACAACAACAAAAAAATAAACTAATGTTTACAATATGAGTTCACTTTTAATACAGACTCAATGCTTTCTTTCCTGTTTTTGAAATTAGATGATGGCTAACTAAAGAAGGTAAAAATGTCATCAAAGTGAAATAATTTAGTGTGCGATAGATAAAGAGGAATACACCTACAGCTCAGTGCACGTTAGGCAAGCACTCTATCACTCAGGCTACATCTGCATACCTTCTTCTACTCAAAACTTTTGCTCTGTTTCTGAGATATTGGGGGAGGGGGGTGTTTCTTGGTGTAACCCTGGCTGTCCTGGAACTCACTCTGTAGACCAGGCTGGCCTCGAACTCAAAAGAGATTTGCTGCCTTTGCCTCATGAATGCTGGGATTAAAGGCATGCACCACTGGCAAAATGTTTTTAAAATGCATTCTTAGTGTAGATGTGCATGTTGCACATGTGTATACACCTGTACTTAAGAGGACAACTTTATGGAGTCTGGTTCTCTCCTTCCACCTTTACCTGAGTTTTGGTGAGTCAGTTCAAGTTACCAGGAAGCTTGGAAAGCACGGTTACTTGCTAAGCCATCTCACCAGCCTCTGCCTTTTATTTTAAATAGATGTCAAAGCTGGCCCTGAACTTGTTCTTAGTTGAGGAAGGCCTTCAACTTTAAGGTCCTCCTGCTTCAGCATCTCAAGTAGTTGTAACTGTATAGGCTTGAACCAACAGACAGGCTTTGACAAATTTAAATACTCAATAATTTCTCATTATGATAAAATATGTAAGTGTTCATTAAAGAAGTAATTGCTGTTAGGCATGGTGGTACACACCTTGAAATCTTAGCACGTGAGAGGGAGAGGATAAAAGACTGCCCAACAGTTTGAAGAGGCAGGACTACATGAGACACCTCACCTACCAAACAAAATAACCATTACTAAACCAACCAACCAAAGAGCCAGGAAATACTTTTGGAATATCATTTTATTCTTTCTTTTCTTTTCTTTTCCTTCCTTTCTTTCTTTCATTTATTCATTCAAAGGAGACATCTAACATTTCACAAAAACTTAAAAAACAATGCTATCTTTAGTTAGCAAGCTAGCTATGCTTGAAGATAGACACATGCTCTGCAGAGACAGAGAGTGCTGTCCTCCCACCAGGGAGCTGGGGCAGAAAGATAATGAGCTCAAGGCCAGCCCATACAAAACAAAGTAAGTACAGGTAAAAAGCTCCCAGGAAAAATACATGTAAGCAGAGTGCACAGATATGTACACATACAGACCTGCTATAAGAGACAATCTTTACATTTTATGATTCAAACTCATGAGGCTATGGGTTTTGTTTTATTTTTGTTGGATTGGTTTTTTGAAGACAGGATTTCTCTGTGTAGCCCTGTCAACCAGGCTGGCCTTGAACTCAGAGATCCACCTGCCTCCGCCTCCTCGTGCTGACATGCGCCACTAACCATCAGGCTGAGGTCATTTTAAAAAAAGAGACAAGTGGCCGGGCGGTGGTGGTGCACGCCTTTAATCCCAGCACTTAGGAGGCAGAGGCAGGCGGATTTCTGAGTTCGAGGCTAGCCTGGTCTACAGAGTGAGTTCCAGGATAGCTGGGCTACACAGAGAAACCCTGTCTCAAAAAACAAAAAAAAAAAAAAAAAAAAAGAGAGAGAGACATGTGATAACCTAGCCCAACTATAGTATTTTTCGATTTGACACTTTCTTTACAACTATAGTTGTGTGTAATTTTATACCCTGGTATCAATATCTAACAGTATAATTTTTTTAATATATTATAGTATAAGAATACAGTTTAAAAACTTTCCAAATCAAATACAGAGCAGAAGACAGGATCCAGCTTAGTTGGTAGAGTGCTTGGCTAACACACATAGAGTTCTGGCTTCCATCTCTAACACTGTATAATGTAGTAAGTTCTATGGCCAGCCGGGGCTACACAGTGAGGATCTGTTTCACCAGAGTGGGGGGAGGGGGGAAGGAGGGGGATAAGGGGGGAGGAGGGGAGAAGGAAGAGGAGAAGAAAAAAAGTTAATTTCTTTACTGAATATATAAGACAAAATAATGAGGGGGGGGGACCTACACAGCTGTAAAGACAGGCTTCTTCATTTTCTGACCTCAGTTTATGTGCTGTATTTGGGTAGGACCCAGGACCTCCTGTATATTCGACAAGCACTCTACTGACCACTACATCCCTAGCCCTTCTGAAACATCAATTTCTAATCTGGCCAAAAAAACAATTTCTCAGAATCTTTATGTTACTATGAACAAATACAATATTTTCCAGTAAAAATTAGCTGCAATTTGTTTTGCTCCTATACTGGTGAGGATCAAACTGAAGTCAGTACATAACTACACCTACTGTCTGAATGTGTTCCTTTTCACCCGACATCTACTCACCATACAAGGACCCCAGAAGATGAGAGATAAATGTTAACACAATTGACAAGGCTGTATTAAAGATACTGTCAATGCTAGCTTGATGTTCAGCCTAAATACATTTATTTTAATATATTTATAAAATATAAAAAATATTTAAATACAGATAACAAAAACTCAGTTGCTTCTTTACATGTTGTAAAATATGTATAAACCAAAGGGAAGGTTAAATCAAATTAGGTAGTAGGATAAAATGGGACTGACACAGCACTGCAAGCCTGATGAACCAAAATGAAGTCATCTCATTCAAAATATTTAATAATCCCAGCTACTCAGGAGGCTAATAGGATTAAAAACCGGAAGTCAGCCTGAGCAAAAATAAAAAAGGGCTGGAGATGTGGCCCAGTGGTAGAGAGGTGACCTAGTATACACAAGATCCTGAGTTTTAATTTCTATTATCAATACCACAGACAAACACACCACCAAAAAGTGCGAGGCATGGTTCTGAATGGCCGCAGCCCCAGCACTCCTGAAGCACAGAAAGAGCAATGTCTGTCTGTAGTCTGAGGAGAGTCTGGACTACATTTAATGTAATGTCTGTAGTCTGAGGAGAGCCTGGACTACATTTAATGTAATGTCTGTAGTCTGAGGAGAGCCTGGACTACATTTAATGTAAGGTCTGTAGTCTGAGGAGAGCCTGGACTATATTTAATGTAAGGTCTGTAGTCTGAGGAGAGCCTGGACTACATTTAATGTAAGGTCTGTAGTCTGAGGAGAGCCTGGACTATATTTAATGTAAGGTCTGTAGTCTGAGGAGAGCCTGGACTACATTTAATGTAAGGTCTGTAGTCTGAGGTGAGCCTGGACTACATTTAATGTAAGGTCTGTAGTCTGAGGAGAGCCTGGACTACATTTAATGTAAGGTCTGTAGTCTGAGGAGAGCCTGGACTACATTTAATGTAAGGTCTGTAGTCTGAGGTGAGCCTGGACTACATTTAATGTAAGGTCTGTAGTCTGAGGTGAGCCTGGACTACATTTAATGTAAGGTCTGTAGTCTGAGGAGAGCCTGGACTACATTTAATGTAATGTCTGTAGTCTGAGGTGAGCCTGGACTACATTTAATGTAAGGTCTGTAGTCTGAGGTGAGCCTGGACTACATTTAAGCTCTGCTGCAACTGAATGTGACAGTTGATTAAATGCACAGTTCACACCTTAAGCAAAACTGAACATTAAGGCAAGTTATTTTCAAGAATAATTTAGGCCATTTTCAATATAAACTATTTCTGAAATACAAACATTGCTCAAGTTTAATGGAAATAGTACAAAAGCATTCACTAATGATGAAAAAGTTACTGCGAATAATAAAAAGTTTTTTAAATACAATACCTTGGTTAATGCAGCAGTATGATCTTCTCCGCAACAAATATAAACTATTTTCTGAGATCTTAGTGACTTTAGTAAATTAGGAACATACCTATCTGAAAATTCCAATAAAAGACGTTAATGATATTTTTAACTAAAATTCCTCTAAAATGTGTTTCCTTTATAGATTTCCAAACTCAGTAGCTGTAATACTAATTTTTACTATCAATCAAAGACTTCCTAAGAAAAAAGCCTATAAGGCCTGGGTTTTCAGGCCTTATGATAAAAAAGATGAGCATTAAATTACCGTACTGCCAATGTACACAGGGTTCAACAACACAGGACTTCAGTGTTTTCAGATTTTCTATGTGTGTATAATTATTTATTCTGTAATGGACATGCTCATAAATTCTACTCAATAGCCTGTTCTACTTTCTGTATTTTGTAGTAAAACAATAATAGCATAACATGAGTATATTTTTTATGCAGAATAAAAACCATTATCTAATTCTATGAGAGAATGAATTATTTACTTATCATTATCAGTTATTATTAGGTAAAAACGTACTTTGGCCAACTCAGGCATTACAAGTATGTTGAACGTCACAAACTATAACTTATATGCCAAATATTAGCATTCAAAAACTGGCAGTTATGAGATGTCAGATAAAAGATTGTGACTTGTTTCAAGTAGTTGTTTAAATTTAAAATGTTTATTTTTCAAGGCAATCATCAGTGTAAAAAGAAACTCAACTAAAAAATAATCTAACAACTCAGATCATATAAATCTAACTGGAAACAATGATATCAACTCAATATGTCATGTTTCTTTCCCAGAGAACAAATTTTTCAGTACTAAGCAAAGCTATTGCACATATGTTCTACCAGGAAGCTATATATGTAGCTTCTTCACTAATTAATTGTTTAGCTTCTTTCCATTAATGGTGGTCAATACTAGAGCAACACTGGTTACAATTTAAATCAGTATTTATACACCGTCTCTTAATGACATCCAATAATGAAGGCATAAGCAGCACAACCTTTCTTTTCTTTCAGTACTGGGGATTAAACCCATAGCTCCCTGTGTGGTAGGCAAGCCTTCTACCATGGACCTATAGATAATCGCAGTACAAGTGATCTAAAGAGTATTTTTCTTTTTGTGGGGAAAAGGTGCTGGGGTTAAACCCAGGCCTTGTGCATACTAGGCATGAGCTTTTCCACTGAGCTATATCTCCAGGTCTCAACAAACTTTTCAATTTATTACATGCTAATTTTCAGCCTTCCCATGATCCTCCCAAAAGATATTAAAATTTTAAATTAACATCCTGAGTTCCATCTCAATGGATATATAAATGTTAGGATATACATTTCTCCATTGCTCTAACAATCACTCATTTTCTCAGAAGATCATCTTTTAAAAATACACTTAACTATAAAGGAAACCTACCATTTTCATCATTAAGACCTAGCTGACCAAATTTGTTACGTCCCCATCCAAAGATAGCTCCAGAAAGGGTGAGTACAAAACTATGGGCTCCTCCTGCTGCGACTTGCATGAATGGTATTCCAAGCAAAGACTTAATCAGCTGTGGTGAAGTTTGCTTTTGACAATCAATGCCTAGACCCAGCTGGCCATATTTATTCTGTCCCCAACAGAAAACTTCACTTGCTGTAAGACAAAAATTATAAAATTATTTTACACATACATAGTATCATTTAAAGATCAACTACTTTTTTGAGACATTCTCTCATCAGATGAAAATACATATTTATCGAACAAAGAAGTTTGTTTCTTTATATGAAAACATACTACTACCTAGAAGACCATGTCTTATGAGCACACTGGTAAGTTTTAGCAATACACTGGTAACCAGTTATATAAGCTAGGAATATACTTGTCTCCTTATGCTTACAACAGGACCCTAACAATCCTCATCTCTCACTCTTACTTTCTAACCTTTCCCCAAGAGGTACTCTTCTGATCTTAAGGCTTAAAACTCAGAAACACCTTGCAACCCACTGCTTATCTGACACCTACACATGGGCCTTCCAAAGCCACTTCTAACCAAAGGTGCCCAAACTGAATATGGCTTCTACCCCATTTCCAATCCTCAAGGCTCTCCTCCCAGTGTCGCCCTTCACCAGCGAAGTCCTACACACAGGGATGTCGTTCCTTCTCAGACACCATCAAATCTAAGTCTACCAAGAGTTACTATGTTACAGGGTTGTTTTTGCTTTGTTTTGTTTTGTTTTGTTTTGTGGTAAGTAGATCTGTTTTAGCATCCTTTCTGGTTCCTTTCATCATTTTCTCTACTATTTGTTCGTTCTGATTCATCTGCCAGCAACAGAAGACGGTTTTTATTAAAATAACTAGCAATAATGTATTTAAACTAGCAAATTCAAAAGTTCATTCTACAAAATGGTACAAATTTAACTGTAAGCTTCTATGCTGGGAAAAGTGAAAACAAGTTCAACAGGTCCCCGGGACAAGGCTGGTGGAGCAGGGACAGTGGCAGCTCTTGTAGTCTCGAGCACTGGGGGTGGGGACCAGCGATCTCTCTCAGGCTCACTGGCTAGTCAGTACTCATTTGGTGAGCTCCAGGTAAGTGACAAACTGTCTCAAAAACAAAACAAAAAAAAAGACAGATGGCTCCAGAGGAATAACTCCCAAGGCTGTCCTTTGGATCCAAACCTATACACAAACAACTAAGTAGTTAATTTAAAGTGAACTTTCATCTAACCTTTAAAATACTAGGTCCCTGACTCTTCCTCAAGCATGTATGTATTTGTATAACAAGCAAACTGCAGCCAAGTGTGGTGGCTGATGCCCATGACCCCAGTCCTTGAGAGGCTGAAACAGACTGCTCTTAGCTGGGCAGCGGCAGTGTGGTGCACGCCTTTAGTCCCAGCACTTGGGAGTAAAATTGACGCAGAGGTAGGCGGATCTCTGAATTCAAGGTCAGCCTGGTCTACAGACTGAGTTCCAGGACAGCCAGGGCTACACAGAGAAACCCTGTCTAGAAAATAAAACAAAACAACAAATTTAAATTAGAGAGAGAGAGAGAGAGAGAGAGAGAGAGAGAGAGAGAGAGAGAGAGAGAGAGAGAAAGAGATTGCTCCTCATTCAAGGATAGCCTGCCTGGGCTACAGAGTAAAACAAAGCATCAAAAACAAAGCCAACCAAAATGGGGAAAGTTGCACCCTTTCTCACTGCTCTTATGCCAACCTCCTTAAGAGGGCCTGTGTGTGTGTGTGTTTACATTTTCTTCGATCACTACACTCCAGTCACACTCACCTTCCTCTGCACTCACTGCACTCAGCCCGATGTTCTCACCGCCCTGAACACCTAACTTTTTGTTCAGCTCATGTCTAGTCTTCATTCTTGGATATCCTAAATTAAATCTCCTCTCCCGGCCCTTTCCCATACATAACTATCCTGTTCTTTGTGTGATGCTATTAGGGCCATGATACACAGCTTCTCACTCACTGCACACTATACACTCAGGTGTGCACAGTTCACACTAAATGCTCAGAAAGTTCGGTTCATGATTATACTACCTAAAGCTATAAAATGCAAAAGAGAAAAATCAGCTCCAGATATAAAACTATCTTAATTTATCAGTTTTTATGGAGCTAAACCTAATGTTTTTGTTTACAGTGGACCCCATGAGACATTTACTAAAATAGTAAGAGAGACACCAGAATGTATTTTTTTTATTTTTGAGATAGCTTAGGCTGATATGGAACAGGTAGAAATCTTCCTGTTTTAGCTTCCCAAGTGCTGGGATTATAGGTATGTATCACCATGCCAGGCTGAATTAATCTTTTTATTTTTAATTATGTGTTTTTATTCATGTGTACGTATCTCTGTGAGTGTGTATGCTTACAAAGTCCAATAAGTGTTAGATCTCCTAGAGTTGGAATTCAGATGCTTGTGAGCTACCTGACATGGGTGCTGGGAACTGAACTCAGGTCCTCTGGAAGAGCAGTTGATACTCTTAACCACTAAGCCATGTCTCCAGTCCACAAGTTTATCTTTTTAAATGGTAACATGAAAACCACGGGAGATTCTCTAATTCATTCTCTAATATTCAACTGGCATATGAATAATTAAGTAAGTAATAACCCAATTTCAGGCCTATATAGTAAAAAATTTACATAATGCACAAAAAAGTTAAATACCTAGTGAAAAATATAATAAAGACATAGAAGGTATTTGCAGATAAAAGAAAATACTAGTGCCAGGTATAATGGTGCATTTCTTTAGTCTCAGCACTTGGGAGGAAGAGGAAGGAAGATCTCTGCGAGTTCAAGTCCAGCCTGGTCTACATAGTGGGTTCAAGGATAGCCATATTTATATATAAGACCCTGTCTTGAATAAGCCAAAAGGAACAAAGAAAAGACTAGTAAGAGAAATGTAAAGAGAGAAGTACATGGAGAAGTATCATGTTCATGAGTTGAAAAACTTAACGTTGTAAAGATTACCCTGAAACTGATTTACAGACACCATAAGCTCAATAAATATTTCAGCAGTTCTGTAAGCATAGAAACTAACAGCTGATTTAAAATACATGGAAATGAAATCAGGATAAATCTTGTAAAAGAAAATCCAGAGACCTTTTGTTCAAAATACCAAGCAATAATGTTTAGTGAGAAAAGCCTGAGTGCTTACCTTTAGAAAGTGCAAGCGAATGATAGTAACCACATGCAACCTGTACTATCTGGATATCCGAAAGACTTTTAATATTTCTGGAAAAGAGGAGACAGCAGAGTCAGTTCCCTCTGTGGAACAAGTGGATCTTGTATGCTACTCATGTGCAATTCATTGGCCAGCTGTCCGCTGACTTTTCAAGGCATGCTATCTTTTTCAGTCAAGGCTTCAGAGATTAAAACCAATAATCAGAATATATAAGGATAAAAAGATGAGAAAACACCTAAAAAGACAGAATAGAAGGTAAACCATGCTTATAGATAAAAATCCCTTCTATTACTCAAACAATTTCTTCCATTATTCAATATTTTTCTTAATGTTATAGTGTAAAACCTAGCAGTTTATTTGGAACACTAATTATTCTAAAACTGGTGTTCTCCTAATCTCCTACATCAGAACTACGGATCCTATTTCTCTCCCCCCCCGCGCCCCCCCTTCTCAGCTTACAGCCACATCAGTGGCACTCCTGTTTCAACTAGGGAAATTTAGTCCATTTGCATTTATGATAATCAATAATGTCATTTATGATAATCAATAATCAGTAATGCTATCTCACACTCTTGTCTTCACACTCTTAGCTTTTCCTAACCACTATGTGTTACTGGGGAGTTGGGAGGGCTGGCTGCTACATCCCAAGCAGTTAAGTGTTCTCAAGAAAAAGGTAAGAGGATTTTCTTATCTGACTTTACCTGATACTGCCATCTGACCTGACTCTGCCAACTGAAAGTCTGGAGCAAATTCTGAACAGAGTTTCGATACCTATGATTTCCCAAAGACAGTTCCAGTGAATCATATTATGGGCAGGAAAAGAGCAGTTAACTCTACCTCCACACTGTATAAAAATATAGACTTTTATTTAGTAGATATATGTTCTTAACTACAGAACCTGAGAGTTGTACTACTTTAAATTAGCAGGTTCTAATGGACCTTGAGTTTTTAACAGTATAACAGAATGCTATAGCAAAATAAATACAAAAGAGCTAGAAACACGGGTGGTGGTGGCGCACGCCTTTACTCCCAGCACTTAGGAGGCAGAGGCAGGAGGATTTCTGAGTTCGAGGCCAGCCTGGTCTACAGAGTGAGTTCCAGGACAGCCAGGGCTACACAGAGAAACCCCGTCTCTAAAAAACCAAAAAAAAAAAGAGCTAGAAACAAAAACACATGGATGTGTCCATCGTGCAGAAGTTGGTATTACCTGTTCCTGCTGGTGGGTACCACCCACCCTACACATTCATCTTTTCACTATTAACTTCAATTTACAAGTTCACATAAAACATTTCAAAATACTACATTCTCAAAGAACCATAGGTTTTCCTGTCTTCATATAGCTATCACTACTATATATTCATTTAAAGTCTGTCTCATATGCTAAACAATGAATTCTGTAAAGGCAGAATACATGTTATATCCTATATCCATGGGAATTCCAAAGCCTAACACAGTGAGAACCAAATATCACTTAGTGAATGCACCATTTTTCAAGGTCTACAGAGTTTGAAGCCAGTCAGAACTACACAGTGAGATGGTATAAAATTAAACAAACACTTTAAATGACAACACACTAAATTCTCTACTTAAAATGAGTGACTGAGGGGCTGGAGAGATGACTCAGTGGTTAAGAGCACTGACTGCTATTCTAAAGGTCCTGAGTTCAAATCCCAGCAACCACATACATGGTGGTTCACAACCATACGTAATAAGATCTGATGCCCTTTTCTGGTGTGTCTGAAGACAGCTACAGTGTACTTAGATATAATAATAAATAAATATTTTTAAAAAAGTGACCAAGCTGGGCATGGTGGAGCAGGCCTTTAATCTCAGCAAAGGCAAGTAAATCTGAGTTCAAGGCCAGTTTGGTCTACATAGTTAGAGGACAGTTCCTCTCAAACAAACAAACAAACAAGAAGTGTAATTGAGTGAATTGTAATTCACCCAAACACATACAGCTGCTACTTCTTTTTGGTTTGTTTGGGACAGCCTCACTTTGTGGTCCAAGTCACCTAAATGACAATTCTTTTGGCTCAGACTCTTTTCAATGCTGGAACTGAAGGTGTGGACCAGCCCAACCAGATCATAAAAGCTGCTTCTGGAAATTCACTTTACCTCTAAGGACATAAAAATGCAAGGTGAAGCAATGGAATAAGATACTCTAGGCAAACCGGGCAGTGGTGGCGCACGCCTTTAATCCCAGCACTTGGGAGGCAGAGGCAGAGGCAGGCGGATTTCTGAGTTCGAAGCCAGCTGGTCTACAGAGTGAGTTCCAGGACAGCCAGGGCTAAACAGAGAAACCCTGTCTCAAGAAAAGAAAAGAAAGATACTCTAGGCAAAGAGAATTAAAAGAAAACAGTAGCCATACTCTGTCGGATGAAAGGGACTTTGAGTCAAAAGCAGTAAAGAGACAAGAACACCATGCAGTGCTAAGGAGTCAACTCAGCAAACAATTCCAAATCATTAGAGAATCCAAATATGCAGAGCAAGTACTCTAGATATTCTAGACCTAAGTGAGAGATCAACTCCAACACAGTAACAGAGGACTCTAATTTCTCACTTTGTGTAGTTGATAGGATATCCAAGAAAAACTCAATACAAAAATCAGAAATCAAAAGGTACCCTAGACCAAATGGGCCTAGCAGACAACTACAGAACCTTCTATACAACAGCATGTGAAATATTCTCCAGGGTATGGTTGAACAGCCTAATAGGCTACAAAACAATTTTCAATAATACATCTTCCCTTTTTTTCTTAGTTTGATAAAGATCTCACTTATTGTTCTGGGCTGTCCTCAACCTTGCTATTAATCAGAGGACGACCTTCTAATGCTTCTGCTGCCACGCTGGTGCTGGGATTAGAAGAGCATGCCATCATAGCTGGGGTTGCCATGTTGCTAGGCAACAAGCACTATTGATCAAATGAGTTCCATCCCTAGCTCCTCAATAAAAATTTTTAAAACAAAATCTTTTTTTAGTTACAAAATCTTATTATCTTTTTCAGTCACTATACAATAAACTCAGTAACAAGAAACAGTTAGAGACTAGTTTTACACAATCAAATGGATCGAAAGAGGAAAAATTCTTTAAAAGGGGGGAAATAAAGATACAACTCAGCAAACCTATGGACTACAGCAAAAGCTGTACTGACATTTGAGCAATCAGCACCCACATTACAATAAAACCAAAAAAAACCCTGCACACATCCATTCTTACCTCAAAGATCATGAAAAGCAAAAAACAAAAAGCACCCAACTTTAATAAATGGAAAGAAAAAAAAGTACCACAGCAGAAATAAAGAAATAAAGATTTTTTCAAATATATAAAATAACATAGACAAAAATGGGCATCCTCCTGACCAGATTAATAAAGTAGTCATGGGCCAACTAGATGGCTCAGGACTGCAGCACTCACTGCCATGTTTAATGATCTGGATTCAATTCCTGGAACACTCATGATGGAGAAGCAACTATGTCCTGCAAGTTGTTCTGACTTCCACACATGCACACCCACATCTACACACACACACTCATATAAGAAATACTAAGTCATTTAATATAAAATCAGAGGTGAAAAGGGAGGCATTACAACTGATTAGAGATTACTACAAACAACTCTACACGAACAAACCTCATAACCCAGAACAAACAAGTCAATTTCTGGACATAAGCGCTTTGCCAAAACAGAACCATTAAGAAATAGAAAACCCAACAGACCTGTAACAAGGAGCAGGACAGAATCCAAGCTAATGTGTCCACGAAAAAGAAAGCAAAGGACCTGAGGGCTGCTCTGCTAAATTCTAAAACATTTCCAGAGCTGATACTGATTTTCACAAAATTCTTTCTTACCGACTCCTATGTCAAAAAACTCAGAGAAATGAATTCATTTACTGATACTAATCACAAGGACACAACAAAAAAACAAAGCCAGAGGCTGAACACAGGTTCAAACTGAGGTATAAACGGGGCACACTTGCATGGGGATGGTGGTAGCACATGCCTCTAATTCCAGCAGAGGCAGGCAGATCTATGAGTTTGAGGCCAACCTGATCTAGTTTGAGAACAGCCAGGGCTACACAGAGAAACCCCATCTCAAAAAACCAAGGGAGGGGGGAGATGACAATATATATAAAAGATCTTTATTACGTTGAGATAAGAAAAGAAACTCAACAGGAGGTTGGGGAGATGCCTCAGTGGTTAAGAACACTTGCTGCTCTTGCAGAAAGATCCGTATTTGGTTCCCAGCACCCACATGTCAGCTCACAACCAATCTGTTGCTCCAGTTCAGTGGGTCTCAACCCCCAGGGGGCAGTCAAACAATCCTTTCACAGGGGTTGCATATCTGATGCTTACATTGCAATTCAGAACAGAAGCAAAATCACAGTTATGAAGTAAAGCAGTAACAATAATTTTATGGTTGGTTGGGGGTCAGCACAACATGAGGAACTGTATTAAAGGTCGAGGCGTTAGGAAGGGTGAGGACCACTGCACCAGTTCCACAGGATGATCCCCTCTCCTGCTTTCCCGGGCTCCAGGCACTCTTGTGGTACATACATGTATATACATGTAGGCAAAAACACACACATAAAAAAAATAAGATCTTAAAAAACAACAACAAAAGTAAAAGTTAACATTATAGTGGATAAAAGCTAACTGGTTTCCTTCTAAGACCTAAAACAAGAAGAGCTGGGCATGGTGGTACATACCTGAAGTCCCAGTACCGAGGGTTCCCATTTTAATGGACTTCTACATTTAATTAATAAACAAACAAAACAAATAAAGCTTTTTTGTAAAAAGAAAGGCAGAGAAACATGCAACTAGCAGGTATTTATTTGTTTGATTTTTTGAGACTGGGTCTCTCTCCACAGTTCTGGCTGTCCTGGAGCTTACTCTGTAGACCAGGCTGGCCTGGAACTGACAGAGAGCCATCTGTCTATCTGCCTCTGCCTCCTGAGTGCAGGGATTAAAGACATGGGCCACCATGCCCAGCAACCAATCGGTATTTAATAAATATTTCAATAGCTGGGACATCTGACAGAGCAGAAGCAGCATCGGAAATCAGTCTATCCCATCAGAGAAGAAAACAATTCCGACTTTTCTTTGGAGTAAATATCAGTTACATAAGAATTACTAATACTCAGCCAACCAAATACTTTGACCCGAACCATTAACAAGAACCAATTTAGTAACTTCTTGAAAGAGTTAAAAGGGAGAAATAATTAGGCAAGAACATATACGCACAGTAAACAATGATTTAGATAAACAAATTTATTATAAAAGATTAAGGACCTCTTTGTGGTCACAGTAGTTACCTGGGTACTCTGATACACTCCTCTGATCCTTGCACGCCAAGCTGTCCGTCAGAGTCGAGACCCCAAGCGTACACCTGGCCCTTGTCATTAAGTGCTAGTGTATGAGCCTCTCCACATGACACAGCTACAATATTTTGTGCATCCAGGGCAACAACCTGCTCTATAGAACAAAAGTCAGGAAGAGAAACATTACATTCTAATTTTGAGCTTGAAATGAGGATTAAAATATATTCAATTCTCATTTTCTATCAAATCCCAGGCCTGAACCTGGGATCCTCCTACCTCTGCCTCCCAAATACTAAGACTACAGCATATATCACCACCACTCCAGGCTCAGATTTTAAAATAGAAAATCGGTTGGATATTCTAAATAGAGAAGTAAAATACAGTAGGGCTACTATAAATGTTATGGGTTTCTATTTTAGTACCAACAGCTATAAACCCCCTCATATGGTCAAAATATGCTTGTTTTAAATCAAAAGTAGCCAGCCAGTGACAACCGAAGTTTCTTTAATATAAGATACCCAGTGTTAGGGCTGCAGAGATGGCTCAGTGGTTAAGAGCACTTGCTGTTCTTACAGTTGACCTGGGTTCAGCATGCAAACATTGGCTTACGAACTCCTGTAACTCAATTCCAGGGAATCTGATGCCCTGTCTGGCCTCCAAAGGCACCTGAATGTATACAATATACACAAAAACATTCAGGGCAAACACCCAGACACACAAAAATAAAAGTATACACAATGTTTGCTAGTGTTTTACCACTATTCAAGTTTTTAACATGACATTTAAGAATACTACAATTATTATCTTCAATACACCATAAGCCTCATGATAAAAGCAATTCAAACTCCACCAACCAGCGAGTATAGCAAACAAATGCTATTCAAAAATGAAACTGACTGCATCATGGAAACTGACATTCCTGCATGTAAAGCATTTCAAATTATATCTAGATTAAGATCTTGCTTTTTTTTAAGTGGGAGGCCAGTGCTAGATAACATCCAGGAATCTATACAATTCTATTCATACAGTTAGTACTTACCTTAAAGTATCTTGAATGAATAACCTATTTTTTAGACATGTATACCTGACCTTACTAAGTAGATCAGGCCAGTTTAAACCTGTAGCAATCTTCCTTCCTCTGCCTCCCAAGTGCTAGGATTCCAGGTGTGTACAACCATGCCCAGCAAGTCGATAATTTTTCAAGCTGGAGCCCCAGTACGCTCAAGTTCACTACGCCAGTTCCTCACTCTTGGTATTATTTTGTAAATGGTTTAATAAAATCATTACAGAAACACATATACACAAAAGAAAACAAGATATAACATGACCCTTCTCTAAAATCAAGAAAACTAAGAACCATTAGCTTACACAAATAGTCCTATAAATCTTAATTACAAGGAAAAAAAAAGAAATCTGTTATCAATAATGGAGGCTTTCCAAGTAAGTCAATTATCTCACTAAAACAATTCTCAAAGATAATAACAAAAAAAAAAAAAACAATAAAAAATGAATGAGACTTTTTGGTTTTCCAATTAACAAATTAAGAGCACTAAATTGGATTTGAATGGCTATGAAACCAAAGGCGTCAAATTCTAATGTGTAATACGAATATCTTAATATACAATATTAGATACTAAAATATTAGATATTAAATATTATTTTTTCCAAGGGGAAAAAGGCAAATTCAAACTTCATACTTCAAAAAAAAAAAAAACTTACTTTTCTGCAAGAACTAAGCCTTAACACAAATTTTATCGACTGTGCTGGGGTGTATAGATAAGTCCAAGGTTGTCAGAGACTGCCAGTAAGCTAATAAAACAAGCACCTGTGGCTAAAAAAACAAAACCAGCCGGGCGGTGGTGGCGCACGCCTTTAATCCCAGCACTTGGGAGGCAGAGACAGGAGGATTTCTGAGTTCGAGGCCAGCCTGGTCTACAAAGTGAGTTCCAGGACAGCCAGGGCTACACAGAGAAACCCTGTCTCGAAAAACCAAAAAAAAAAAAAAAAAAACCAAAAAACTTTAAATCAAAACCTCTTACAAGACTAAATCATCATTATCTAATGATAAAGGATCAATTGCCACAAAACATTCACCTAACACCAAACCACCTAAATATAAAGCAAATAAGTATTAAGAGACATACATGCAAAAAGATACTCCAAAAGCAGCAAGGGACTTGATCCATTCTCTTTAACAATAGATAGATTAAGTGGACAGAAAACACCCAAGGAAATACTGGACTGACTGGATGGGACTTCAAGACTAAATAGTCCTAATATCTAATACACAAGGAACACTTTCGTTAAACCACAAAATAAGGCCTAAAAAAATCCAACAAGACAAAAATCTTACCAAAGTGTTATTTTTGACCACAAACAGATGAAACTAGAAATCACTAACAGGAGACAATCTTGATAAATTGACAAAGACAACAGACGTAGTGATTGGTTTTAGTCCTAGCACTCAGGAGGCGGAAGTAGACAGATCTCTGAGTTCCAGGCTAGCCTAGTTTATATAACATGTCTTAGGCCAGTCAGGGTTCCAAAGGGAGACTCTGGGATGGGGGTGGGGGGGGGAGGTGGGGGGGTGTGATTTAGACCAACATACTCCTGAACAACTAAGAGGTCAAATAAGAGAGTAAAAGAGAAAATAATAAATCTTAAGACAACAAAAATAACATACCAGAAACGGAGCACAGTGGCACGGCAGAGATTCCTACAAGAGATTCATGAATTCCAGACACCATGAGCTATAATATAAACCCCTTTATCAAGAAAAATAATTGTTTGGAGTTGATGTGGTGGCAAATGCTGTATGCTCAGCACTTGAGAGGCTAAAGAACTGTCCTGAGTTTGAGGCCAGCTGATGTCATATAATATCTGAAGACCGGGTCTCATAAACCAACCAACCAACTAACAAATAAGATAGTCCTCAACTCAGAGTGTCAAACACATAACTTTCCATTTTATAATGGTGCAAAAGCGAACTTGTGGAAACTGCACTTGCTGTTCTGACCTTTTCCAGAACGAGGGATAAGGTTGTTATGTTCCTGTGATTGCCGGGCTGTGGCAGAGGTGCGGGCAGCTTTCAACTACACTGAAAAGAATAAACAGAAACCCACATATTCTTTTTGTTAAACTGTGATAGCCACCAAGTTACCTATATCAAATAAAATTTCTGCTTAGAAAATGTACTTTGCATGCTACTGAAGGGGAAAAGTAATCAGTATCTCCGAGCTGTAAACCTCATGACCTACAACAGTGACCTGCCTGCAGGATAAGTTAGTGCAATAGTGGCACAAAAACTGTAGGAGTAAGCAACCACTTTCTGACTGCAGTTAGGGCCCACTCCATGAGACAACACCCGCACTGACATTGCTAAAAAGTGGTGGGCTTTAGAAGAAAATCTATTATTCTTATTCTGCTAAAGGAACATAGCAATAAAACAACATTTAAAAAAAAAAGATTTATTTTATACTAGTACACTGTAGCTGTCAGACACACCAGAAGAGGGCACCGGATCCCATTACAGATGGTTGTGAGCCACCATGTCTTTGCTGGGAATTGAACTCAGGACCTCTGGAAGAGCAGTCAGTGCTCTTAACCACTGAGCCATCTCTCCAGTCCTAAAACAACTCTTAATAACATACTGCTATATCCATAGAGAAGAACATCACTGAACCCTCATCAGAGAAGCTGCTTCTTGGTAATTAACACAGAGACTCACAACTGGACAATGGCAGAGTGAGAGACTTTGGGGTTCTCAGCCCTAAACAGGATGTCTTTATCAAAGCCCTCCCACTCAAGGTTCAGGAATCCATGTAAAAGAGGCAGATAGGTATTAAGAGTCAGACCTGGTGGGCGACTCTTCAAGAAAGTAGTCTTCCAGACACAGGACTAATGAACTCAGATACTGTGACAGAACTCACAAGAATTACACAGACAAAACCCCAGCACAGAGAAGAGAAACTGGATAAAAAGTCTACCCCTAACCAAGAAGCTATGTGTGGTGAAAGGGAAAATCCGTTTTCTCCAATGGAGGGCTCATTGGGTGTATCAACCACACTCCAGGGCAGGCCTCATGGCCAGAAGTAGTTTGACAACACAAAACTGACTTCATGGCCTTTGCATCATGTTATCTTTTTAGTTCTGTTTGTCCGATGGGGGAGGGGTTGGGTGGGAAAGTGGGACTATCTGGGGGAGGGTAAAAAACATGATCAAAATACTTGTATTATTTTAATTTTAGGTGCTGTAATTCTAGAACTTGCAAGGCAGAGGCGAAAGGATCAAGGGTTCAAGGTCATTCTCCAGCCTGGGTTATATGAAACCCCGCCTAATACCGACTTCCATTTTCACTTAAAAACATTACCAGACAGCCCAAGCTTTTATACTGAGAACTGCAAACTAAACTGTCAACACTACTTATCTGTGTTTTCCTCCCCTCCTCCCTTAATCATTAAGCAACTGAATTTTATTTTATAAATATACAAAACACAAAGTTTTAGGGTTTTTTTTACTCCTACTTTAAAAAATAACGATATTAAGCACTTTGGGATTGGTGAATAATTCTGATTTTCTTGTTGATATTACTGTTTGAGATAGAGTCCCACCATGTGAGTTGTCCAACATCTTCCCATCACAAATAAGCACTATATATATCAAGGTTGTTTTAACAATTTATTTTCAGAGTAGTTTATAAATACTTAAGGATATAAATATATGTATTTTTTAATTTTTATAGGAATGACCAAAGAGAGGTTACACAAATTTCATTTTAGCTGGGGTTTCAAAAGAAAAAATGAAATAACACTTTGGAAACATTCACCAGGAATTAGTAAGAACAGAGTGAATCAGAGAGAACTATGGTCACAACTCTCACATAACACAGACACTTTCAGGAACTGACACGAGGAAACCAATGGCCTAAGATTTAAAGTAATGAACTAAAGGTCACACAGCCATTTGCAAAGGAAATAAAATATCAGAGGTTACTGGGTAAAATGCCAAATGTTGGCAACATGGCCAACACTGATCCTGCAACAAGGAGACAAAGCCTAAGATGAATCTCAGGTGTGAGGTCAAGGGGCGAACAGCAGAGGGAGGAGAGTGGGAGGAGAAAATGACACAGACTAACAAATCGCAATCACCCCCACTTTCAACACTCCTTTCCTGCTCTCACAACCACATGTTATAACCCCACCCATATACACCTTGATTTTCTTTCTTGGTGTTTGGTTTTGTTTGAGACAGGGTCTCTCTTAGTAGCCCTGGATGTTCTAAAACCCAGAGACCTCCCCCTGCTTCTGCCTCCCTGAGTGCTGGAATTAAAAGCTTTGATTTTCTTGACATGTAAATTTTTCCTCTATACTAAGAAAAAAATATATTCATATCGGTGTGAAAATAAGTATACATACAGAAACAAGAGGCATGATCAAATGTATAGTTTTTTACATCTTACAGGTCAATTCATCATTTCAGTTCAGCTATGTTTAAAAACTTGAATAAATAATAATAATTTGAATATTTATTTTCCAAAATATCAGGACACAACAATACGTTGTAATTACTCATTAAATCATTTGTAAACTCCATGGCTAGGTCTACAAGCTGCCTCAAGGTAAAGGGGCTGTCCACTAAGTCTGCTGAATTCTCTTCACAGGTCCTACACAATGGAGGAGAGAAAGCCAACACCTGCAGGTTGTCCACAGATCTCTCCATGTAAATCTGCACAAGCCCATTCATCTCCACCAAACAAGTTTTTAGATCAAGATAATCAATAACCAACTTTTTTTGGGGGGGGAGAGGTTTCGAGACAGGGTTTCTCTGTGTAGCCCTGCCTGTCCTGGAACTCACTTTGTAGACCAGACTGGACTCGAACTCAGAAATCCTCCTGCCTCTGCCTCCCAAGTGCTGGGATTAAAGGCGTGTGCCACCACTGCCCGGTTTTAACTTCTGGCAATTCCGTGCTTCCCACAGAAGGAAGTATCACAGCTCTCCTACCCAATTCAGCGTTTACATCTGAAGGTTACGGAATCTCATCCATTTTGTCTAGTTCCAACACAGCATCACCTCCAAGAATCAAAGGTTTTTGGTTTGTTTGTTTTGTTTTGTTTTTTTAAATATTTTAGCACAGTTCTTGAACAAAAGTTACAACAAGGTCTTTAAAGAAGTATTTTTGTGCTTGGTGTAGCCAAGACATAAGAACAACTATTTGTTGAATAAATGCCTAAACTTTTAGCTATAATAAAGAAAGAGGCTATCTGGAAGCAAATATATGAATGACAGTTTCTAACAAGGACATGTAACAGGTATCAGGCAAATGTGAAAACAACCTAATACCCTCATTGGTATTAGGCAGACGAGCAGTGTGCCCTCCCCAACACCACCATTAGTAGCTCTTTATTTAAGAAGCAAACATCTACTGAATACTCACTCACCACGTGCCAGGCACTGCATGTGTTCTCACTTGATCCTAACCCCCCCACCCCAACCTGCAAGAACTACCACGATTATCCTAATTTAATAGAAAAGAACACCAAGACACACAGAGGATAAAGCAATGTATAAAGCAACAGACCTACAACCAACAGACCAGGACTACATCTAAGTTCTTAAATTCCTACCTTTTATTTTTTTATTTTTTTTAGACAGGGTTTCTCTGCATAGCCCTGGCTGTCCTGGAACTCACTCTGTAGACCAGGTTGGGCCTCGAACTCAGAAATCCGCCTGCCTCTGCCTCCCTCCCAAGTGCTGGGATTAAAGGTGTGCGCCACCACTGCCTGGCAATTCCTACCTTTTAAAAACTGTATTTTCAAACAGATACAAAGCAAAGCCTGTCGTTCACTTCCTTCATCAGCCTCCTTGTTTTCCTCCCACCTCTGCACCCACGGTAACTACTGTTAGTACCTGTTTGAACACATCTGTAAGTCAATACATGGATGCCTTCTTTTGATTTATCTAACTTCCCATATGATGTTCTTCTATACCTTGTTATTTCTTTCCTAGTATATTAGATGTCTTCTACACCAGTCCTCAACTACACAGCACTACATTACAGTGGTTGGATAAATTATAATTTTGCCAGTTTCCAAAAGAAACATTAAAGCTATTTCTAAACTCCATAAAATGCTATTGCAATATAAATGCAGCTATTAGGTAATATCCCAGAAACTGAACTTTTCAGATAAAAAGCATAGTGCTTTCAATTCTTCATCTAGGTCTTACATATTTTTAAAATGACCCTGAGTTATTACTCTTTTTTATTATTGTTATAAAGGGTGGGTTTTCTTCTAATATGTCATTGAACTTATTTTCACTGTGTTAATTGTGAGAAGCTGGAGGGGACAGACAAACAGACAATGAATGAATATTCCACATGTGTATAGGTATCCGTGGAGACCAGAAGAGGGCACTGACATGCCCATGAGCTGCAGTTACAGGTAGTTCTATGGATGCTAAGAAACCAGACTCGACTCGAATCCTTTGGAAGAGCAGCAAATGCTCTTAACCCAAGCACCACCTCACCTTATTTTTCTCACCCACAAAAACAAGGCTGAACACAGGAGCACAAACCTGTAATCCCATCACTGGTTAATTCAAGGGCAGCCTAGGCCAAACAGCAAGACTCGCTCTCAGACAACAATAAGTGGGGCGAAAGCTGATCTTTAGAGTTTGGAGTAATATAGAAAGGATTCAACAGTGCATGATACATAATGGTGAACTATTACTAGTTCTGAATATCAGCATTATATTTGTAAAATAGTTTATTAAGATTCCCTTTTTTAAAGTTTCCCATGACTTTTCCCTCCTCTCTATACACCTCCCATATCAACTTCTAAATACTTTCCTTCCTATTTCTATTTGCAGGCTTACTCAACTGCTCACCTGAGTATATATGTAAACATGTTCATAGGGAGAGAACCAATTAGCTTTTTACACAATTATTCTTCAAAGAGACAAACAGGTTATGCTGAAGAGGTACGAGTCTCAGTCCCAGAACCTCCACCAGGGGGCTCACAGCCACCTGTAACTGCAGCTCCAGGGGCATCTGACAGCACTTGTCTACACAAAGACACACATGTAATTTAAAACAAACTATTAAAAAGCTAATTGTAGTTTCACAAGGTTCATGACTGTTGGTAAGCTATGAAATAAATAGCAATACTTGGATCAGAAAATATGTATGTACCAATTTGTAAGTGCTTTGGATCAATTCTGGACAGCAATCTGAGCTTTGCACTCATCTGTCTGTCTGTTTGTTTGAGACAGGGTTTCTCTGTGTAACTCTGGTTGTCCTGAAACTCACTCTGTAAACCAGGATAGCCTCAAACTCAGAGATTTACCTTCCTCTACCTCCTGAGTGCTGGGATTAAAAGTGTGCACCACCACTGCCTGGCTTGCATGACAATATTAAAAAGAAATAAAATCACAATTTCTACGAGTTAGGAAGAAAAGCAGACCAACTTTCCCCCAGCTGCGTTCACATGCTCCTGCCTCCACTTCTGAGAACCTCTCTGCCTTACTCTAGTTCCGTCCCTCCTACTTTCATGCCACAAAACAGTGTACTTCAAAGGAACTCTGACCTACGCCAACAATACGGGTTTTAATCATCATTATTTCAACTACGAGTAACCCAGAAAGAAGCATCAAGTCAAACACAGAAACAAACTGATAGGGTTGTGTTTGTTAAGCAATAAGCAAATGAGCCTATTACAAAATTCAAGTGATCAAGCTAGCAAATGGTGCCTGACAAACAGACATTTTGATCACCTTATAAAAATTCAACTTCGACAAAACAAATTAAAACCAAGGGTTTGGGTCAAACCTATCATCTTAGAATTTGGTAAACTGAGGCAGGAGGGCAGCCATGAGTACTAGGCATCTCAAAATGAACAAAAATAATAAAATAGAAAACAGATAAGGTAGACAGCCATTTATGACACTTTAAATTTACAAGTTACTTTGAATTTTAACACTTTCCAAAAGATTGAATCCTAACCACAAAATAAAAACTTTGTTATTAATTACTTGATACATTGGAACAATGGAAAAATTTACAGACTACCTAATACACGTAAGGAAAAGGAAAAATGGAAATCACCATTTTATGAATTTAGTTCTGATTTTCTCTTTCTTTGCCCACTGAATATGGAGAGATGGAAATAAAGTTTTAAAAAATCTTGAATGTTAAATTATCACTTGTCAACAATTTAAACTTTTTGAATATTTTATTTTGTTTATATGTATGAGTGCTTTGTCTACATGTATGCTTGGTATGACATGCATATCATAGGAGGTGGCTACCTAAGAGGCCAGAAGAAGGTATCTGATTTACCTAGGGAACTGGAGTTGCAGATGGTCCTCTGGAAGAGCAATCAGGTGCACCTAAAGGGTGGGCTATCACTCCAGCCCCTCAATATTTTTTAATGTGGAAAATAATTAACTATCACTCAAAACATGTTGAGAAAAACACATTCCTAATTAGTAGTCAGAAACATAAGTATGCAAAAGAGAATACATCTGCAAGATGTCCTTACACTTGATTTTTGCCTTCTTAGACTTGTCAGTTTTTCTACCAAGAATGTGCATTACTTTTTAACCAGAAAAAAAAAATAAAAAAAACCACTATACTGTAGTTCAGAATTGTATAAAAAAGGAACAAATCAATCTAAACCTATATATTGATAAAGAATCAAGGACCTGGGGTACAGAGCAGTGGTAGAGTGCTGTATACTTACATATTAATATAGTATATATTAATCTAATATATATTAGACCCTGGGCTCTCTCTCCAGCACTTCAATAAAAAATAAAACTATACCAACCAAGCTAGAAAATAAGACAGAAGATTTAGTCCAGATAAAATGTTAGCAGTACTAATGGTTAAGAAATTCCCCTTTTAAAACTAGAACAAATTAGTTTTGATTTTTGTTGATGAGAATGTATCTCTACACTGATCCTGTGACACAGAGCTCCATACCCAAATACCGCCAGGAGAGCTGGTCTCCCAGGAGTGCTGACAGGCCTGTGAGCACAGGTAAGACCACCACTGCTGCTCAAATTCCTGGCCCAAGAGGGACCCACTCTGAGCCATCAGGACACAGGAACCAAGGAACAGCCGGGGACAGGTTTCTGTCTGCACCCTGGAGCTTACTTACCCTGTGCCACAACTCTCCATATCCAAATTCTTCTCCGAGAGAACTGGTCTCCCAGGAGTGCTGACACACAGGCTTGCAGGAGGGACAAGGGGTAGTCAGAGACAGCAAGACCAGCTAACACAAGAGAATGTATCTCTCTGTAACATAGTCTGGTATCCGATTCTTGATCTTTTTGCTGTAAACCAGTGCTGAAATTACAAGTAAGCACTACCATATCTAGCAAATTTTTGTATATTTTTATATTCTGTCTATACACAGCACTGTTTTCCTTGTGTGCATTACTATCTGTCTTTCTATCAACAAAGTGTGAGTCCAGAGAAACAGGAAGGAGAGAACAGAGGCTTGCCACAGTGTACGGCTCCTTTCACTGATCATTATCCCACACAATCTCATCCAAATCCAGGTTTACTATCTCAATGTCTGTGTTTTAAAAAAATCCCAACATTCAATAATGTGCTTTATAGTTTAGAAAAAATGGGTATCACTTTTATTTCTTCAAAACAACTTTAACAGAGTGTAGAGAATCATGCTACATATATATAAATAAAAAATATTGAGAATGGAAACCTAAGAATCCTTAAAAAGTCTCTAAGTAAGATAGGTATGGTGGTGTAGTTTAATTCCAGCACACAGAAGGCAGAAGCAGGCAGATCTCAACTAAATTGGAGGCAAGCCTGGTCTATATAGCAAGTTCAAGGCCAGCCAGAGGCTCATACTAAGACCCTATCTCAAAAACTAGAACAACAAAATCTCTGAGTAATAATACGAACTGACTCCTCAGGCTGCAATCTTACAGTAATCCTTAGTATTCGCCCAAACTATGAAACCAAATTCTACTCTGTGTGTGTGTGTTGGAAATGGTATTTTGAGTTCTCATTTTGTATTTCTGAGGGAGGATCTTGCAGTTCAGAAAAACCTCCAATCTATGATCCCCCTGCCTCAACTTTCAGAGTGTTGTAGTACAAGCCAATCATATAAATATACCAATATACAAACACAAGGAAAATATGTGTGTCTGCGCTCTCTCCTCTCCCTCTCTCTCTCTCTGTCTCTCTCTCTCTCTCTCTCTCTCTCTCTCTCTCTCTCTCTCTCTCTCTCTCTCTCTCTCACAGAGAGAGAGAGAGAGTTTTATAAAGCACAAATCAATGCATCCCAGAGACAGCCTTGACGAAACATAACTAAGTAACCTAAGTTCTAATACCAGCCACCCAGTCAACCCTGCATGACAATCATTACACCAGCACAATAGTCAAGACAATAAAGGAATATAGATAATACAAAACAGAAATAAGAAAAGTAAGCTTTATTTGTCTAAATAGTCTTAGGGTTGGATATAGTTGAGTGTCAGAGTGCTGCTTAGCATGCATGAGGCCCTAGGTTTGATTTACAGCATAACAAAAAAATAAAAATACTGCTCCTACCTTACAGTGTCATAATGCAATCTTGGTAAAATACTGATTTACTTCAACAGGCCATCTAATAGAATGGCCAAGAAACAATCTGCGTTAGTATTTGATCTGCCTCAACAGAAAATATTATTGTAAATAATGCTAAACATAAGCACAATTCAGTGAATAAAGTAAGAGACTGGTAGACTTAAGCTCTCAGACTCGATTTACGGTTGTTCTCCAGACACCTGCTGTTCGACACGTTACTTACCAACTT
Source organism: Tokudaia tokunoshimensis (assembly GCA_036184795.1). Lineage (NCBI taxonomy): Eukaryota > Metazoa > Chordata > Mammalia > Rodentia > Muridae > Tokudaia > Tokudaia tokunoshimensis. The sequence continues at coordinate 24,038,869 of BTHU01000021.1, forward strand.
GTGCTGCCATTTCTCCGAAAACTTATCCCCTAAGATGAGGATAATTCTTGCAATTTGTGTCACAAGCATTTTGAAAGGAACCATGAATTATTGTGTAATGCTCTTGAGATTCCTCAGATGTAGGGTCCTACACAAAGTAAAGTATTATTATACATCTCTCTAACAGCAGCGTCTGTTTGCATTATGACTTTCCCTACACCTGAGCTGATTCCTGGCACTGATCATTCTTACAGCGCTCAAAGCCATGCCTGACATCCTGACCTACATAATTCTTTTTTCCAAGACTTTGTATAACCTACATCTTTCTCTTCCTTAGAAGGTATTATGAAAACTAAGACTTAAAAAACCCAGTAAGCTTCAATCTTGTATGTTTTGGTAAAATAAGAAATATGTAAGATAATTTGGTATTTCTAATCTGCAAATAATTTACCATATTTATGTATTTCCTACACTATTTTTTAAAACTCCGATTGTATATAAAAGGACATTTCATCTGTAGATTTATGTTTTATGAACAGAAAGAATAGGTCAGAAAATGAGGAATGAAGAAAGGGAAGCAAGTAGCTACTGTTGTGCCCAAAATGCTTTCACCAGAATGACTAACAGCAGGCAGTGTGTGAGCATTAAGTGAGACACTCCATTTGAAAGAACTTGGAAAACCACAAAAAGCTACCAAAACACACTCTTTAACAAAATTATAACATCATTTACAATTATAAAATAGCTTAGTATTGCTTCTACCATGAAACAAGTAAAAACACGTCAACAAGATGTAACTAAATATATTGTAAGTAAATAAACCTGTTAGGAAAAATACACTTTTAATAAATTACCTTTAAATCTTCCTAAGTAAATCTAGAAGTATGCAAATAAAACACTTCATTTAAATGGACAGATATAACACATTGAATAAATATATTTGTAAGCTATGAATTAAGAAACCAAGATACTAGCTTTAAAAAGGTATTTAGAAGTTCTTACTTAGGAAAAATGCAAAGGTGAAAAAGCCATTCATTTTTCTAGCATTAACTCAGAGCTAGCAATGAGGTCATAGCCAGTAAGAGACCAGAGATGGACATGGACTTTACCCACACTCTTGGTTTAATAAAGGAAGTCAGTAAGAGTGTCAGAAAGTATGTATATGATTCCTAAAATATCCAGAATTGAAAACTTTCCCAACTACTAAACAGCTAGGCCAACTCCTACAGTAAGCCACGTGACTTGAGTAACTCATCCTAATGATGCTAAGTTCTGCTCCTTCATTACAACTATTTGCTATGGTTATAAAGTCAGTTTATGTAAAGAAATAATTCTTGGTTTTTCTCTACTTTCTTTGTGACTTAAGTAAAGCTCTGATAAGAGAATTGTCTGTGACTCAGACATATAACAAGACTGGTCAATTATTAAGTCTTTAAAACCAATTAAATAAGTTCTAACAATTCCTTATCTTTAAACTCACCCCTCAAATTTAGCAATTTATAAAAGGAACAGGGAAAAAGCACACTTAAAACACTGAAGAATCACTCCAAAGAGATTTTAGTTAAAACATTATTAAAATTTACCACTCATGTACTTGAAACAAAAAAATGAGGTTGAAAGCTGGAGTCCTGTCATAGCAATCACACCTCCTTGAGTTCCTGTTTTTCCATCTCCGTAGCCCAGTTACACTTCCAGGTATCAGAGAACCAGGACTTTTATTTAGATCACAGCCCTCCCGCTCCCCCACTAACCCCTTTTATAAAATTCTAGCCCCCAAACTTATTTACTGGCTATTTACACAACTACAGATAGAATTAAACTTCAACCATTATTCCTTTAATTCAATCACACATATCTTTCTCATTGTTCAAATTATCAAGGCTTGAAATACATATAATATGGAAAATTCAACTCTTCAGTTACTTCATTTTTGTATGTCTTAACTCCCAACTGAAGGTCTAAACCTCTGAAAAACAAAGCTCTTTTTTCTTTCCTTTTTCTAGGGACTGTTTTATACGTCCTGGACACCAATGAGTCAATCTAAAGTGGAAGCGCACTCAATTTTGCATTACTAAATAATGCTTCCGGGATGAATTCACAGAAGACAGAGATGTCACAATACAGCCATCACAATGTCAACACGACCAAAAAGCACTGGGCTTTCCCCAAACTCATCCATGCAGTTTAAGTTATACAACCTACTGGTACATGTCAGGGGCGGGGAGCGGGGAGCAGGAAGGCTCTGATCTAAACAACATTAAAGTAACACTTAAAACTCCTAAACCTCAGTAAGTTACAGTAAGCATACTGGCAACTCCTACACCTACTATGTAGTTCCAACACCATGAAAACCTCAACCTGAGGTAGCATCCCACATAAGCAAAATGTACAGATAGTAAATTACCACCCACAACCATTTCAATGCCCGAGATTATGAAAGTCTGGTATGACTCTTTAAGAGATTCTTTCATGAAATGTAATACAAGAAAACTTATTTACTTTGAATTCTACAATAATTAGACCTATTTTACTAAGGAATTATTGAGGAAAATTCATTCATTCAATAAAATCAAGTTACATATCATGAGGTAGTAAGTTACATGTTATGAGAAGAGATTAAGACCCTACCCACAAAGAATAAAAGCTACAGTATCTGCAAATTAAGAGTATTAGGAGTTAAGGATGGCAATGGTGGTGAGATGGTATGAAAGATATTTCAATTTATTGCCTGAGTTTTTATACCTAGTTGATCTCTCAAAACAAGGCTACCAGAAACAAAAAACAAAATGAGAAAAACAAAACAAAACAAAAAAAACAAACAAAAAGAAAACCAACCAACCAACCAACCACCTTCTACAATGAGACGAAAAAGACAAAGGATTGCCATAGGGAATGAAGGCCTAAGAGTCATTACTGTGAAACAGCACAGCACCTTTCTCTCCTGACTTTGACAACTGAGAGCAAAATATCTAACAATTCCACCTCAAATGTGTTACTATCTAATTTTAAATACAACATCCAGAAAAACACCATGAAATCTGACCAAATGTTTTCAATGCTCATTCCCTGATAAATTACTTTACATTTTGCTTAGCTCTCTCTCCATAGTCAGACCACCTCGAATTCACAACCCTTTAAAAGCACTGAAACCGTGGAAGCAGCAATTAGGGGATTAAACAATATTTCTAACTAAGCAAAACAAAAATCACATATCTAAAGTATAATGGGGGATAAAATGGAAGAATTAAGGTATAATTTACACAAGTAAATGAAAATAAAAAGGTTTTACCATTCCCCCACGAGTACAGTCGTCACAGAGAACAAATTAGGAATTCAAAAGGTAGCTGAACTTATTAAAGATTTTGATAACTTTATAGTCTATACAAAAGAAACAAACACTGAAGTCTAGGGTTTTTGTTACTGTTTCATCCACAGACAATCAGTGGTCATACTAGTAGTAGTAGTAAATAAAAACAACTCCACAAGCCAATGTATTTCTTAAGAAGCATGGTAAAGTCAAGAGTATGTTTAATTCTTTTTTCTTTTAAATCTTGAAAAAGTCTTTAAGTTTAGGGTTCACAGAGGACATATAAAACACCATGTCAAGAGTAAAATGATCAATTCTTAGAAATAGAAAAATCTTGGGGCTGGAGAGATGGCTCAGCGGTTAAGAGACTGCTCTTCCAGAGGTCCTGAGTTCAATTCCCAGCAACCACATGGTGGCTCACAACCATCTGTAATTAAGATCCGAAGACCTCTTCTGGTGTGTCTGAAGACAGCTACAATATACTCACATATATCAAATAAGTAAATAATCTTAGAGAGAAAGAAAGAGAACTCTCCCTTACCTGGCTTCTTTCTGGACTTGTCATGACCTAGCTGTCCCAGGTCATTACATCCACATGTGTACACAGTTCCATCATCCAGGACAAACACAGTATGTCTGAGCCCACATCCTACATCTCGGACCTTTTTATTTACAAAAAAGTCACTTTTCCTGGGCTCTAGTACAATTTCTTCATCAATTCCACCCAAACCTAACTGTCCATAGGATGCATTTCCCCAGCACAACATGCTTGTAATGACTTTGGTCTTCCAGTTTCAATACAAAAGTCCCTTCGGAAACACTGGAAACTTGGAGGTACCCTATGTCTGAGGAGAAAAAACAAAAGTTAGTAAGACTTCAAAGAAAGCTCATCAAGTGTTAAGCTAAAATGAGGACTGCAATTGTTTAATATTTATAATATGCTTCAGGGTTACAGTTCAGTTCTCTCCTTTTTAAAGGATCATATACAAATATTAAAGAAATGATATCACCTTCTATTATTCTTTGTAAAACTTAAAATGGTAACTGGCTTTGACTTAGTTATATAACCCAGTAGTAAGTACTCTAATGAAATTAGGTTTTTTTCTTTAAATACATTTAATGAGAACAGTAAATAAGGCATGTGGCCAATGACCAAACAAACAAGTATCCAGTCAACAGCAGAAACATAATCTTGCAGTCTCCCGTAGCCCACAAAACTAAACAATCTGATACCTACCTCCACATCAACAGAAAACTGAAGTTCTTATCTGTAACATAAATAAAACCAATAATGGAACTTTAAAAAAAAAAGTCACAATTTAAACTAGATTTCTCATTATTTATACTAATAAGCTATATACAAAATTAGAAGTTACCAAGTCGTAATTTTAAACAATCGACTCCATTTTATAGGTCAAAATACTAGCGCCGAACCCTCTCTACTAATTTAATTTTAAAAACATATCGATGTGATTATAATACATACCTCTAGGACAATTACTTGAAGATGAAAAACAAATTGTAAACAATCCCAGGACTGCTGATTTTTCCCAAATAAGAACAGGTTGGAGGCGGGGTTAACTTTTAATAGGAAAATCTATATAACTTCTACACTTGGAAGACATACATGAGGGGTTGAGAGATGTCTCAAAGGTTAAAGGGTCTGCCTGCTCTTTTAAAGGATCCTGATTCAATTCCCAGCACCCACACGGCTGTTCTCTACCGTTTGTATGTAACTCGGCCCAGGGAATCAATCCTACGCCCTCTTCTGGCCTCCGGCACTAGACACACACACACACCCGGTACACAAACACGTGAGGGTAACCTCCATTAACATAAAAAAAAAACCCTTCACATTTTTTTAAAAACCACGGTGCATTATTAAGAAGCGTTGGTAGACGTCAGTCTTATCCTTGCTGTCCAAAATCACCTAAATTCCTTACACTGAATTTGAGGTTTCAAAACATAATTTTTCCTGCATTTATGTTTATTTAGAAAGTGCCGAAGCTGTCTCACTCCACTCCCATTAGCAGAAGTTTGACTTCATCCCTTTGGGACACCAAAACTCGAAAGTTCCAGAGAGTTCTGCATTGTCTTTCCGTATCTCTCTTTTTTCAAAGCTAGCATAAGACGGGAACATAGCTCCGATTTCAATGCGCTTCGTTTGGGCACCCTTTTTTTTTTCCTCCAAAAGTCAGAACCGGTATTGGAAAGACGTTCGTTCTCTCGCCAGCAACAGGTAGGAGAACGGAAAGCAGTTTGGTTTCCTCTTTCCCTGACCATGCACCACAAGATCAGCTCCCGCGGCCCGGAGAAGAGGAATGGTCTGCACACACCCAGCCTCGCGGGGCCGGCCAGCCAAACTCCCGCAGCTACCGGCGAGCCGGGGAGAGAGTCCGCCCCAACCGGGTCCGTCCCCCACGGCCTCGGCCCCAGGGAGACCCTTTCCCCGAAGGCGGTGCAACACTCCGGCCCCGGAAAACGCTGAGGACGCTGGCGCCCTTCACCAAGGCCCCGGCGGAGCTCGCCTCCGTCACACTACCCCGAACCCACGGGGACAACGACTCACCCGGTCTCTCAGGGCAGGGAGAGCCCTAGGCGATGGAGGACGGACTCTCCCTGGACCTCTGGGCGGCTCTCCAGCTCCCGAGACCTTCCTCCTTCAGCGGGGCGCGGCGATTACCACGGCTCCTCCGGCGTCCCGGCCGCAGCTCCGCTGCCTCTGCTGCCCGGCTCCCCCGTGAAACTTTCCCAGGCTCCTCAGAGACAAGCTGCCGCCAGCACTCTCCGGACCGAGAGACAGCCGTCAGCGACCCGGATGGAGCGGGAGGGGAAGGGCTGGTGGCGAGCAGGGCGGAGAACACGAGGGGTGGAGAGAGCCGAGGGAGAGGCTGGCGACAAGGGAGAGGGGCGGTGGTTTCGCGGGGGAGGGGGGAGGGGGGAGGGGCTGGCCGGAAGTGAGCCGCGGAGCGTGCGTGACCCCGCCCACTTCCCCATTCGGTGCGCCTGCGCGGAGGGGGGCTCCCAGGGTTCTTCTGACCCAGGAGCCTGCGCAGTGTTGTTGTTCTCTGCTCTAATGCAGCGGGTTGGGGCTAGAAGCTGTCAAATGTATTTCCTTTTTCTCTTTCTCTCTCTCTCTCTCTCTCTCTCTCTCTCTCTCTCTCTCTCTCTCTCTCTCTCTCTCTCTCTCTCTTTCTTTATTTACTTCTTTATTTCTCTCTCTCTTTTTTTTTTGTCGGTATGCTTTTTAACAGTGCTTCGGCGTTGACAAGGGCTGCTTAGTCAAAATTTCGTTTTGGTTTTTCTTTCTGCTTGTAGGGTTTAGCCTTTTCATAATTTTATTCTAACTTTCCTGCTTTTGGTTTTGAAGTAGCAGACGAACCCATCACAAATATGATTAGAAAAGCCGATGGCTCATTTTAAACCCTTAAACTCACCTGAACCTAACTTGAACATATGCGATATATTGATAGCAAGGGAGCAATGGCTTAGCCTAATCTTACTAAATGTCAACGTCTTTGCTTCAGGTTTCAGAACAGTGTTGGCTCGCATTTTCAGCTAACTCCTTGGAAGATAAGAGGCTAAATTGCCCAACATCTTTTCACTCAGAAAAACAGGGCTTATGACTACAGTTCCTGCTTCATGAAAACGAAATCCAGATTTCACAGGCCAATTTTAACATCATCTTGATACTAAATCTGTCTGTTGTGTCTCAAAAAAGAACCCAGTGAATGAATGGAGGACAATTTGTTGGGGCAAGGAAAAAAAAAAAAAAGATTTGCTCGGTAAGACGCCAAGTCCAAGAGCATGGAGTACCTTGCTGACATTTTAACCTTTCAAATACAGGTTCCATGCCCTCTTTATCCTTAGGAGGAAACCCGGTAGCTATCAATCTGTGAGTGTGTGTCAATCGTGAAGAAGGGGGGTGAGAGGGGGAAGAGGGGAGAAAGTCCTGTGCAAAACAACTGCGCTGCTGGAATTAGAGTGAAGGAAGCACAAGACCTTTCCAGCAGAAGATAGGTATAAATAAAATTATAGCCTCATTTAAAAAGAGACCTTAAAACGATGCCTTTTTGAAATTATATAGTAGTTATTTTTACACACCATTATGGCTTTACTAGGTGCTTTAGTCAACTAAGCATAGCACCAAAGCTGAGTTCGGCTGTCTTCAAACTTGTTTATCCTCCCTCCAGAACAGTTGAGATTGTAGATGTAGGCCATAGCATCTGGCTATACCAACTATATTAGAACCTGGTATTTTGGCATCAATGTTAACAATCTGTAATCAAGTCCACAGTAGGCTGGGTTGGTTGGTTGGTTGTATTTATTGAGAAGTATATTTCAGATTAGGAAATAGTTATAGTTTTTATATGTACATTAGTTTCCTGGACTAAAACAAATTACCCCACATCAAGTCACTTAAAGCAATAGAAAATTGTTGTATCTCATTCTAGCAGAGTCTGAAAGGCGACCATGGGTTGATCCCCTCTGGTTTTAAGGGGAGAATTTTTTTTTCATGTTTCTCTCCTAGCTTCTGGTGATTGCCACAGGTCCTTGGCAAGCCTTGTAGAAGCATCACCCTGCTTCCTGCTTCCACCTTACTCTTGATGTTTTCCCCTGAATGTCTGTATTCAAGTTTCCCTTTCTCTAAAGACACCAGCCCATGATCAAGGCCCACGTTAATGCATTATGAACTCATTGTCTTAATGTGATTGTATCTACAAAGGTCTTATTTCCCAATAAGATCACATAGGGTCCCAGAGGTTAAGATTGCAGGCTACCACAGTATGTTAGAGAAGTATTGAGACTCCATTTTAGAGAACATAAGTCTGAAGTCAGGTAAACAGGCTGGTACCTAGCATTAGTTTCCAAATTGCGCCCCCCAACAAAACCCGAGCCTAGCTCCAGTTTCTAGCCTAACCTTCAACAAGACCAGTGTCTCCAGGCTATTCCAACAAACCTGCACCCCCTGCCTAACAACCACCAATGCAGAGGGGAGCAGAAATTAAGTTTATGATATGAGTCCCAGCACAAGTATGTTAAAGGTCACAGCAGCTTTCCAATTAGAGGCTTACACACTTACCCCCCTGACTTGCTGCCTTGTCCTGATAGATATTGGGGGCTCCCCCACCATCAAAACTGTCCTGCGTGATGGCAGAGCATTGGAGGGGCCTGAGCTTGCTCAAATAGAATAAAGACCCTGCTGTGAGTTACATCAGATCAGTTCCTGTCTGGTTTTTTTTTGGGGGGGGGAAGTGTTCAACTCTTCCCCAGCACTACAGTATAAAATGGTAAAAATACTTAAGAAAAGAAATCATAGCTTCAGCATTTGGAGTGTGAGAACACTCACAAACTTTCTCATTTTGTTCACTTTTTCATATTGTTGTTTCGGTTTTTTAAGACAAGATCTCATTTTTCTGTCAGGACTACCATCCAACAGAAATACGTTGCAAGCCATGATAAAGGAGAGAACGGAAAACCCTTGATTTAGGATGGGCAGTGAAAGTCTCCATGGAGGAGTTGCCTTTTAAAAATGAAAACTAAGGGGCCAGAGAGGTCATTCACAGGGTTAAGACCACGGCTGCTCTTGCAGAGGACCTGGGCTCAGTTCCCAGTACCATGATGGCTCCCAAGCATCTCTAACTCCAGTTCTAGGGTATCTGATGCCTTCTTTTGACTTCCCTGAGCATGAGGTGCAGGCAGAACATACCCCTAAAATAAATCTGAAAAATAAAAAAAGGAAAATAAAGGAATAGGGAAGACTTGTGAGGTAGAAGCAATAGAATAAGGGGTTCACGGTCACGCTCAGCTACACTCAGTAGTGTACACGAGTCTCACAAGCGTGTACCTGAGTCTCACTGGTATTTAAAAAAAAACTGCAAAAGCAAACAAGTTAAAAAACAAGTTAACTCTGTGGCTAGCCTTAACAGGGTTGGTTAATAGGTGGTTAATAAGAGATCGAGGCCACTGGAAACCTTTTCACTCGGCAACTGGCTAACTAATACCACATACAAAACTAAAGACTATTGAAGTTCGCCTAACAGGAGGCTTTGCTTTAGTTTTGTTATTTGGTTTTGGTTTATGAAACAGGATTTCTCTATGTAGCCCTGGCTGTCCTGGAACTCACTTTGTTGACCAGGCTGGCCTCGAACTCAAAGATATGTCTGCCTTCCTCTGCCTCCAAGTGCTGGAGTCAAAGCTTGTGTTGCAATGGCCTGACAGCTTTAGCATTTCATGGGACAGGATCTGACTAAGTAACCCTGGCTAGCCTGGACTTTGCCGTGTAGACATGCCTGGCCTCGAATCTGCCGTAATCCTTCAGCTTCTACTTTGGGAGTTCTGAGATTACAGATGTATGCTACAACATCCTGATAGAAGATAAGTTTTGGCAAAAGAAAATCTTGATTTTTTTTAAAAAAGATTTATTTATTTATGTCTATGAATACACTCTCACTGTCTTCAGATACACCAGAAGAGGGCATTGGATCCCATTACAGATGGTTGTGAGCCACCATGCGGTTGCTGGGATTTGAACTCAGGTCCTCTGGAAGAGCAGTCAGTGCTCTTAACTGCTGAGCCATCTCTCCAGCGCCAGTCTTGTTTTTATATTAAGTTTTGAAAACTACCATAATACCACAAATGGGGTGTCTTAAGTAACAGGATGTATTCAATAGCATAAGTTACATAATTTAGGGTTGGTATATAGCAAGCACAAGAATCTAGGTTTCATCCCCATTACCACAAAAGGAAGAAACATAACCTAAATAATTTATTATCTCACAGTTTTGAAAGCTGGAAGTCCATGATGAAGATGTAGGCTGTTTGTTTGGGTTTTGGCTTTTTGGTTTTTGTTGTAGTTTTGTTTTTCTAGGAATGAAAAAAAAAAGACCTCCTTCCTCAGCTTGCAAATAGCCACCTCCTTGCTCTGAGGTCTCCAGTATGCCTTCTGTCTGCTGGTCCTGTCTTTGTTCTTGTAAAGCCATGAGTCATAATGGGTTAGGTCATTCCTGTGACCTCACTAACTTTAATTATCTCCTCAAAGAACCTGTAGACACTCCCAGCAATGAGAATACTTCTAAAGGTGAATTTGTAAGCAGAGTGATCTGTGACCCACAGTAAATGTTCCTTTCATTTTGTTTTGTTGTTTTTACTAATTTTTATTTTATTTTATTTTATTTTTATGTATATAGGTGTTTTGCCTATATGTATGTCTACCATAGGGTTGTGTGGTGCCTATAGAGGCTGGATACAGTGTCTGATCTCTTTAAGATTGAGTTACAGATGGATGTGAGCCACCATGTGGGTGCTGGCAACCAAACTCAGGTCCTCTGCTTGAGTGGCCAGCCCCTTATTTAATTTTTCTGAGACAGTGTCCCAGACACTGTTCTATTGCTAGGAAGAGATACCTTGCCAAAGTCAACCCTTATAGGGGAAAGCATTTAACAACGATCTTCTTTACAGTCTTGGGGGTTAGTCCATTAGCGTCATGGAGGGAAGCATGGTGGCTTGTGGTGCTGGAGAAGGTACTTAGAGCCCTTCCTGACCCATGGTCTGCAGCAGGAGAACAGAGAGGAAAGAAACTGAGCCTGGTGTGGTCCACCTGCAGTGATACACTTTCTCCATCCAGGCCACACCTTCTAATTCTTTGCAAATAGAGCCACTCCCTGATGACCAAGCATTAGACTACTATGAGCCTGCAGGGCCATTCTTAGTCACACAGTCTTTAACCTTAGCTGTCCTGAAGCATGCTATGTAGCCCAGGTCAGCCTCCGTTCGCTTCCTGGCACTGGAGCCAGCTCAACCTCCAAGAGTTGGCATTACAGGTGTTAGGAGTCACACCCTGCCCCTTGTAATATTTCTTTCTTTTGAATTATTACTAAAAAGCCTTTTGAGTTGAGAATGTAGTGCAGTTGGTAGAGGGCCTGACTAGCATCCATAATTAAATAAACCAGGTATGGTATCACATGCAGATATCCCAAGGACATGGGAAATAGAGGCAGGAGAATGAGTTCAAGGTTATCTTTGGCTGCCTACTATGTTCAGGGTTAGCCTGAGTGACATAAGAACATACTGTCATTTTTTCAAATCCTATTTTTAGTGATGTCTCTTAAATGCTTTAACCTTTCTTGTAGCCCACCACCCACCAGAGGTAGTGGAAAAGAAAAAATACGAGGGAAGTGGACCTGTGTAGAAAGGTTCTTTGGAGCAACTCCCATCTGTGTTGTCTGGAAATCTGCAGTTCAGTTCACAGGTTAGCAGGCAACAGCAGCTCGATTCAGTTTGCAAACACCTCATGGGTATGTGAGAACCCTGTCAGGAACATCAGGCCAGCTCCCCACAACCAAAGATGGGGGCTCACAGCTGGACGGGAACTTTCCATTCTGCCCAGGACTGCCTGGGGGAGGACAGATAAGGAAATGGCCTAAACAAAGAACCACCCTGCCTAGGGTAAGGCCAACAAGGGAAGTGACTCCACAAAAAAAAAAAAGCCAAGAAATACCACGAATACCACAAGGTGGGCAGGCCAAATAGCAGAGATAACCTCCCCATTCGAGTTGAGTTGACCAATAATTTTAAATGTTGCTCAGGGTAACCAATCGCAGTTGTCCAACTCAGGCGACCACTGAATTCCCTGCCAAAATGTTGATAAAAAGGGTATGCTTTGTGAGCTCGGGGTCTCCTCTTGCCTGCGTGCTGGGGAACCCCAACGTACGCTGGAACAATAAACCTCTTGCGGATTGCAGCAATTCCGGTCTCTGTGGCCTTATTGAGTGGGGTTCTTCTGACAGACTCTTACAGGTACACTAGCAGTCCAGTTCAGTAGAGTCAGGTTAGTAACAGTGGCGACACACCTAGCAGAGACAGCCAGGCCTCAGCCTCGGCTCGAGTCAGCAGGAGGAACCTGGAGGGACACCAGAAATTCTCAGCTGTGCCTCTCTCAAGGAAGCAAAGACCAATGAAGAGTTGAGACCCAAAAGCAGAGCACAGCTAGCTGTACCAGCAAGCCAAGGTCTCTATCTGTCACTCTGTGAAGTCCTATTTACACCCTCCAAACATCAAGTGTCCTTCACATGTCTTGCCTCAGCAATTGCATCCAATCAGCCCAAGTCCACGGAAGTGGCAACAAACTATAGCACGCCACCAGAAGATTTTTGGTGTTTTTCTATGGAGTCCTGACAAATGCAGCTCAAGTATGCAATGAAAAGTGGACCAATACACGTGTGTCGTTAGCAAAGAATCCTTCATCACATGACCTTTCACGTGCTTGCTTTAACAGAACATCCTGTCTCCTGTGTCTGCTTCAGTGAAATGTTCCTTTACGAGTCGGCCTTAGTCTTTCACACCTGTGTCTGTTTTAACGAAACGGTCCTTCCTGTGTTTGCTCAAGAAAAACACCACCCAACTGACTTACCAAAGAACCCTTAGGTTTCCACTTCAACAACATACCTCAAAAATAAACAAAAAATCCTTTAGTTGTGGTGGGGTGGGTATGGTCGAGAGCGAGAGCGAGCGAGTGAGAGAGAGAGAGAGAGAGAGAGAGAGAGAGAGATCCTTGAATCTAATTTCTCTTTTCTTGTTTCTTCTTTGAGCATGGCCACTAACAAACCACAACCCACCCTGCTTATAGGGTGCTAGCATTTATATACTGCTGAGGACAGTCCCACATGCCTACACCTGGGACTAAAATGAAAGCACGTTCTTATTTATTTATTTATTTTTTGGTTTTTCGAGACAGGGTTTCTCTGTATAGCCCTGGCTGTCCTGGAACTCGCTCTGTAGACCAGGCTGGCCTCGAACTCAGAAATCCACCTGCCTCTGCCTCCCAAGTGCTGGGATTAAAGGCGTGCGCCACCACCGCCCGGCTCCAGCTGGTATTTCTATAAGCAGATATTTACTGGCATTTGGAAACTGTACTCTTATAAACATAGCATAGGAACTGATAGCCTACAGGGACTGAGCAATAGCGACCAGAAGGACTCGGTGTTCTAGGAGATAAATTATAGTTGTCCCTTTTGCTTTGTCTAATACAGTTTAACCATACTGAAATAACAAAAATGTCAGACCAAGGAAAATGCTGTGCTGTCCACATTGCTTGTAAAATCTATATTCATACTAAATCAAAGGCAAATTATTCTGTAAACAAGAAGCAAATCAGGATGCTGTGTGTCTCTCCCCACCACTCCCAACCCCCACCACAACAAACCAATTTCATCTATTTAACCTTTTTGGAGGGGCAGGATATCATCATATAGCCTTGGCTGGCCTGGAACTATCTATGTAGATCAGGCTAGCTTCCAACTCACAGAGATCTGCCTGTCTTTGAGTCGAGAGTACTGGGATTTAGGCATATACCACCATGCTCAGCCACATGTTCCATCTATAACAGGAAGCTTTCTTTACCCAGCAGACAAAACTCCAATGTAGAGTTTCAAATTGCCCCATTTACAAGCCTTGACAGCATTAGTAACAAAATGAACACCCCACAGAACAATAAATGTTTGTTTGTTCGTTTGTTTTAGTGTTGAAATACTGTTTGCTGCTATTATTTTTTTGTGGTAGGAGGGATTAAAAAAATTCCACATGGGTCCTCTGCATGCTAAGCAAGTGTTCTGCTATTGACCTATGTCCACAGAAGTCACTCCATAGCCTAGGCTGCTTGGACCCTTCCTGCCACGGCCTCCTGTGTGCTGAGACTATAAGCCTAGGCCACCACATCCCATTAACTTGAATCTCTTTAGCCACGTATTTTCAAGATCGACTGAATCTAAATTGTTACAGTCAGAAACTTAGTGACTAATTGATTATTTATTTATCCTAAGTCTATTTATTTATTGTATGTGGACTTGTATGGCTGTACATACATGATCCACAACATGCATGTGGAGGTCCAAGGACACCTTTGGGAAGTTGATTCTCTCCCTCTGAGAACCAAACTTGGGTCATCAGGCGAGGCAGCAAGTACCTACCTTTATCTGCAGAGCCATCTCCACGGCCCAAAACCATTTATTACTTTAAAAAGGAGAACTAAGTTCTTAGAAATCTTTATTAAGCCTATGAAACATTTTGATGCAGTATATCTAGCGGAAAAGATGAGACCTCAGAGAAGACCGTAGACACAATCAGTACGTTTTGTGTTTGACATCTAAGCAGTACTAGCTACTTCCTGTTTAGATTATAACGTTTCTTCCAGGGAACAGCAATGGCGGCCACAGCTCTATTAACTCTAGTGCCTAGCAGAATACTGTATTCACATCCATTACTGACAAACTGAGAAAGCAAATGCCTTCATTATCTAGAATCCAAGTCTAAGCCAGATTGTTAGACTTATGCCTTTGGGTCTTTATGTATTGAAATATCTGTGTGCCTTCTCAGGAACGGGGTTTCTCTTACTGACACCCCATGTAGTGGAAGTTTGATAAAAGTCTGGGTACCAAGACTTCATCAGTAAACACGAGTCTGCTTCAGTCATCTGTGTGCTTCAGTGACCCTGGACAGTCTAGTAAATATCTGTTAGACAGACATGACTTAGAAACCTGGCTTCTGACAGGTATAGCTCAAATCCAGTGTGAGAAGTTTGCTTTAGTCTCTTGGGTGCAGGATTAAATTCAGATCAGAGTCAGGGTAATTTTGAAGGGGGTTTTCACATTTTCTTTCTGTCTTTCTTTCTTTCTTTCTTTCTTTCTTTCTTTCTTTCTTTCTTTCTTTCTAGTGCTGGGGTTGAACCCAGGGTTTTCTGGCTTTGTGTATGCTAACAAGCCCCTGAAAGATGTATATTAAGAATATATATATATACATACATATATATGTGTGTGTGTATATACATTAATATGTACATATGAATATATATACACATATGTATATAGACATATGTGTATATACATTCATATATATATATATATATATATATATATGAATGACAGTGAGATAGCTCAGTTCCACAGTGGGGGAGGAGAAGGGAGACAAGTTGGAAGCAAACAAGTGAGGCTCAGAGGAGAAAATAGCTCCTCCAAGGGGAGCCACATGCTTTGACTCTCATGGCAGTCGCATGAGGAATCAGCCTAAAATTAGCAGGATGGGCAAGCCCAGGAGGGAAAGCCAGGCAGCCTCCTCCGCCCTCAACAAGTAAGGAGTTCCCAGAGGAACCCCCTTTAGGCTCTGCTGCCTCTGCTGGTGACAGGTAAGGCCCCCACTGGGGGTAAAGCAACCTCCTCCCCTCCCCCTCTTGTTCTCCTTTCTCCATCCCTCCCTCCCTCCCTCTCTTCCTCCCTCCCTCCCTCCTTTCCTCCCTCCCTCCCTCCCTTCTCCCTTTCCCCTCACTCCCCCACATGCCCACCCCATTCTTCCCATTCTTCCCGTCCATTGTGGCTTTTTTGTTTTGTTTTTGAGACAGGGTCTCACTTGTAGCCCAGGCTGACCCCAAATTTACTATCTGCCTGCCTCAGCCTCTTAGGTGGTGGGATTACAGATGTGGGCTAGCATACCCAGAGAGAAGAGAGAGAAAAGGAGAGGTGGGAGGGTGGGTAGATTTCTTAGGAGACATCCAGAGAATTGAAGGTTTGCTATTACCAACGAATGATGCTTTCAATAATTTAGTTATTTAGAAATCTCATATCCATCCTTAGTCAGAGTCTCCATCCAAACCACCCACTTCCACATTTCTGAATTGGGGCTCACTAGTATGTGCCTTCTTCAAGTGTTAAAATGCCTGAGAAAATCTGTGAAGCCTGTGGAAAGAGGCCCAGGGAAGGTGCCACTGATGATTTAGAGAGAGGGATAAGAAAATTCAGAGCCAGAAAGATTCAACGAGATGCACACAGGACCAGTGAGGGAAATAGGGCGCCTTCTCCATGGCTGAAATACATAGTAGTTGAGCTCGCCGAGAACCCATGACAGAATCCTGAAGAGAGCTAGAATTTTATCTAAGGTATTTCATAAAGAACTAGCAGTGAGGCATTGACAGCTACTGTGACTGATAGATCCAGCACTTGGGAGATGGGCCTAGAAGGAACAAGAGTTCAGGTCAGCTTTGGCTACACAGCAAGTTTGAAGTCAGCCTTGGCTACATAAGACTCTGTCGAAGAATGAATGAATAAATGAATGAATGAATGAATGAGTGAGTGATTAGATTAGCAAACCATTCTCAGTCAAGTTAGTAGGAACCTATCATTCACCATTGGCTGGTTGGGTGGCTTTGAGACAGGGTCTCGCTGTGTGGCTCAGGTAGGCCTCAGACTCTTGACTCTTCTGCTTTATCCTCCCAAGCCCTGGGAATCGATATGTCCACCTTACCTGGCTTCCACTCATCCTTCTTACCATAGTCATGGTGATGGTGGTGGAGCTGTAACCCAGGCATCAATCATATTAGGCAGATGGTCTGTCACTGAGCTGGACCCCCACTTCTCTCCATTGATTTGTATGTAACTGTGTCCTTTTGCAATCTATTTTCATATGTCTTTTTTCTTTTTTAAAAATTACAAAGCTTCATTGGCATCCAAAATTCCCAGAGGCAGCAAAAGAGGGTCTTCCCAAGCTTAATCTGAAGGCATTGTACAAAGGAATAACAGAAATTCAAAACTAAAACAATAACTTTAATGGGCTATTATACACATACAATATGTGATAGTGTATATATGCTTGACCCAGGGAGTGTCACTATTAGAAGGTGTGGCCCTGTTGGAGTAGGTGTGTTACTGTGGATGTGGGCTATAAGACCCTCATCCTAGCTGCCTAGAAGTCTGTCTTCCACTAGCAGCCTTCAGATGAAGATGTAGAACTCTCAGCTCCTCCTGCACCATGCCTGCCTGGATGCTGCCATGTTCCCACCTTGATGATAATGGACTGAACCTCTGAACCTGTAAGCCAACCCCAATTAGATGTTGTCCTTATAAGACTTGTCTTGGCCATGGTGTCTGTTCATAGCAATAAAACCCTAAGACACAATACAATCACATTTTCAGAGTTCATTTCAGTGAGTTTGGAAATATTTACAGGATTATGCAAATTGAAACCACTGTTAAGAAGCCAGGCGGTGGTGGCGCACACCTTTAATCCCAGCACTTGGGAGGCAGAGGCAGGTGGATTTCTGAGTTCGAGGCCAGCCTGGTCTACACAGTGAGTTCCAGGACAGCCAGGGCTACACAGAGAAACCCTGTCTCGAAAAACCAAAAAAAACAAAAACAAAAACAAAAAAAAACCACTGTTAAATAGTTTTGGAACATTAGACACACACACACACACACACACACACACACACACACACACACACATTTTCCCTCCACTATCCTGGGGTCTTACAGCCCCAGGCAGCCACTGACTTAATATCTGCTTCTGTAATTTGTCTATTCTGGGCTTTTCATATAAATAGAATCCTGATATGTAGTAGTGTGTGTGTGTGTGTGTGTGTGTGTGTGTGTGTGTATTTCTTTTTAATACACTTAAGTGTGTAGCAAGAGAAAAGAGAACCTCCTCAATTGGTTTCACCATTACCTCCACTGTCCACTCACAGTGAACACCCCCAGCCATTCCTTTAAGAATGTTCACTTGTGAAGGCAGTGCAATGTTGAGTGTTTCCCACCATTACTGTGTAGTCATGGTGACTTTTAGGTTTTTTACTTTTCTATATGTACGGGTGTTTTGCTAGCATGTATAGCTGTACATGACATTTGTGTAGTGCCTGAAGAAGAGAGGTTCAAATCCCTCGGAACCAGAGACACAGTTAGGGTTGTGAGCTGCCGTGTGGTTGCTGGGAATCAAACCCAGGTCCTCTGGAAAAGCAGTCAGTGCTCTTAACCACTGCGCCACCTTCGAATCCTAGAGATGATTTTTATTTAATGATAGTCTCAGAGAAGACCTGATACAATGACACATATCTGTTTAGGTCATCATTGGAGAGCACATAGGTATAGATTCTCAGGTTATACATTCTGTTTATTTCTCAAGGCAAGATTTCTCTGTGTTGCTCTGGCTGTCCTGGAGCTCACTCTGAAGACCAGGCCTAGGTCTGCCTGCCTCTGCCTCCAAAGTGCTAGGATTAAAGTGTGGTTATACATTCTGTAAGTGAATCATGAAAAGGGTAGTGTATCTAGACTATATACTAAGTATTCAAATCTTAGTAAATATCTCTTTCCTTCTACTTTCAATGTTAGACATCTAATCACTATATAAAACCTACAAGGCAGATTAGAAGACAGCCTTAACATAGAAGAGTGCTTTAAACAGACTAAGCAATAAGTAAGTGTTTACTAAAGTGGGAAAGGAAGATGCCACTATGATGTTGTTTCATAAAAGCTGTGGAAGTAGTTTCGTGTTCTGGACAAGGAAGCATCAATTGTAAAATCTAGTTCAAACTAACATCAAGTACCATCTTGGGTCCTCAATTTATCTACTGTTCTTGGTTAGGAATAGTAATATTGGGGGGCTGGAGCCATGTCTCCATGGGTAAGAGTGTTTACTGTATACAAATGAAGCCATGGGTTTAGATCCCAGCTCTTATGTAGAAGGCATAGAGTAGATGTGATGATTAGATGTCTACCATTGAAAGTACAAGAAAAGAAATATATATGCACATACACGGTGGGGGGGGGTGTTGGCAATAATACAGGAGTGTAGGTAAAATGCCATGTCCTTTGCTTATACTGTGCAATTCTTCATGGTCTCCCAAACACACTTGCCTTGTAGGTGTTTACTTCTTGTGAAATATGACATGCTGAGTTACAGGGCTGAGTTATAAGGAAGTCCACTTGGTTGACTGTCGTAGACTTTGTAGCTTATAATTACCTTGATGAAACTGACAAGTTCTACTGTCTGGCCTTCAGCCTTTCAAGCTCAGACCCATAAATATTATTTCCCCCAAAATTCTCAATGTAGCTTTTTGTTTGTTTGTTGTTTGTTTTCTCATTACTGAGGCTCGAACCCTGGCCTTCTGCCTGGATACTCCACCAGCCACAACTCCAAGTTTTTCATTTACATTTCCTACATTTATTTGTTTTCAGAAACAGTATCTCACTGTGTAGCCCTGGCTGGCCTGAACTCACTATGTAGACCAGGATAGTCTTGAATTCACAGAGATCCTCCTGCCTCTGCCTCCTGAATGCTAGAATTAAAGGCACGTGCCAACATCCCCCCAATCTGTTGATTTACAGAGACAAAAAGGCTCTAAATAAATCAAATGGCTTGGTGTTTGTTTGTTTACCAACTTATTTTCTCCCTCATAAAGAAACTCAGAAGCCGGGCAGTGGTGGTGCATGCCTTTAATCCCTGCACTTGGGAGGCAGAGGCAGGCGGATTTCTGAGTTCGAGGTCAGCCTGGTCTACAGAGTGAGTTCCAGGACAGCCAGGGCTACACAGAGAAATCTTGTCTCAAAAAAAACAAAAACAAAAACAAAAACAAACAAACAAAAAGAAATTCAGAGCGTCGCTTCTCAGCCTTTGGCTAAGATCAAGTGTAGTAACTCAAAGCCAAGAGCGCCGCTGGGAAGGTAAAAACAAGTCGCTGATCACGGCCTATGGTGCCCGGTGCCCGGCTGTTGATTTGGGGCTCCCATCTCCCCTGTCTGGAGCGGCAGGGTGAGCAATACTCATCATTTCTCCCAATGCCCTTTGCGCCTCTCATTCTTGTCACCTCCTGGGATTTAGCTGCACAGAGCACAGGATATCTGCACTGATTAACTGAGTGGATACAGATCCGGTCAACCGGCCACAGCCGGACATTAAGTTTTCCTCCTTGTGTCCTTGAGACTTTGGGGAAGGGGTTTGGAAGTGTGTTTGTTTGTTTGTTTGTTTGTTTTAACTCTTTTTACTCTATGAAAAACCACATGAGAAGTATTCACTAATAAATTATATAAAACATGTATTTATGATAGGATCTCACTGTATAGCTCAGGCTGGTCTTGAACTCAAAAATCCTCCCGTCTCAGCCCCCCACCCCTACCCCTCAAGTTTTGAGATTCTAGACAATTGCCTTCACTCCTGGCTTTAGAAGCTTTTAAAAGTACCGCTTAGGTGTTGACAAGATATGCTTGCTGGCAATTGAACTCAGGAGCCATTAATATGCATTAACATTAGTCTTTTGGACAATTCAGGACCATGAGAAGATCAAGATAGTCTCGCCACTTTCCCATGTTTCTCCCCTATACACCATTTAAATCGAAGAATAGTTTTGTGAGCCTGTGAGGATTGCTACACTTAGACATCCTTTATTTAGATTAAATGAGAAAAAAAGATACTCACTGATATTGTCAATTATTACTTCCTTATCCTAAAACACATGCTACAGACTGATGTACCTGCCCTGACGTTTGTCACCACTCTATTTGGCTGCCCAGGTCTTGTTTGACACCCGACCTGTCAGATCAAATTATAATTTAAAGACGTTAGCTATGTTTAGTCCCTTGGCAAGTGGTTCAGTTGACAATCCGGAATTCAGAAGCAGATGTTTCCAGAGAGCACACAGTATTTTCCTGTTTAATCTTCAGCGTCGAGTCTGAGCGTGGCCGATCACGATTGGTGTAAGTCACCTGATTCACATCTTTCATGGACAGCTCCCACGGTGCAGAAGCTCACCCCTCCTGGCACTGATTGGCGTTCTTGTCAGCCTCAGGAGTGCTGCCAAGGCCTGAATCGGTCTGGAAACCCGAACTGCCGCGGGATATGAGTCGTCAGTCTTGGGCGGCCCATTCGGGCACCGGCCTTTCTTTAAGTCTAGGGCTCAGCACAAGTACACGGACTTCACCGCTTGCGACTTTACACAGCAGGCCAGATGACGGTTTTCTCACTTTTTGTCTCTATTTCTTACTTTAACAATTTTAATAATAGAGTCTTGCTGTATAGTCGTGGCTAGTCCGGCACTTACATCGCGGTACAAAGCACCCCGGAACTTGTGGTAATCCTCTTGCCTCTGCTTCCAGAGGACTGGGATTCCAGATGCACAGTGCTAACACCCAGCTGAAGACACATTTTTGTCATGAGAGTGGTGCTTAACACGTGTCGCTCACTTGCAAGGAGCCAGGCATGGATGGAAGAGTATTAATAATTTTCACAGAATGCCTATGTATGTAGTTCCAATGATTTCCCTTTTAAAGTTTATTTATTAACTTTTTTGCTTATTTGTTTACCTAGAGTCTCAAGGTGTTGCCCAGACTGGTCTCAAACTCTGAATTCAAATAATCTTTCCACCTTAGTCTCCAGAATGCTAGGACTTTAGAGGCAGACACCTCACTGTACCTGGCTTCCCATTTTTTAAAAACGAATAAACTTAAGCATAAAGAGATTCAATAACGTGCTAGAAGTTTCTCTGACAGTAAGTGGTAGAGTTAGAATCTCACCCTAAATGCAATTCTGCCCCTTATAGCATGTACTTGACTTCCTCTTTTGCATTTTCCTATGTACCTGACACCTTTGTGTGTATAGGTGGGATTCACAACCCTGTGCAGGTATGAGTTCATGTGTGTGCGTGTGGAGGCCAGTGGACAACCTCAAACGGTGTTCTTCAAGCAATGTCCACCTTACTTTTGAGACAAGTTCTCATCCTGACCTGGAACTTGCCAGGTAAACTACGCTGACCAGGGAGTCGCAGGAATTGGCTTGTCTCTGCTTCCCAGTGCTGAGATTCCAAGCTCACATGATCATGTTCAGCTTTTTTGAAAAATGGTTTCCGAGCTGGGCATGGTGACACACACCCAGCATTCGGGAGGCAGAAGCAGGCAGATCTGTTTTGAGGCCAGCCTGGTCTACATAGTGAGTTCCAGGACAGTTAGCACTACACAGTAAAAAACCTGTCTCAAAAAACAAAACAAAAAAATCTGATTTTGTATTTCATGAGACGGGACTTCCTCATAGTAGCTAGGGTGTAGCTGGTCTTTGCTATTTTGTGGGTTCTTCTTTTTCCCACCCCTTATCCCTCTAGTTTTACCCCCTCACTAGATAGGAGGGAAAGAAGGATAGAGGGAGGGAGAGAGAGAGAGAGAGAGAGAGAGAGAGAGAGAGAGAGATCCTTGAATCTAATTTCTCTTTTCTTGTTTCTTCTTTGAGCACGACCACTAACAAACCACAACCCACCCTGCTTATAGGGTGCTAGCATTTATATACTGCTGAGGACAGTCCCACATGCCTACACCTGGGACTAAAATGAAAGCATGTTCTTTATTTATTTATTTATTTATTTATTTTTGGTTTTTCGAGACAGGGTTTCTCTGTGTAGCCCTGGCTGTCCTGGAACTCACTTTGTAGACCAGGCTGGCCTCGAACTCAGAAATCCTCCTGCCTCTGCCTCCCAAGTGCTGGGATTAAAGGCGTGCGCCACCACTGCCCGGCGATAGATGACTTTTAAAGCACTGTTTATGAAGCAATTTGATTTATATTTCACTGGATAAAATAAATCAGTGCAATTCTTAACAGGTCTCATCACTCTGTAAGATAATATCTATAGCAATTACTATCTAGAGATATCAAATAATGTTCACGTTTCTTTCAGCTGCGTGTTCTCCTCAGTGTTGTCCCCGATGTGGGTTTTGCTGCTGGTGTTTCTTCACCCACAGCACTGCCTGTCACAACTTTCCTACATATAAAATAATCACACTGAAGACCAGCCTCGGGGCAGTACTGTTCTGTTCCTTTTGCTTTTATTTAATTGTTCACAGGATGGACCTTACCATATTGTCCAGGCTGCTTTGCAGTCCCAGCTCTAGGCAGTTCTCCTCCCTCAGCCTCCCAAATAGCTAGGGCTACAAAAGTTG
This sequence comes from Tokudaia tokunoshimensis, assembly GCA_036184795.1. NCBI lineage: Eukaryota > Metazoa > Chordata > Mammalia > Rodentia > Muridae > Tokudaia > Tokudaia tokunoshimensis. The sequence continues at coordinate 24,061,888 of BTHU01000021.1, forward strand.
GAACCGTAGCAGCTCCTTGTTTTGATTGGCATTTTGACTGGAAATATCTTTAAAAGATGAAATGCTAGCCCAACGGGGGTGGCGCACGCCTTCAGTCCCAGCACTTGGGAGACAGAGGCGGGCAGATCTCTGAGTTTCAGACCAGACTGGTCTATACAGAGTTCTAGGACAGCCAGAGCTACAAAGTGAGGCCCTGACTCAAAAAACCCGAGAGGGGGAGGGGGAGAGGGGGAGAGGGAGAGGAAGGAGGAGGAGGAGGAAGAAAGAAGAAGAGGAAGAGGAAGAGGAGAGAGGAAAGAGGAGAGAAGAGAGAAGGGAGAAGAGAGAAGAAAGAAGAAAGAAGAGAGAAGAGAGAAGAAGAGAGAGGAGAAGAGAAGAGAAGAGGAGAGGAGAGGAGAGGAGAGGAGAGGAGAGGAGAGGAGAGGAGAGGAGAGGAGAGGAGAGGAGAGGAGAGAAGAGAAGAGAAGAGAAGAGAAGAGAAGAGAAGAGAAGAGAAGAGAAGAGAAGAGAAGAGAAGAGAAGAGAAGAGAAGAGGAGAAATGTTGGGGATGTGCCTACTTAAAAGATTGTTGCTAAACAGCCTCACATGCTCGAGTATCCAGTGCCTTCTAGTCTGCAGACAGATACAGAATTGTTACTGTTACCTAGATTGACTATGCTGCTTCTTTGACCCCGCCAGAGAGAGAGAGAGAGAGAGAGAGAGAGAGAGAAACACCTGGATTGCAAAGGACTTGGGAGACCTTTAGAGCGGGTTAGTAGCCATCACAATCCAACCTTATCACATGTCTCCTCCTTATTCCACCTCTGCCAAGGTCCCCCAATCCCAAAGTGATTCCTAAGTGGATGACTAAGAGGTGTGAACGCCGCCACTGAAGTGGGGCTTTGCTGGCAAAGGGAAGAGCTCGGCTTTGGCATCCGGCAGACCGGGGTGTGAGTCACAGCCCGGCGTGGCTTTGTACAAATTCCTTCTCTGATCTTTTGTATTTTCCTCTATAAACAGAAGATAATGACACAGTACATCTTTTTTTTTAATTTACATTCCAAATCATTTCCCCTTTCCCGATTCCTCCCTCCCCGAAAGTCCCATAAGCCCCCTTCCCTCCCTCTTTTCTCCATTCAACCCCCTCTCGTTTCTCTGTCCTGGCGTTCCCCTACATCCAGTCTTTCCAGGACCAGGGGTCTCTCCTTCCATCTTCTTAGAAATCTATTGATATGCGAATTGTGTCTAGGGTATTCTGAGATTCTGGGTTAATATCCCCTTATCAGTGACTGCATACCATGTGTGTTCTTTTGTGATTGGGTTATCTCACTAAGGATGATATTTTCAAGTTCTGACCATTTGCCTAGGAATTTCGTGAATTCATTGTTTTTAATTGCAGAGTAGTATTCCATTGTGTAGATATACCACTTCTTCTGAATCCATTCCTCTGTTGAGGGACATCTGGGTTCTTTCCAGCTTCTGGCTATTATAAATAAGGCTGCTATGAACATAGTGGAGCATGTGTCCTGATTGCATGCAGGTAAAGCCTCTGGGTATATGCCCAGGAGTGGTATAGCTGGATCCTCTGGGAGTGTCATGCCCAGTTTTCTGAGGAACCGCCAGACTGCTTTCCAGAGTGGTTGTACCAGCTTGCAATTCCACCAGCAGTGGAGGAGTGTTCCTCTTTATCCACATCCTCACCAACAACTGCTGTCTCCTGTGTTTTTGATCTTAGCCATCCTGACTGGTGTGAGATGGAATCTCAGGGTTGTTTTGATTTGCATTTCCCTAATGACTAAGGATGATGAACATCTCTTTAGGTGCTTCTCAGCCATTAGATATTCTTCAGGTGAGAACTCTTTGTTTAGCTCTGTACCCCATTTTTTAATAGGGTTACTTGCCTCTCTGGAGTTTAACTTCTTGAGTTCTTTGTATATATTGGATATTAGCCCTCTGTCGGATGTAAGGTTGGTAAAGATCATTTCCCAGTTAGTTGGTTGCCGCTTTGTCTTTTTGACAGTGTCTTTTGCCTTGCAAAAACTTTGTAATTTAATGAGGTCCCATTTGTCTATTCTTGATCTTAGAGCATAAGCTATTGGAGTTCTGTTCAGGAAATTCTCCCCTGTGCCCATATGTTCAAGGTTCTTCCCTAGTTTCCCTTCTATTAGTTTCAGACACAGTACATCTTAAGTGATCTTTTTCGGACCCTTGAATCTGCAAACACCATAGAGGCGTGTAATTTTTTTTTCAGGTTCATCCTCCATAAAATAGGGATAATGACCCAGACTTCCTGAGTTGCATTGTCATTGATTAACCAGAGCGACGAAGGGACGAAGTCAAAGCTTGGCTGCTAGCCTAGGATCATAGCATCGTTCTTAGCGTCAGGAGTTGTAAAACTCAAGAGAAGCAGAAAACAAAACAAAGCTAAACAAGAGACCAACAGAAAACCACCTTGTCTTCATGGGGCAGAACGAAATCAAGGACACATATAAACAAAGGCTTTCAAAAGGCGATCGTCGCTGGAGACGCTGCAGAGGTGTGAAGGACCCCAGAGGCGGCATCTCTGAAAGACTCCCTGAGGAAGATGGATACCTTACAACACCAAGCCTATCCCAAATGTAAGGGTTCTCCTCCTCTAAGCCAGAAACTGAGCGTTTACTGAGTACTGAGCTCTCCACTATGTGACCAGTACACAGCGAAAATCCATGCAGTTTTAGCTCCCTCCTTCATTTGATGTAGTTCCTCATAGCATTTGATGGGTTAAATATCACAACCCGTTATCATTATGGGCTAGCTATCATAACGGATTATTATTATGGGTTAAATATCATTAGGGATAACTTAGCCACCAATGAAGAGATTTTAGGCCATTTGGTCTCTCGTAACCCATAGGAAGTGCTAAGCAAATATGTATTGAATTAAGAGAATAATTTAGGACAACTGAATACTGTATACTTCATCTTCATGGCATGCCACAGGCAGATAGTTGTTACCTGGCTGTTTTGTGCTGTCTTGACAATTTAATTGTGTGGTTAGAATGTTTTATGGGGAAGTTGGGCATAGTGGTGGCACGAGCCTTTAATCCCAGCGCTTGGGAGGCACAGCCAGGCAGATCTCTGAATTGGAGGCCAGCCTGATCTTCATAGTTAGCTCCTGGCTAGGACTACATAGTGAGACCCTGTCTTAAAAAAAAAAATATGGAGGGAACTGGAAACACGGCTCAGCACTTAAGAGTGTTTACTGCTCTACCAGAGGACTGGAGGAAGGAATGCTCCAAGTACTCAGAGCTAGTGGCTCAGAATCACATGTAACTCTAGCTTCAGGGGAATCCAGTGCCCTCTTCTGGCCTTTTCAGGCATATATGTGTGTGTATACACACATACAGGACACATACCACACACACACACACACACACACACACACATAAATCTATTAAAAACATGTTTATGGCCAGGCAGTGGTGGCTCACGCCTTTAATCCCAGCACTTGGGAGGCAGAGGCAGGAGGATTTCTGATTTCGAGGCCAGCCTGGTCTACACAGTGAGTTCCAGGACAGCCAGGGCTATACAGAGAAACCCTGTCTCGAAAAAAAAAAAAAGCCCAACAAAAAAAAAATGTTTATGGGTCTGATTTTCAAGGAATTTGCCTGGGTATACAGTTTAATTCATCAACTTAAGAGGAATGGAGCAAGGCAGCACACACCTGTATCCCAGTGCTTTGGAGCTGGAGGCAGAAGAATAAGGGATTCAGAGAAATAGGCAGCCAGTAGTTGTGTAATTATAATAGGCAAAAGAAACGGCAAAGGGATAAGAAAGAAGGAAATGTTGGAGGAGCTTTTTGTTGAAGACAGGATTTGTGCAGAAGGGTGGTTGGTGAGATCTACTGTCACAGGACCAGGGTGATCACATTTCTAATTATACCAGAGCTTTTCAACACATAACAATTGCACATGCATGCCAGACATGGTGTGGTTATTTCAATACATGTCATTTTTTTCTTATTCTCAATTAGAACACTGCAATATGGTCAGGTGGGCAACAAAATAGATTTATCTACAGTTCATTGTGCACCATGCAGAGTTTTTGTGCTTAAATCTCTCTGCAACGTCATCTGTTTACATGGCCCGGCTACTGGCCACATTTTGAATTGAAACTTACTGCCTAGGCCGGAAGATGAAGGGGAGGAGATCCAAATGAGCACACGTGCTCATTACCTCGGACCAGGAGACTTTGTTTAGACTAGGCTTTAAATAACGCATCCTTGGTTCGGAATGAAGAGCAATTTGGAGATGAACAGAATGAATAAAAGAAAGCAGAATAAAGCGATTTTTTTTAAAGTCTTCCTCCATTCAAGTATGTTACCTTTACTTGTCAGGGAGTTTACCATATCCAGAAAACACCATATGGCTAGATTTAGATTCGGGTAAAAGTGTGAACTCAGATCATCAGTTCTCAATCTCTTTGGACAGGGAACAACTTTTTCACAGGGATCGAGTATCAGATACTTTCAGTACAATCCATAACCATAGCAAAATCACAGTTACGAAGTAGCAATGAAAATAACTTCATGGCTGGGGTCAGCACAATACGAGGAACCAGAGTAAAGGGATGCAGCGTGAGGAAGCTTGGGGACCAGTGGTTAGATGAGGATGTAACATACAGATTCTCTGCATCTCTCATAGCTTACATTTTCCACACTCTGTCTTCATGCTCCACCCCTTTTTAGCGACAAAGTCATCCTATTTGACATATTTGTAATTCCGTGATAAACTACATATAAGATGATAATTCCTCAGAAATGTGTCTAATTGCTATTTCTTTTTTTTTTTTTTTTTTTTTGGTTTTTCGAGACAGGGTTTCTCTGTGTAGCCCTGGCTGTCCTGGAACTCACTTTGTAGACCAGGCTGGCCTCGAACTCAGAAATCCGCCTGCCTCTGCCTCCCAAGTGCTGGGATTAAAGGCGTGCGCCACCACCGCCCGGCTGCTATTTCTTTTTTTCCATTAATTTATTCACTTTATATCCTGATTGCTGTCCCCTCCCTGTCCCTGCCTCACACAGCCCCTCCCAATTTGTTGCTATTTCAGTCAGTTAATTTTATTAATGTGTGTGTGTGTGTGTGTGTGTGTATCTTAAACTATTTTTCCATTCTCTTCCTTTTTCTGTAAAATAAACACCAAGTCCATAGGAGCAAAGTAATAAATCTTACAACTTCTTTGCCCGTCAAAACATAAAAGTCAAGATGAAGTTTCCTTTTGTCCCATTTGTGACTCTTTTTACTAAGCTGAACAATTATCCTCTGTGCATAGACAGTGGGAACCAATGAAAAGAGAAGAATACATTCTAAGTTAGAAGACCCTTGTTTGAATGCATCCCACTGGTCTGGTTACTTTAGAAAAGTCACACTTCTCTAACTTAATCATCCCAGTATGTGCAGATAACATTAAACCTTGGGATTGCTGAAAATGAAAGGAAAGTAACTTTCAAAGTTAGAAAATTTGGCTCCTGTCAAACCTGGTACTTGGGAGGCAGGCAGATCTCTGTGAGTTCAAGGCCAGCCTAGTCTATAGAGGGAGTCTCAGGACAGCCAGGGCTACACAGAGAATACTTGTACTGAAAAACAAACAAACAAACAAAAGAAACATTGTTTCCCATTTCTGCCGTTGTTAGTGTTAATGTGGTTACTCAGATCATGAAGAAGAGCGCTGAACTTTGATTCTGAGATGACCTTGTAGCTCAAAACCAGACTCTTGAGTGGGATCACCCAGAGCCTGACTTACTAGCACATTCCACAGTAACATTCTGCAGTGCAAACTCCACTCCATTTTCCAAGCCCTATCTTGCAAAAATGGAAAATTATTGACTCGTGGGAATGTGTTCAGAAATAGCATCTAAAACGTTTAAAATTTGTTTCAAATGAACAATGTTCTTAAAGTGTTTCAGCAAATTACTATTGAATAGAAACCGGTAAGAGCCCTGGAAAGCCTCTTTCTGCAGGTCAGTTCCCTATCTCTGAGCACCTGCTCCATGCTTGTCTGCAGAGCAAGTCATGTTGCAGGCTAAAATTCAGCAGTAGGGAATATTCAAAAGCATCTTCTTTCCCCACCCCCTAAATTTTTCCTTCGTTCTGTTTGTCTAATCATCCCAAAGGATTCCAGCGTGTCCGTCAGAAACATATAGTTGAGCATAGATTGTCTTTAGGATATTTACTACAAGGAAAGGCATGTTTTATACATGTTTTTTTACCTTTGGTCTTTTTAACAAAACTGTTGAAAGTGGGAACAGTTAATTATCTTAAATGGTTATGGGCATCGATTTCATTTTTGACTCAAATATTTACTTGTGTGAGCTTGAACATGTTTCTAACCTTTTTTGAGACCCCAGATTATCACATATTGAAAGAACACATTAAGTCAAGTACAACATATATGAAGCTCCCAGCTAAGTTTCTACTGTATAATGCAGGAACCCTACTTCTTCTCCTTCTCCTTCTTCTCCTTTCCCTCCCCCCTCCTCCTCCTTCTTTTTTACCAAAATGACAAATTAGTATCTTTGAGATTATATACTTGATAGGTTTTTTTTATTCCTTGAGAATTTCATACAATGTGGTTTGATCTTTGGTTTCCCTTGCCTAGTTCCTCCTAGGTATACTCTAGGTATACCCCCCGCCCGCCCCCCACCTTACCTTCCTACCCACCCAACTTGAAGTTTGCCTCATTTCTTTCTCCCAGAGAGTCCAGTGTGTGTTGCTCAGCTACTCTTAGGTGCAAGGCTTGCCTTGGAGACTTGTCTGCCTACCAGGGTCTCACATCACTAAAGAAAACCGACTGCTCCTCTCCTGATGTCAAATTCCAGTCACTCCTCAGCTAGTGGTGGCATTCCGTGCCCACTTCCCCAGCTCCGCAGAGAGATTTTGTATGGCATGGACTTGCATGGGTCTTGCGAATGTGGTCACAATTGCTGTGAGTTCCGATGTACAACGGCCCCACTGCACCGAAGAAAAGCCACCATTTCCTACTATCTCTGACTCTTAAAACCTTTCTGCCTCCTCTTTCACGAAGATCCCTGAGGCTTTCGGGGAGGGATATGACAAGTACACCCTGCTTAGGCCTGACATTCCACAGTGTCTTATTCTGCGCTTACTGGCCAGTTGAGGGTCTACTGCGAAAAGAAACCTCACTCTTGAGGGATGCGAGATGGCGCCACAAGCTGGAGTCCTGAGTTGAAAATCATCACTCTTTGTGTTTGTTGATCTTATTTTTATTTTATGTGTGTGGGTGTTTGGCCTGAATGTAGATCTGGACAGCATTTACATGTCTGCTGCTTGTAGAAGCCAGAGAGGACAGCAGACCCCCTGGAGTTGGAGTTACCGACGGTTGTGAACCACCCTGCAGGGTCTGAAAATTGAGCCTAGGTCCTCTATAAGAGAGAGCAGCAAGTGGTCTTAACTGCTGACCCGTCTCTCCAGCACCCACTCTTCGTTTTGTTTGCTTTTAACCAGAAACTTCGGCTAATTGTAGGCCACCTACCAAGTGAGGAAATGCGAAAATCCGAACACACACACACACCCTAGAATCAGCCAGCTGACTTTGTGCTGTGTTCCCATCTAATATGTGAATAACTGAGGTCATCTGCCAGATAGCTACTTTCCCCTCATTCTGTTTATTCATTGTACACGGTTCCACGCTTCACGAACAGGATGTTTCTCATTTACCTTTGTGTGCATGTGCATGTTCGTGTGCATACACACACGCACATGTGCTGCATACACACACATGCACATGTGCTGCAGACTCAGCACTCATGCATACTATACACACATTCTACCACTGAGGTGTACACCCAGGCTTGCGGATCTCTTTTACGAAGTTCTGGGAACTGGCACTAGAGAGATGGCTCACAAGTTAAGAATGCTTACTGCTCTTGCAGAGGACCTGGGTTCAAATCCCAGAACCCACAGAGTTTTGTTTTCCAGCATCCATGTGGGTAAGTCATTATGACTGCCTGTATCTCTAGCTCTCCGGCACTTGACAAGCTCTTCTGGCATCCACACGTGTGACATACACTGTCACGCATACACGTAATTAAACATAAATCTTTTGGCGGGGCAGTGGTAGCTCACACCTTTCATCCCAGCCCACTCGGGAGGCAGAGGCAGGTGAGTCTCTGAGTTCGAGGCCAGCCTAGAACTACCGAGTGGGTTCCAGGACAACCGGGAGTATGCAGAGAAACCCTGTCACAAAACAAATCTTTTTAAATCTTTTAAAGTTCTGGAAACCGATTATTTTTTCTCCTGGAAGTAATACTTTCTATACAATATAAACCTTGATATGTTTGGAAATAAGCTATACTTTCAATATTCATATCAACATCACAGTAAAATAAGAATTTCTCTGTGTTATTAAAAACCACACTGTAATGGGTTAAACTTAAAACTGGGGGATACAAACTCAAAGTATTTAGTAATAATAACCATTTGTTCCCCCTCATTTACTGAACTAAACATTTTATCCATAGCCTCTGTTTTGTACCAAATAAAGGCCTTTCTATGTCCTATGCCTTTAATCTTTGTTTTCTGGAATTTCTTGCTTTTTTAAAAAATTTTTATTTTATTTATATGAGTACACTGTAGCTGTCTTCAGATCCCATTACAGTTGGTTGTGAGCCACCATGTGGCTGCTGGGAATTGAACTCAGGACCTCTGGAAGAGTAGTCAGTGCTCTTAACCACTGAGCCATCTCTCCAGCCCCAAGTTTCTTGTTTTTAATTTATTCTTTAGCTAGCATATAAAGCAACAAGTTTCCCCATTGCCATGCCGTCCAGTGCTGTTGCCATACACACTCAGTTTGGTTGACGTTCTTTAGAATTTTCTTCCCAAGTTCTCTATCTCATTTGAGAGGCCGACCCTGTCCGTGTCCTCAGCCAGCCCAGTCATTATACACACACACACACACACACACACACACACACACCCCACCACTGGAGGCTAGTCGCACAGACTGGGCTATTAAAGTCTGAAAGAGCAATGTGTTCTAAGTGACTGTCCCTGGATCTGCAAGGGAACCCTGTAAATACCCTTCATTACTCAGTCTGGGCCGGGTCACATTTCCTCCACACTGCTTTTGTGGCTGACACAGTCAGACAGTGATGGCCGGGCTTTAGTTGATCCCGGCTGATTGATCCAGGGCTGGCGTCTCTCCTGATACAGGTAATGGCAACTTTCCTTGCTAGACTCATGCTTACAAAGAGGCGTTCTGTTTAGCTTTTGAAAAGGAATTGTTGAAGGCTCTTATAACTAAATGCGTTTTGAACTGACAATTTTTAGGTTTTTGTTTTCATTTTTTTTGTTTGTTTGTTTGCTTGTTTTTTAGTTTTCCCAGGTAATTTTTTTTTAAGGCAAAAAAAGAAGCTTCTTAAGAACCTCATTGTATTTCTTGGTTACCTCAGAGGGCTGGACAGCAGTCTGCGCTCTGACAATTAGCTCTTATTCCAAATGGTCAAGAGCTTGTCTCTAGGCTGAAACTTGTTTTCGTTATAAGAATCTGAAAGATGAATTTATATCGGTGGTCTTTAAATATAATACTAAAGGTCAGGGGGGACCACAATATAAAACTATGAACTTTAAGCCAAAGGTTATTAAAACTTTGGTATAAGAGAGCAGCTCCTTTTAGACATTAGAGTTTGTATCGATACAGAAAATAGCACATCTAAATGTTATACGAATCTCCCAGAATCCCCTAGTATGGAAATTCGTGTCTCTCCTCCAAGTGAAGACAGCTCTGCCGCAGACTCCCAGATTCCTTGGCATCGCTGTAGCTCATCCCAGTGTGACCAAGCTGTGTCTCTAGCACCAACTGAGTTAAGGAAACAGCTGAAGACAGGCAGAGAGTCTGGCTCAAAACGCTGTAACACATACGGAGCTGGGCTGCACTGCTTTATGGGAAGACTTACAACATGCCACTTGGTATCTGCTTGTCACTAGTAAGTTAATCTACTGGGTTGGGTTTTTAAAAACTTTAAGAATTCTTCTTTGAACTAATAAACTCTGGTGGAGCTTAGGAGGCTTGTGGTATAATATTTGCCTAATGATTACTGATAAGCAAGGCAAAGACTAAGGCTAAGTAAGATCTAGAATGAGAGTTTTAGACGTTATAAGCAAAACACTTGCCTCATAATTGCTAATACCTAGATACCTAACTCATTTAGATACCTAATACTTAGATTTATTAAGAGCCTAAGAATGTGTACGGTGTTTGTTTTTGAAAATGTCACAGAGAAAAAGAGACAGAGACAGACAGACAGACAGACAGACAGACAGACAGACAGACAGACCGACCACAGAAATTCTTGGTCTCTTCTGTAATCCTTTTATATTTTAAACAGATTTTAATACTTTGCATGTATTCCTAGTTTCACTGTCTTACCAACTCTGGCCAATTGTTGAGTATGAGTCTCCTCCCAAGTTGGCATTTTATCCATAGATAAAAGGTAAGCCACCAAGCCTGTCATGGCAGTTTTCAGGGAAGTGAACAGGTTGCCTCACAATGGATATAAGCATTTCCCCTTGGGAGATCAATTTGTGGTACACCTATTCACTTTTCCATGTCTGCACCCAAGACCCAGCGACACTGATATTGATTACAACTTAAGACTTGGTCGGGATGGAGGCTCTTCATTTATTTTGATGATGCTGGGGGGGGGGGACTTGAACCCAGGACCTTGTGAGTGCTGAGTAATGGCTGTGGTGCTAAGCTACATACCCAACCCGAGACCCACTTTATTGTTGTTGTCCTGGGTCTCTCTCTGTAGCCCAGTCAGGCAAACTGACCTTGAATTCACAACAATCCTCCTGCCTCAGCCTCCCAAGTACAAAGATTGCAAGAGTGTGTGTCCCTTTGAGGTGGTGGTGGCACACACCCTTGATCCCAGCACAAGGTGGGCGAGGCAGGTGGATCTCTGTGAGTTCAAGGCCAGCCTAGTCTGCAGAGCTACCACGATATGTCAATGTTTAATAGTCCTGATGTTCAGAGAGAGACTGGGAAGGATAATAAACTACATGTGATACAGAAGTGGAATCGGACCGATGGGGACGGAAGGGGATCCGGATTGAGGAGGGTAACAGAGAGATGGGGGTGGGGGAGCGGCAAAAGGGAGAGGATCAACCAAATTAAGTGTGTGTTAAAATGCCATGCAGAAACCTGTTACTTTGACAATTTTTAAATTCAATTCAGTTAAAAATTTCTAAAAGTAATCTAACCAGATAGTCCAGCCCTTCCTGTGTGCTTTTCTCTTTTCCCCCAGTCCAAACGTAAGATCTGGTAACTTTAAAAGTCTGGTGAAACCTCTGCTGTGACCACAATAAACAAACGTCATCTCTATCCAATGCTCTGTGGAAGGTCTCAAGATGACTGAAGAGGAGAAAGGCCTCTTAGAAGCTTCATGAGGGCAGGAGATGTGAGCATCTTGCATACTATGCACACTGCATGGCTCATGGTGAAAACTAAACAAATATTGACATATTCAATGATGTTTGGACATAGAATGATGAGTGGATGTAAAGAAACTTGCACACTCAGGAGGCAGAGGCAATTGTCTCTCTGTGAGTTCGAGGCCAGGCCAGCCTGGTCTACAAAGTGAGTTTCAGGACAGCCAGGGCTACATAGAAAAAACCCTGTCTCCAAAAAAAGAAAAAAAAAAAGAAAAGAAAAGAGTAATGAAAGAAAGAAAACATAATTTTCAAGATGGCAGTATTAAACTATCACTTAATCTGTTCTAACAGAGCTAATGTTCTCAAACTCATATTCTAAAAAAATCTATGAAATCAACATTAAAGAACCTCTACTTTTACAAGACTACTCTCTGAGCAGATTTGTTTTTCTTTTTCTTGCTGACTGGTAATGCTTACTAAAGAAGACATCTAGCATTGATTATTTTTTCAAAATAATATACAAGAAGTACTAATATATTAAGAGTTATATTGTATGTGTTAGTAGTCATTTTAACTTAAGCAGTTTTGAGAGAGAGTGTGTGTGTGTGTGTGTGTATGTGTGTGTGTAGTATGGTGTTTGTGTGTGTGTATGTGATGTGTGTGTATGTTATGTGCGGTATGTGTGTGTGGTTTATGTGTGTGTGTGTACGTGTGTGTGTGTAGTGTGCACATACATGTGAGTGCAGCACTGGAGGAAGTCAGAGACATCTGTGTGTGGGGACTGGAGTTATAGGTGGTTGTGAGCTGCCTGACGTAGGCTCTGGAAACCACGTTCATGTCATCTATAGCAGCAGTGAACATTCTCACCTGGGAGCCATCCTTCCAGTTTCTTAACTTTCCTAAAAATCAATTTTTTATTGTATGTATGTATGTATGTATTCACATGCACACACCCAAGTGCATGGAAAAACTCATTCCTTCTTTTCACCATTGGATCCCAGGAAGTGAATTCAGGTCATCAGCTTGGGGATAAAAACCTTTTACCCACTAGGCTATCTTGCAAGCCCCCATTTTAACTTCTAAGCTTATCCAACTTGTGAGGTTTTATTTGGTTTGGTTTGGTGTTTGACAGAGTCTCACTTCATCGCACTAGTTGGCCTGGAACTCGCTAGGTAGACAAGGCTGGCTTCAGAGATCCACCTGCCTCTGCCTCCTGAGTGCTGGGATTAAAGTCGTGCACCACCACATCTGGCTTAATTTGTACCTTTTGAAGAAGGTCTTTCAAATGCATTTGTTCCTGTATTTATTCTCAAGTTAATGGAGTTTTCCTCTACTGTTTCTGTAATTTGGAATCAGCTCCCGGGGGACAGACAGTTTTTAAAAGGCTCTTTGCTGTAAGCTGTTAACTTCAGTTTCTTATTTCCTTTTCACAAGCAGACTTCCTCAATATCTTAGTCATTAAGCAAGAGTTATTGGACCAGTGGGATGGCTCAGAGGGAAAGGGTACTTACTGACAGTCTGGATTTGAGCCCTGTGTCCAAGACGGTGAAGTCAGAAGAGGAGAGCCAACTCCTGAAAGCTGTCCCTAGATCTCCACACACACACTATGGTACCTGTGCACCCAACGCACAAACTCACAAGATTCACAAGATAAATTATATATATATTATTTAATATTATATATTATTATATATGTATACATATATTTAAAATTAACAAAAAAGTATCAAATTCCAATACACACTTAAGTAATGCCATTTTTGGTGCAGGTGGAGTGTGATGTATTTTATTTACTATTAATTCAAACTATCAATCAATAAACACCTTGTTCCTCTGGTGGTAAATGAAATTCCGTAGGTAGAAAAATACCACTGACCCCAGCTCCCGTAGGTGCTGTCCCGCAATGGAATCCCTTTGCTCAGTTTTCTGTCCAATCAGGTGGAATGTTTCGCAGGCACATGGTTTATACAGCTCAAAATAACTTGGGACCTGTGAGCTGACAAATGCTCTGGGCGCGGTGGCGACGACGGTTACCCAGCTTTGACAGCCATCCTCACCAAAACGACAGTTAACTCCTCGCTCTCTATGGACAGCTACTCTCTCTCTCCAAGGGCGTGAAGAATTTTCCCTTTCTCCGGTGTTTTCCGCCAAATTTTCTCCTTGGATAACTGTCATCACGGAAGCTTGCCTGAGTTGGACATCATCGTCTGGGTCACCTAAAAAAAGAAAGGTAATATCTGATTTAAGTCCACAAAGTGTGTTCTGATAGTGGGTTACTGACAGTGGAGAAAGCGGGTATTTCGGGCAGCTGATTACTTCCCATGAAACACAGGATAACTTTCTAATTATGTATCATGAGATACACGATTAAATGGGAAATATGGCTTTCTATTTCAAAACGTTTGGAATAGGGGATGAGACTCACAGAAGCTGTATCCTATTGGAGTCCTAAGCGAAGATACTTCAACAGGGGATTTCTCTGACAAATGTTACTAACACTTTCCACAAACTTGTTGGTTATGCTAGGGTCATTTATACAGAGAACATGACTTCGAAGCCTGTTTCCTTCTTAAAGGAAATCAAATCTAAAATAATGAGACTCCATGGTTGGAGGCTTTCATTTAAAACTTTTTTTTTTTTATCCTGTAAAAGGATCTGCTTGCTATATTTAGTGTTGGGAGATCTGCTCCCTGGATTAATGTACACAACAGCTGCAGAAAGCCTGCTCAAAGAGACACTTCTCTCTCTCTCTCTCTCTCTCTCTCTCTCTCTCTCTCTCTCCCTCGCTCCCCCCTCGCTCCCCCCATCTTTCTCCCTCTATCCCTCTCCCCTTCTCTCTCTCTCTCTCCCCTTTCTCCTCTCTTTTTCCTTCTCTTTCCTCTTCCCCTCCCCCTCCCTCCTCCTCCCATCCCTCTCTCTCTCTCCAGCTCCATTAGAGATACTTGACAGTCACTGGCAAATGTTTGGTCTGGTACACCACACTTTTAGCCCTTAGCAGTAATAAGATGTACATTTTGAATATTTTTAAAGCTATATAAGAAAAGAGGAAAGGTAGATCATTCATGTCTCCAGTCATAAGCAGTCAATGGTGCGGAGGAATGGTATCACCCCACCCACGAATTCTCACTACGTACATATTTAAGATATTCCCATCGCTCAGTTTGAGAGAGATGAAATAACCATCTAGATTTTCCTCTCACAAATCATTAAGGTAATTTGAACACTTTCATGTTAGTAATAATTTAGTAGTGAGACTACGAATTTTATAGGCTACGAATTAAAATGCTGGCATTGACTTCACAGTTTCTTCTTCATAATACTCTCGGATTCATTTAAAACCTGCAGTACTTTTTTATCAGAAATCAAGAAGCTCTCCACTTAGAGATACTCTCTCTTTTGACATTCTATTTGACGACAAGCAAAATATTTAGAATCAAGGCCACCACACAAAATCTCTCATCTAGAGGTTGAGAGAATAAATGGACTATGGAACAGAGTTCTAAAGCTATCCAAATTCTGGAAGGTTCTGTATCCCCACTGACACTATGTGGTCAATGATAATCACAGTTCTGTGAACACCAACTCTCTCATACTGCTATAATTTACATACAGCCTCCACACAAGTTTCTGTTGCAACAAGCAGCAACAACAGACACTTAATAGGCCAAAGATGTTGCCGTGGGTAAAGGCACGCACTGCCAAGTGTCCAACCTGAGGGCCATTCCCAAGGTCCATATTGTGTAAGAAGAGAGCAGACTCCCACGGGTTTTCCTCTGACTTCCACAACATGTGGTTGTATATATGCACAATATAACAACAACAACCACAACCAACAGTAATACATGTTTTAAAAGGTATCCACTTAGGACTATAATTCACGAACGTGATAAATTAAGAGGCATATTTAAATAGAGATATATATGTATAAATAAATTATTATGTGAGCTGGTTTTGGACTTCACCGAGATAGCATTTACAAATTAAGTTTTGAAAAGAAATGACCCAGGATAGGTGTTTTTTAAAACAGCTTTTTCCCTTTGCTAGGGAGTGACATACTCCACGCCTGTTTTCATAAGTTCCTATGATTGTCTACAGAATGCCTATAACACTTTCTAAAGTGTCACACATTTGCTTCAAGGGAGCAACCTGCCTGTGTGAATGTGGGCCACATGCTTGCGGGGAGCCCTCAGAGGTCAGAAGAGAGCACTGGGGCCCCCGGAAGTGGGGCCCCCGGAGGTGGGGCCTGGACCCCCTTTGAAAGCAACAAGTGCTCTTAACCACAGGGCAGGCTTTCCAGTCCAAGAGCATATTTTGAATAGGCAGATATTGTTGGTGGGAATAAATGTTAGTGTGACTGTACCTCTGGATGCTAGAGAGTTCCCAGGGCTCACACAGAGAGAATCACCTTGACTCGCTCTGCACAGGCTGCCTGGCTCCTTGCCCTCCGCTGGTACCTGCACCCCAAGCTCAGCAGAATCTCCAGCCCACACTTCACAGCACTTATCCCCCAACTTTGCACACAAACTGTGCCAGTTTAATTAGGGAACTTAACCTCTTTTCAAGGTCTTAATTAACTACCATACAAAGAACTGATGCAAACGGAGGTTGGAGAATGTGAGTGGGCTCTTTTCTCCTTACTTTTTTAAAAGAAAAGAAGAAAGGAAAGAGGGACAGAGGGAGGGAGGGAAGGAGAGAGGAAGAAAGAAAGAAGGAAAGAAAGAGAGAGAGAGAGAGAGAGAGAATTTGAGTTTAGGAGGATTAACGGAAGTTTTATGGGTTTGAGACCCTGTGTTCTCAACCTTGTAGGTCGAGACCCTTCCATGGCATCACATATCAGATCTCCTGCATATCAGATATTTGCATTACGATTCACAACTGTAGCAAAAATCACAGTTATGAAGTAGCAAAAAAACAATTTAAGGTTGGGAGTCACCACAACGTGAGGAACTGTATTAAAGGGTCGCAACATTAGGAAGGTTGAGAACTGCTGATCTATATAATAATCCAGTGCTTTATACAGCCTCTATCTCTGTCATTGGGACGATCGTCAACTTCTCCATACTCCTCTCTCTCTCTCTCTCTCTCTCCCCCCCCCCCGTCTCTGTCTCTGTCTGTCTCTCTCCCTTTCATATGCTGGAGTGCAAACTCAGGGCTTTGTACGCGCTACCCAGTACACCATGTAGCTACTCCTTCCTGCCAATGCCCTTCAAATCCTAGACTCCTTCCAGTGGCCTTTCGATGGGCCCTGGGAATTTCTGTTTGAAATTCAACTGTCTGCTGTATTTCCTGTTCAGTGGTAAGGGCTCCAGCATCAGGACCAATCATACTAATCTCTTACTAAGGGGCCTCCAGCATCAGGACCATTCACACTAATCTCTTACTAAGTGGCCTCCAGCATCAGGACCGTTCACACTAATCTCTTACAGCATCTCTCATGTCGTTGCTCCTCTGCATACAAACACACTCGTTGCATTGTACACCAATCTCTCCCTTCCTGCCACATGCCTCTGCTCTGTTTTTTCAAAGTCCTTTCACCATGCCAGTCTCTGGCCTTCAGGGAGGGGTCTGTTAAGAGACCCTCACCCATGCTCCTGCGCATGGCCTTAGCTTTGTTCCTCTATCCCAACATCTCTCTCTCTCTCTCTCTCTCTAAACAAACAAAAACAACTTTTTAAAACCCAGGATCTTGCGGTGTAACTCAGGCTGGTCTCGAATTCACAGCCCCCCTACCTCAGCCTCCCACAGCCTCAGTGTATACTTTCATCAAGTCGGTTGTCTGGATTTATCTTTATCTACCGTTTTCCTTCCTTCAGGCTGGAAGCTCTTTAAGACAGTGGGTCATGTTAGTTCTGGATCTTTGGTACTTCCCCGTATCTCATCCCCAAGTCTATCTAGATGAGTATAAATGCCCAATTCCATTTGTATTACGAATAGACTACAAGTGATGCAAAAGTGAGGGCGATCGATGTAATGTGAAGATCAGGCACTACAATGGTGCATGAAGTGCATCTCAACTTGCAGTCACATGTTTAAAAGGTGCTCCATGCACACGGCTCTCCAGAACTGGTCCCGCCGCACTGAGATTTGCCTATTGGCCAAGCAAGGGTTTTCCCCAAAGAACTAGCTTATCCTGGGTAATTCTTGGAAATTCTGCTTGTAATTCTCAAGCACTCAGAAAGCTGAGGCAGGAGGACTGAAGGCTAGTTTGAGCTACGTAGGAAAATTCTGTCTGTGGGGAAAAAAGCAGGGCCAGTAAGATGGCTCAGTGGGGAAAGGTGTCTAATGCCAAGACTACATGGTAGAAGGACAGTGCCAACTCCCATAGATTGCCCTCTGACCTCCATATGTATATATGTATTCAGTGGTACACTTATACATGCACATATTCTCTCTCTCTCTCTCTCTCTCTCTCTCTCTCTCTCTCTCACACACACACACACACACACACACACACACCACACACACACACACTATAAATGAATGTAATTTTTTTAAAACGACAGCACTCAGGAGGTAGAGGCAGGAGGATCAGAACTTCAAAGTCATTCATTCTCAACTTGAGCACTATGGGCTACAAGAGAGCCCATCACAAAAACATAAACAAAGCCCCAAAGAGAACACGGTCTTATTATTACCCTAATGAAAATTCTAGGCTTAGTAATTACATATCAGTAGGAAATAATTATCTTACATGTGCACAGTGCTCTATTTTTAAGATGCTCTCACAGACAAACCAGGGGGTGAGTGGGTTTGTTTTGTGTGTCTGCATTTGAAGGTAAGTTGCTTAAAGATGACTAATATTCCTATGCCAGTGTTCTTCAGAAAGGACTATTAAGCATGAGGCTGTGTTTTGTGTCAACCTAGAAACTAGGTTTGGATTTTATGTGTGTGTTTTGTTTTATGAATAGACTTCCCACACCATGCTGAGTGTGCAGTAGTGTTTCAAGAGCTGTGTGTGTGTATATATATGATATTTCCTGTTTTACAGCTTTACTAAGACAAATTGACAAACATTCTTATTGATGGAAATAGCAGTGTTTTGTTATATGTATGCATTATACAGTGATTAAGTCAAGGTGATTAATATACCTCACATCCTTATGTTTCGGCATACATTGTTCCATTAGCTATAGTTACCATGCTGTTCAGAGCATCTCCAGAACATAGTTCTTTGGTCTAATTGAGATTCTGGACCCTGGAGCTACCTCTCCTTACCACCAACCTTTGTGGTTGTGTTCGTTTTTTTCCAATTAAGTATATAATTATACTCGACATATTTAGCCTGTGCAAGACTAAGTTCAGTCTCTAGCACCAAAATAATAGTGATTATTTATTAGTTGTTAATTATTGATAATTAATTTATTGTTAGTATTAATAATACTACTAGCAAGTATTATTTCATAGCCAGGATTTTCCAGCACTTGTGGTTAAGTTTGAGATAGTTAATGCTGGGCTTTGCCAATTTTCTGGGCCCTACCGCAGTTTTTGTTTGTTTGTTTGCTGGAGACGCAACCCAGGACGTCCTGCACAGGAGGCAAGTGCTCTACCACTGAAACAAATCCCCAAAGTCGCAATTTAAAGAGTTGCTTTATAAGCAAAAGATGAATTTATAGTACATGAACTTCCTTAGAGCCCGAAGAAGGATTGTACTGAGTTATAATGAGTCAAGAAATATGCCCAATGGGCTGGGGATATAGCTTAAAATGGCACCTACCCAGCATACCTGAGGCTCTGGGTTCAACCCCAAGTACCAGAGAAGGAACAAAAGAGATCAGTAGACCAGTGCATGCTTTTAAACCCAGCAATTGGGAGGCAGGGGCAGGGGCAGGGTCAGGGGCAGAGGCAGGGGCAGGGGCAGGGGCAGGAACAGGGGCAGGGGCAGGGGCAGGAGCAGGAGCAGGGGCAGGGACAGGGGCAGGAGCAGGGGCAGGGACAGAGGCAGGAGCAGGGACAGGGGCAGGGGCAGGGGCAGGAACAGGGGCAGGAGCAGGATCAGGGGCAAGGGCAGGGGCAAGCGCAGGGGCAGGGACAGGAGCAGGGGCAGAGGCAGGAGCAGGAACAGGGGCAGGAGCAAGGGCAGGGGCAGAGGCAGGGGCAGAGGCAGGAGCAGGGACAGGGGCAGGGGCAGGGGCAGAGGCAGGAGCAGGGGCAGGGGCAGGGACAGAGGCAGGGGCAGGGACAGGGGCAGGGACAGGAGCAGGGGCAGGGGCAGGGGCAGGAGCAGGAACAGGGGCAGGAGCAAGGGCAGGGGCAGAGGCAGGGGCAGAGGCAGGAGCAGGGACAGGGGCAGGGGCAGGGGCAGAGGCAGGAGCAGGGGCAGGGGCAGGGGCAGAGGCAGGGGCAGGGACAGGGGCAGGGGCAGGGGCAGGGGCAGAGGCAGGAGCAGGAACAGGGGCAGGGCAGGGGCAGGGGCAGGGGCAGGAGCAGGAGCAGGGGCAGGGGCAGGGACAGGGGCAGGAGCAGGGGCAGGGGCAGAGGCAGGAGCAGGGGCAGGGGCAGGGGCAGGGGCAGGAACAGGAGCAGGAGCAGGGGCAGGGGCAGGGGCAGGGGCAGAGGCAGAGGCAGAGGCAGAGGCAGAGGCAAAGAGGTCGCTATGAATTTGAGTCCATCCTGGTCTGTGTGGTGAATTCCATTACAGTTAGAGCTACACAGTGAGACCTTGTGTCAAAGGAAAGAGAGAGGGCGGAGGGCGCGGGAGGGAGAGAGAACGAGAGAAAGTTTTAACAAGTTTTGTTTTAAATGAAGCAAACGAGTTCTCAGGGCAGAGTCTTCTCGGGGAAAGTCATAGGGTAAAGAAAATACAATGAAATTTAGCCAAGTCAGTAAGTTTGCTGTGTCTTAGGACAGGGCCAGATCTCTCAGGATGACTGTTGGGATGGATCGATTCATTTCCAGCTTGGTCCAGTTCACAAAAACCATAAAGTCTCCTCCAGAGCAACTACTCATCTTGTTTGAAAAGTGGCATAAAACCCGCATTTCAATTTACAAGGGACAACAAAATGACAATAGAGTCAAAGGTCACCGAACGCTCAGACGAAATGTCTAAGAGAGCTTACGGTTTCCACTCCCCAAGTTTAATCCCGCCAGCCACCCAGCTGCTCAGGCTGTAAATTCTCTGATCTTTCTCTCATCTCTCATTCTTATCCTACGATCAAATCAGGCGATCTTAGATCCAGCCATTTCTCACCTGCTGCCGCCACTCATTGGTCCACACTGGCACTTCGGGACCACCTCCTCTCCATTCAGAATGTAGGAAAATTAGAAGTCCTTCCCATGGTCTGCAGGTCTAATGTGATCTGGCCTTCTTCCTTTTCTCCTTTCATCCTTTATTATTATTATTATTATTATTATTATTATTATTATTATTATTATTATTATTTTGAGATAAGGGCTTACTCCTTAGTTCAGGTTATCCCAGAACTCACTAAGTAGCAGTCCAGGCTAGCCTGGAACCCATGATGCTGTACCTATGTCAACCTTCCAAGCACCAAGATTAAAGGCATAAGCCGCCATGCCAGTCTACGGCCTTGTACATTTCTTCCCTCACATCTTCCATTCATTCTTTTCACTCACCGGTACACAGGGTTTGACTCAACACACTGAACACTCATCCTTTCTGACCTGACATTTCTTCCTTTGTAAAGATTATTCTCCCTGATTCGGCAGGTTGCTGAAGTCTCCAATAACAGATTTGACCTTCCCAGCTAAAGTAACACGCCTCTCTTCAGCTTTATACCATCCCTGCTTTACATCTGACCACCATGCCATACTTTACTCTTGACGTGGATATCATTCCCATTAGGAAGTCAGCTCCATAAAGAAGCTATGTCTTTCACTGGCCACTTGACACCTAGAACAGCACCTGGCATATAGAAGATGCTCAATTAAATTTATTAAATGAGATGGCAGGGCTGTAGCCCAGGATAGAACACTTGCCCAACATGTTCAGAGCTATTTATTTATTTATTCATATCACATAGTTTTCCTTTTGACTATGAGTTTCCTTTTGTTATTTGATCTTTTCTACTTAACCTTGGAATTAAAAAACAAAAAACAAAAATGTAATAGAGCTAATAGGAAGGTACGGTAAACAAAAACACCAGCAGGTATTTGTTGACTATCTTCTGCTCTCTGACTGTGGAGAGAATATGGTAATACAAAACAATGTAAGAGAGTCCAAAATTTTCTTTTTTAAGTAAACAGACGAATTCAGTATATTGTGTTTGGTGATAACATGAGCTTTGGGGGCAAATCAGAGAGAGAGAAAAGAAACCTCAGAGCAGTGATGTATTGGCTACGAGGAGCTGCAGACTATGCAGAATTTAGTGCTGTAAGAGGGTAAAGAGAGGTGGGAACAGTGAACAGGTCAAGCAAAGAGAATATATACAGGGTTTAACAGCGAGGACAGGCCATTCGTGAGCCTGTATCTCACAGAAGACTGACAGCTGGTGAGTAGAAGCCTAGAGGTCTGTGTCTTCTCAGTCCTTCTGAGGACACAGTTTCACCAGTGTTCCGGTTTCTCCTAATACCATGGGGCAGCATGTAGCCATAGCTATCACGTGACTACCGTTTCTCCTCCTATAATGGGGCCGCGAGTGGCCGTAGCTGTCACGTGACGACAGTAACTGCCACCACTTGAATGTTTACTAAATGGCTTTTAATCGTCACTTCAGCCTAGAGATGACTACTGTGGCTTTCTCTATTTACCAGATGGAGACGGAGGCTTACAGAAGTTAGAGTTTGGCAACTTAGTACAGCCAGGACGCATCAGAAGCAGGTCGTGAGCTCCAAGCACCCACATCATGGGACATAAAACTTTAAACTACTACAGGAACTTTATATTCTGAATGCTTGGAAGTTTTATTATCATAGTAGTTTTTAATGACCATAAACATAAAAATAATCACACACAATTGGCTTCTTTAAAAACAATAACAAAAAACTGGATGCAGGAAGCAGTGGCTATTCTTGTTTTTCCACTTCCAACATAAATATAAATGTTCTGAAATTTCCTCAACATTAACATCAGTGTCATGTGCTTCTTTTTAAAAAAAATAATGATAATGTCAGTTGCATACCCATAGCCACAGGCTACATTAGAAGGGCTTTGCCTTCCTGTGGTTCTTAATCTTATCTGCTCCAAGAAAGGGATTTCACATAAATAAAGATAAGAAAATCAAAACTCAGGAAAGTCGCTTAAACATCTCAGTCATTCACCTGCTGAGAAATGAAGCCATAATTTTAATTCGGATCTCTCTAATTTTGTGGTCAGTGCTCATTTCTGTGCTGGCTTCATTCTAAGCCAACATGACACACAGAGATAAAGACAAAGTCACATTACAACATAGTAAAACACCAACATCCCTCAAACAGAGAAGCTTCCTGGTTTATAAGGCAGGGCCACTTTTTACCCTCGAATTTCGGTGTATCCAGACCCAAACTAAAGAAGTAAATAAATGGGTCATTATAATAATTCCTCTGTGTATTACCAATGATAATTGGTATATTAAATATGTTTTCAAATAGGATTTTGGGCTTTCTCATTCCATACATCTGTTCCCCCACGGAGTTCATGCACACAGGAAAATTCTCGACTGGGATATTGGTTTTGCTTTCATGTGCTGTTTTGCATATTACCATCCTACAAAGCTGAAAACCATTCTAGCTAATGAACATGTCATGATTTGCTTGACTGATTCTTATTGAACGTAGTTCCAGTTTTCATATCCTCCTCCATACCACAATGGCCATCTTTCTAGATTAAGGTGATGGCTTCATCTAACACCTTTGAATTCTAAATTCATCCCTTTTGAAGGCACAATAGACTTCACTGAATTAACTCCAGTCAGAACGTCTCAGGCCCTGGCAAACACACAGAAAACATTCCCTGTGAGTGACTATCCAGCCATCTCTAACTGCCCTCTCAAGGTGACAGTCTACTTTGCCAATTGTGGGGTTAGCTTGGGATAGCAGCATGGGAGTCTGGGAGCCAGAGAAGTTTCCAGGAAGTCTTCAGTGTGATATAAGTGAGGGGCTACCCCGTGTCAGGCAGAAGAGACAGACAGACTGAAACGGGCTTTGTCATGAATCTTAGAGAGAGCAGAGATTTACGGTATTATTTTCTTCCCCATTTTATTGACAAGGTCAATACCTAACAGCAAAGAATGGCAAATAGTTTTCATTCCATTACCATCCCCAAGGATAGGTGGAGTTAAGGGTGTGGTGCTATTAGTCAACGGGAAGATTACGGCCATCTCTGAGTGTCTGCTTGGAATAGAAGAGAGTTAACTACCCAGGGTCAAAGGTGAACTATCCCTGGGAGGGAGTAATGTAGGCGAGATCACCAGCACCAAACACATGCTACTGTTTTCTTACGGTTGTAGAAATATTTTTTTAAAAAGTGATATATTTACATATTTACAATTTAAAAACTAAGACTGTGACACCTCGTGCTAAGCACTGCATTCTGTAACCTCTCATCTCTTCTTTTAACCAAAGTTGATGTGAGATCCTTTTAGAAACCTAGACTTGGGGGCAGAAGAGATGGCTCAGCCATTAGGAGCAAACACTGCCCTTGTAGGGGGTCCAGTTCTGTTCTCAGCGCGCCTCTGGCTTCCATGACACTCGTGTGCTTACACCGCACACAGACAGACAAATACCTATGTTCTTAAATTTTAAATCTTAAAAAGAAGAAGAAGAAGCAATTTAGACTCAACATGAAGGGTAGATGATCCCAGCTTTTGAGAGCAGACTGAGTCAAGCAACAACAGTGAATTTAAACAGTGTGTCTCCTATCAAACAACATAAATACCGTTCATTTTTTTCGTGAGTTCAGCCAAGGCTACATCTTCTGTAGCTAAGTGAGAATATGTTGCCAATTTCTTTTGTCTTTCTAGAATTCTATTATCATGGAGTTAACAAAACTGACAGGAGGTAGAATAAGCCTGTTTCTCTTATGGAAGCTCATCATAACAACAAAAAAAACAAACAAACAAAAAAAACCCCAGACTATTGCAACTGTTACCAAAATCAGGCTTAGGAGGGCCAGTGAGATGTTTCAGTGTGTGTGGGGGGGAGGGGGGTTTGCAGCCAAGCCCAGGTATGATCCTTAGACCCACATGAAGAACCTTCATGGCCCTTGAACTTACCCCTGGGCAGAGGTGGCCCATGTCTTTAATCCCAGCACTTGGGAGGCAGAGACAGGAGGATTTCTGAATTCCAGACCAGCCTGGTCTACAAAGTGAGTTCCAGGACAGCCAGGGCTATACAGAGTAACCCTCTTTTGAAAAACCAAAAACCAAAAACAAACAAACAAAAGTCCCCCCCATACGATAAACACATCCATAAATAAACATCATTTAAAAGTTTTGACTTAGACATTTTTCCACATTTTAGGCAAATATGCTGCCACTGAGTTCCATCCCTGGCCTTGATACTGTATAAAATCACTAGGGTTATCCCATAACTTTACACAGTTGAATTTAATGTAAAGTTGGTTTTTGGTTTGTTATTTATACTGAAATAGTAACCCCCAGGAGTAGGTTGTTTGTTTGTTTGTTTTGGATTTGTGAGACAGGATCTCTCTACATAGCCCTGGTTATCCTGGAACTCATTATGTAGACCAGGCTGGCCCAGAACTCATAGAGATTCATCTGGCCTCTGCCTCCCAAGTGCTGGGACTGAAGTCATGGGCCACTGCACTCGACAAAATTTTATTTTATTTTAGTTCTTTTTTTTTTTTTTTTTGGTTTTTCGAGACAGGGTTTCTCTGTCCTGGAACTCACTTTGTAGACCAGGCTGGCCTCGAACTCAGAAATCCTCCTGCCTCTGCCTCCCAAGTGCTGGGATTAAAGGTGTGCGCCACGACCGCCCGGCTAAAATTTTATTTTTAATTTCAGGGAAACTTTATTGATTTAGGAGTCGTCATTACATCTTTCACGTTTGTGAAAATGTCAACATTAGGTGATGTGAGGTTTTGGGTTTTTTAAAAAAAATAAATAAATAATTTAAGTCTCTGTGCTGAAGTAAACGTAGGCTTGTTATTCCGCGGCAGTGATCCGAATCTTTCTATTCTCCTCACTTTGTTGCAGCATGCAAGACGACAGCTTAGAGGCATCCACTTCCATCTCTCAGCTTCTGAGAGAAAGCTATCTGGCTGAAACCCGACATCGCGGGGACAACGAGCGAAGTCGAGCAGAGCCCTCCTCCAACCCTTTCCATTTCAGCGGTCCTGGGGCTGCAGAAGGAGGAGGCCCAGAGGACCTTCCGGACCTTTCTGCCTTCCTGAGCCAAGAGGAGTTAGATGAAAGTGTCAATCTGGCAAGGTTGGCCATCAACCACGACCCCCTGGAGAGAGTGCATCATGAAGATCAAGCCAGGAAGTGTCTGTCTTCTGATCAGCATGCGTCCAAGTCAAGCTTCGAACCCGCCTTCCGCCAGGACAGCTCCCGAGGTCCTGCCAGCTCTAAAGACAGCCCGCCGGAGACCAAGAAGCCTCAGTACAGTTCTGAAACCCAGTCCAAGAAGGTCTTCCTGAACAAGGCTGCTGATTTCATCGAAGAACTCTCCTCCCTTTTCAAGGCTCACAGCTCCAAGAGGATCAGACCTCGGGCCTGCAAAAACCACAAGAGCAAAACAGAATCCCAAAACAAAGTTCTGCAAGAAAGCAGCCCCACTTTCACAGATCTGACGGAAAGGCGCGAGAGAGCATCCGTCCCTGTCCCCATCCCCATCCCCGCAGACAGCAGGGATAACGAGCTGAACCACGCCATTGAACAGCGGGAAGCCAAGAGGCGGGAAGCCGAGCTGGCTGCGGGCGAGGCTGCGGCTGGAGACAGCACCCCAGGCTCTTCGCCTTCGTCCCTGTACTATGAAGAGCCTCTGGGGCAGCCTCCCCGCTTCACACAAAAGTTACGGAGCCGAGAAGTTCCAGAAGGCAGCCGAGTCCAGTTGGATTGCATAGTGGTAGGAATTCCACCGCCCCAAGTAAGGTAAAGACGGCCAGGGAGCGGTGTCTAGCAAGGCTATGGGTCGGCCATGATCGTCGCTCCAGAAAATTCCATACTTCCTTTGAGAAAAGGAGCTAGGGGAAGAGGCGGGAACATAGCACTAGCTGTATAAGTAACTCAGTTTGTTCTAGGGCTGAGGCTGCATCGTGGTGCTACTGTAGATCACTTGCCCAGCGTGCATGAGGGTCTGAGTTCACTCCCTCACCCCGGCACTGCAACAAATGTCTAGATTCCCTCAGCGCAAGCCTGTATTCCAGCACTCTGGAAGGAGAGGCAAGAGGATCAGTAGTTCAAGGTCATCTTTGGCTACTTATAGAGTGCAAGGCAGTCTGGGCTACGTAAGACCCTGTCTCCATTTTCTTTTTCTTCTAAAAGCCCTATATTTTAAAGATTATTTTTTTAAATGATGTATGTGCTTATGTGTGTGGATATTAGTGGAAGCTGGATTGGACTACATGAGACGTTGTCTGAAATAACTAAAAAATAAATGGGAGTGGGGCAAGTTATGAGATAGCAGCTGATAGATTTTAAGATAGAATAGCGTTGTGGATAAGGCCAATTTTAAAAAAAAAAAGTTCATTCTACGTATGTAAAACTCTATTCTCCCTAACTCCAAAATCTTTCTCTAATGTATCTAATGAGTAGAGGAGATGTTCATCATGTATTTGTGTTTATGTGCGTGTGTGTATGGGTATGTGTGTGTGTGTGCTCGCTTGCGTGTGTGTGTATGTGTGTGTGTGTGTGTACATGCGCGTGCGTGTGCATGCACGTGTGTGCATGTGTGTGTGCGTGTGTGTGCGCGCGTGTGTGTATGTGTGTGTACATGCGCGTGCGTATGCATGCACGTGTGTGCATGTGTGTGTGCGTGTGTGTGTGTGTATGTGTGTGTGTGTGTGTGTGTATGTGTGTCCTTGCTTTTACCTGGGTTCTGGGGTGCTCCAAATCCAGCTTCTTGTGTGCTTTTGAGTCAAGTGCTTTCCCCACTGCACCCTCTTCCCGGCCCTAGAGACACCAACCTAAGCTTCAGGCTTCCTGACTTACAGACGCTGTTCCTAACTTTAGATCCTAATTTCAGTCTATACTTTCAATTATTTCCTTCTATGTTTGTGATCCCACAGAATCTGGAACCAACCTGGTGGTATTTACTACCCCTCTTCTTACCATATGGTAACATGTGACTAGTATACATAAAATACATTGCGTTTGTGGAGAAACGCTGGTGTTCCAAGTCCTGTAAGAGTTACTATGCTTCTTTAATCACCTAATTACCGCTAGACTATGACATCATTACTATGTAAACTTTATTCTCTGTGAGTCAACAGTATTTCATCTTTTTCTTTCATAATACTCCTACTACAAAACAATCATAGTAATATGAATAATTGTATTCTATATATGCATACTAATTGAAGGTATTTTGGCCCAAAGGCACATACATATATCAAATTTTGCTTTCAAGGGCCAGGTGGCGATAGCGCACGCTCTTAATCCCAGCACTCAGGAGGCAGATGCAGACAGAGACCTTTTTTTTTTGGTTTTTCAAGACAGGGTTTCTCTGTGTAGCTCTGGCTGTCCTGGAACTCACTCCGTAGACCAGGCTGGCCTCGAACTCAGAAATCCTCCTGCCTCTGCCTCCCAAGTGCTGGGATTAAAGGCGTGCGCCACCACCGCCCGGCTAGGAGGCGATGTTTCAAGACAGGCTTTCTCATTGTGTAGTCTTGGCTGTCCTGAAACTAGCTCTGTAGACCAGGCTGGCCTCAAACTCAAAGGTCTCTGTCTGCATCTGCCTCCTGAGTGCTGGGATTAAGAGCGTGCGCTATCGCCACCTGGCCCTTGAAAGCAAAATTTGATATATGTATGTGCCTTTGGGCCAAAATACCTTCAATTAGTATGCATATATAGAATACAATTATTCATATTACTATGATTGTTTTGTAGTAGGAGTATTATGAAAGAAAAAGATGAAATACTGTTGACTCACAGAGAATAAAGTTTACATAGTAATGATGTCATAGTCTAGCGGTAATTAGGTGATTAAAGAAGCATAGTAACTCTTACAGGACTTGGAACACCAAAGGACTTGAACACCAGGACTTGAAAAACCAAAAAAAAAAAAAAAAGAAACACCGCCCCCGCACCACCACCCTCATCCCCCCAAAAATATTTTGCTTTCAAGATAAAGCATAACCGATATTATTTTCACAATGATACGGATAGGTCAGGTTGCCTAGCTGACCTTCACAGCAGGGTTTTAATGGTTCTAAGTCTTGAGTGTCAAGTTCCACTTTTGGCCCACATTAGTGAGTGGGGGAAACTGTACATTCAGGGGCATTCTCGTGGTTAATTACTGGAGAAGTCCCTCGGGCTGGGAGGAGCATCGAGACCCACAGGAGAAGCTGTAAAGCAAAGCCGGCTCCCAGTGTCCCTTATCCACACTAGTCGAGTATAACTGATATTGTTCTCATCATTTCGGAGAGTGGGGCAGGGGACACCGTCTGAGTGCTAAAAACAAACAAACAAAACCAGGAAAGCAAGAGATTCCCTTACGTTTAAATCGTGAGTTATGCAGTTGGCCAAAGACACAGGAAAGAGTAGTAACAGTGGTGTCTGACCTTCTCCTTTAAATATAACAGATGACGCCTCCTGGAACTATGGTCAGGAAAGCTTGCAAGCTGTCATTCCAACAGTGTGACACATGCCCCTCCATGGCTTCAGGTCAGTCAAGGAAGCTGACAAACCCTCAGCTTACAGCACAAACACCTTAGAGATGTCCATCCGATTTACTTGTTTCTGGACAGACTTTTGGTTTTTTTTTTTTTTTTTTTTTAGTAAAAGACCAAATCACTCATTCTTGACATTTCTCAATGGTGACAGTCTCAGCTACAAGAATCAGTTCAGTATACCACCAAATAAACAAAACAAAACAAAAACAAAAACCAATCACAGTTATAAAGTACCCCTTCCCCAAATAGAAACAATCCAACAGTTACCCAAAACTGGTTAATCAGCCAGGCAAAAATGTACAAATCTATACATTTTCAAGTCAGAGGGATGGCTCAATGGCTTAAAGCGCAAGCATGAAGAGCAGAGTTCTGGTCCCCACAACCCACAGAAATGCAAGATTCCCAGGGGTACTGATTAGCTAGACTGGACAGGATGGGTGAGCTGCAGGGTCAGAAGAGACCTTGCCTCAGTCAATATTGTAGAGAGTAATTGAGGAAGACCTCTCATGTGACTTCAGCCTCCCCTGACCCCCATGCACATATGAACTCACACATATACAAAGCGCATATGTACATACATGGTCACACACAAAATATGGCCACACATTCACATGCACACACACACACACACACACACACACACACACACACACGATGAAAGTCATGTATGTGACTTCTATGCAGCAATTCTGGTTTTACCCAGGAAGAATTTCTCAGCTGATAGAACTCGTGTCTGTATCAACAGTTAGTTGGTCTAAGGCCAGGAAGTTCATAGGAATCCATTACATTCATTTTGGAATGAACTGGTACTGAATTTCCTGATTACAATTGTATAAAGAAAACTATAATTTTCCTGGTCAGCTATCAGCTATCGCTGTTTTCCTAAACACATGGTTTATACAAGTCTACTCAGAAAGCAGTCTTTGTTTAGTGTTTGTTTTGCTCAGTACCACTGTCAATGCAACTATACAAATAATATAAATGCATACCAATGCCTTCCAGGAAGGTGAGAAAGAAGTCACCCTAATTTCTTCTCTCTCTCTCTCTCTCTCTCTCTCTCTCTCTCTCTCTCTCTCTCTCTCTCAATCTCTCATTCTTTCTCCTTTTTCAAGACAGGGTTTCTCTGCATAGATGAGGCTAACCTCAAACTCACAGAGATCTGCTTGCCTCTGGCTCCCAAGTGCTGGGATTAAAGGCACGCACCCCTATGCTTGGTTTCTTCTTAATTTCTATAGCAATAGACCATATGCTCTTAGGCTGAGAGGCAGGAAGGTAGAGGAAGGCTATGGAGTTATTGGGGCTTTGCAGACTAAACTGGAGCTAGTTATAAATGAACTCATTTGTTATTCAGCAAACATACATCGAGTCACTAGCGTTGTTCAAAGCAAGAGTTCAAAGCAGCGAGCTATTGGAGGTTAGTGACCTTGTTTTAAAACCACATCTAAACCATTCCGAGAGGGCAACTCATAATCTAGTACAGAAAGCAGACGTGTAATCAGAATGCTGCAGCATTATGTAATAAGGGGGTGTCCAAAGAGAAAGACTGGGGATGCCTGAGTTTGGTCACCAGCTGTACATAAAACCAGATATAGTGACACACACCTATAATCAGGACATGAAAGGTAGAGGCGGGAGGGTCAGAAGTTCAAAGACATCCTTAGCTACAATAGCAAGGTTGAGGCTAGACTAGGTTCCATGAGACCTTCTGGACCAGGGAGTCTCAAGTCCTAGTCTACTGGAGAATAGGACAGAAGGCAGAGGGCGGAGGGCAGAGGGCAGAGGGCATTATAATATTTTTGGTGTGATGGAGAGGAAACTGATCTAACCAGAAAGGAGAGTAGAGCCAGATGATTTTGAAGGGCTTGGAAAGCAAATGTCAGAATAAACCGGGAACTGTCTAAGGTCAGGTGAGCAAGGTGAGAGGACCATTTTGGAAGGATGATTCCAGAAGGATGGGTTAAATCAGAAGAAGGTGGAGTGCTGAAGCTTCTGGGGACGCTATGGAAGATATCCTGGGCACCAGATACCCCAGTGGGGTGGGACACTTGCTATGAGAAGGAGAAGGATGGATGCCAGGTATTTAGATGAAGCTGAACTTGGTGACTGACTGGACAGGGCAAATGTGACAAGGGTGGGCATCCTGTCATACTGGGGAGGTAGCAAGTGGATCATTGGGCCTTGTCAGCTCCAGGACAGTGAAAGACCCTGATGGGTGTTAGGATGCTTTTATGCTCCAGGAAATGGCCCTGTGCACATAAAGTCAGCACTGACTGAGCTCAGAGAGACACGAATAGAGGACATGAAATTGGGAGGAGGTGTGGCGGAGAGGGTGGTCTGGAAGGAGTTTGATGGGGGAATGGAGGGCTTAGTGTGATCAAAACACGTTATATACAAGGATGAAATTCTCAAAGAATGAATTGGGGGAGAAAAAGAGACAGTAACTGAGGAATAACATCTGATGTGAACCTCTGGGAGATACAAACATTGTGTGCATACTTGCACACACACAGAGGCACACAGGCACACACCCACCACTAACACACTCTCTCATGTACCCACACACACAAATACACACACACACTCACATACCTATGTGCACACAAACACACACAGGCACACACACACACAAACACACACACACACACCACAAACACACACATGCACATACACATGCACACACATACACAAACACGTGCACACATGCTCGCACACACACTAACACACTCTCTCATGCACCCACACACATATAAACACACACAGGAATACACGCACACCTATGTACACACAGACACACACAGGCACACACACACGTACACACTATTCCACAAGTTTGAAGCTGTGCACCTGGTTGGAGGCAGAGGTTGGAAAAGGCTTTATGGGCCAGGGCTGGGTAAATGGAAGAAACAGTAGATTTGTGGAAGATGCTGACAAACCGCGAGTCCGAGAGTTTAAAAAGAGTACAATTATCAGTCAGAAAAACAGACAGAGTCAGGAGGGGTTCGGCACTCCAGAGGTGGAGTCAGGAGGATCAAGAATTCAAAATTATTCTTAGCTACACATGAATTGAAGCCAGCCTGAGACCTTATCTCAAAGGAATTAGGACATCCAAAAAGTTAGCCTGGACACTGAGAAGAGTCTGTCTCAGCGTGCCTGTGCCTGTTATAAGGCTGAGTAGATCTAAAAGGACAGAGGGAGTGATCGTGTTTCCCTACTGTTACAAAGGGACTGGTCACACAGGTGACAGCCAGCAGTGACTCCTGACTCAGTCCAGTGCTACAATGGAAACTATTTTCCAACTTTCTTTCAACAGTAACTAACTCCCCCCGGGGGGGGGAATAATCCCCAAAATATCACACACACATATACACCCACTCAAGATAAAATTAATATGGTTAGGAAGCCTGCTTGCTGCAGACTAAAGCCCCTGCAATATCTCAGTCAGAGGACCCAGTGACACAGATTTTTGATCCCTCAGATTCCCCTAACAGTACATCAGAGTTGAGCTGGAGATGGGTCTCAGCTGGTATGGTGCTTGCCCGCCATGTGTGAGGCTCCAAGTTCAATCCGTAGCTAAGCGTAGATCAGGCACCACAGTGTGTGTGTCTGTGATCCTGGAACTCAGGAGGTGGAGGCTAGAAGGACCAGATAAGTTCATCATCCTGGTCAAAATAACGAGTTCCAGGGCAACCTGAGATTTGTCTCAAAAAAAAAATGATAGTAAAACAATGAATAATTTTGGCTTGTTACAAAGGAGAATCAGGGTCAAGAAGAAAATGAAGTTTTCTACTTCTTTAGTAAGAAATATTAGTGTGCTGGGCAGCTGTCTCAGAGCTCCTGTGTGTAATCGATACTTTACCTATGTTCATGTAACTTCAGTTTAGCTGGAAACACATTTGTTTGGTTTCCAAGTTAATTACGTTGAGATCTCTCAGTAGGACTGAGGTCCTACCCCACTGAAATCAGCATTTCTGAAAGCCGAGTAAGCTTGGGCAGAGCTTTATTTTGAGTCTTGGAAAATGATATCTACTGCTGCGGTAGCCCCAGATAAAAGGGTCCGCAGGAATTCAGAGCAAATGGCCCTGATCCCTTTCTGTGTCCTGACTCCAAATTCTCGGCCCGGGAATTTAAGCTGGGTCACTCTCTGCCTGTTTACTTCTAAGGCAACACAGGTTTGCATACATACATACATATATACATATATATATATATATATATGATAGTAAAGCAATGAATAATTTTGGCTTGTTACAAAGGAGCATCAGGGTCAAGAAGAAAATGAAGTTTTCTACTACTCTAGTAAGAAATATTAGTGTGCTGGGCAGCCGTCTATCAGAGCTTGCTGTGCTCGTTAGGTTTCCTTATTGCTACTTCTGAACCATTGCCTGAAAGTAGCGTGCCAAGGAAGTGAGATGTTTTAAAACAGAAGAAAGGATCTTGTGCACCCACGGTGGCTTGTGAGTGTAAGCCTGGCATTTGGGAGGTAGAGGCAGAAGGGTCAGAAGGTTCAGGTCTTCCTTGGCTACTTAGCAAGCTGGAGGCCAGCCTGGGCTACATGAGACTCTGTCTGAAAATAAAATGAAGATATGTTGAGCTGGGCGGTGGTAGCACACACCTTTAATCCCAGCATACAGGAGGCATAGGCAGGCCATCTCTGAGTTCTAGGCCAGTCTGGTCTACACAGCGAGTTCCAGGACAGTCAGTTCAACACAGAAAAATCCTGTCTGGGGATGGGGGAGTGGGGAGGCAAAAAGAAAGGAAGAGAGAAAGAAAGAAAGAAAGAAAGAAAGAAAGAAAGAAAGAAAGAAAGAAAGAAAGAAAGAAAGAAAGAAAGAAAGAAAGAATATCTTAACTAATGGAAAGGCAATTCATATTCTGTTATTTCAGGGTTTTTTTCTTGTACCTTTTGGGAAACCCCAAATTCTCCCATTCATCCTACGAGTATGTAGCATAGTTATGTCTTATGTCTAAGGTTAGAGCATCAAGCAAGACTCACAGATTCTCCGCCCCCAGAAAGCTGTGAGTCATGCTTCTGAACCTTCCTAATGCTCTGACTTTTTAATACAGCTTCTCATGTCATGGTGACCCCCCAACCACAAATTTGCTTTCATTGCTACTCCATAACTGCAATTTTGCTACTGTTACGAGTCGCTATGTAAATATCAGATAGGCTGTCCCTGTGAAAGGGCCCTTTGAAACCTAGGGGTCGGGACACACAGGTTGAAAACCACTGGCTTAGTGCCTAGTAGGGGATCGGATAATTAGAAATTCTACAAATGATATATCATTTTTTAATAGCAGTGAACTTTATAAAGGAGGGAAAACATAGTAGGGGACAAACCTGATGATTGGCTGGTGCCAGAGGGATGACTAGAAGTCGGCCCAGTCAAGTGGAAGGTAGGGCAGAGTGTTGCAGGGTGGGAGGGGGGGGCCAGAAAATGCAAAACTCTCGGGGCACTCAGCCAGGCTACGGCTGAGGATACAGAACTGAAAGAATAGACGTAGCCAGGACCGGAGGAAAGAAGCAGAGAACAGGGCAGCCTCAGATAATAGCGTCTGAAGCAAGCAGAGCTGCTTGCTGGGGTAGCAGCATGAGGGCTAACAGGGACCTAAACAGGCAAGCAACGTCATAGACCACGCCCAGGAGCCCCTGAGTCAAGGTCTTAAGATGAGGCCAGGCACTGTATTCTTTATTAAAGATTGATTGATTGATTGATTGACTTAAATGAGTACACTGTAGTTGTCTTCAGACACACCAGAAGAGGGCATCAGATCTCATCACAGATGGTTGTGAGCCACCATGTGGTTTGCTGGGAACTGAACTCAGGACCTCCTGAAGAGCAGTCAGTGCTCTTAACCGCGGTGTTCTAACAAACTGCTGGTTACTTGCTGATAATTGGCGGTGCTTAGCAATGGGTATGTCTCTATTTTGTTGATAATTTAGAAGTTAAAAAAAAAAAGGTAAGGGCTCGGCAGGTGAAGATGCCACCAAGGCTGGCAACCAGAACTTGATCTGCAGAGTCCGCGGGGTGGACAGAGATCACCGACTCCAGCAGTTGTCCTCTATCCACAACATACACACCACGGCGCACACACAGCCCCGTACACAATGTTTGTTAATTTTTAAAAAAAAAAAAATTAAGTGTATTAGTCAGTCTGTCATATCAAAATGTTAGATGAGTGGAATTAGCATGTCTGGATTCTTTTGCTACATGACTTTGCTTCCTTAAGGCGAGTCCCTGTTCAGCCATTTTCACGCTGTGTGGTGTATCCGCACGTGGCTACACTGTTGCATTTCCCGTCTATCTCCCATCTGCTTTACTGTTTTCCCCCCACATTTGTAATGGTACATACATCCAGTACATCCCGGTGAATGTGTTTTCACTTGTTTCTTTAATGTGGGTAGGGATGGGATCGGAGGCAACGCCTGTGTAACATCAACCTCATAAGAGTAGCAAGTTGTCGTCCCAATTTGTTCTGACTTATGTTCTCACCGAGATACTGTAAGGGTTCTGGTTATCCTGCATCATGGCCAGTATCGACATCACCAGTTGAACCAATAGAATGGGTATGAAGCTCTGTCGAATATTATTTAGTTGTTTGTATTAAAAAAAATTATGTACTTATGTATTTGTTTGTTTGTTTAGTGTATATACATGCCATGGTGTGAATATGGAGCTTGGAGGACAACTTTCAGGAGTCAGTTCTCTCTCCCCTTCCTCCATAGGGGTCCCCGGGATAGAACTAGGGCCATCAGGCTGGGCAGCAAGCCCTTTTACCCCAGAGCCACCTTGCTGGTCCTGGATGTTCTAATTTTCCTATTGAATTGCTTGGTTTTTTCTTTTCTTCTTATAAGACTTTTAAAATAGTCTGGACATTAGCTGAGCTTGGTGGCGCAGGCCCGTAACACCAGCTACTCAAGAGGATGAAGCAGAAGGCTCGTAAGTTCAAGACCTGCCTGAGCTCCAGAGTTAGTTCAAGGTCAGCCTGGGCTGGTTAGTTAAACCCTGTCTCAAAAAAAAAGGAGGGATGTTAATATCTACAAACATGGTGGATTTTTCTATTTCCTAAGGCATCCTCTAGCAAATTTGTTTTGTTTGGATTTGGCTTTAGGTTTTGTAGTTCCTGCTGGCAGAGTGGCCTTCCTCCTCTGACCCCCTGCCCGGTCTCTTGAGTTCTAGGATTATGGGAAAGCTTGTGCCACTGCAACTGGAAATCTAAGCCTTATGCGAGGCAGTCACTCCACCAAGCTGCCTCCCAGGCCCTGTTATCTATCTCAGTAAAGATTTAAAATCATTTCTGCTGCTCTCACCAAATCTTCGGTTACCTTTCTTCACAGCCATCTCATTTCTCACGCAACTATAAATGGCATCTTTTAAAAAATGACGTGGCGTGTGCGGCATATGTGGAAACAGAGTTGACTTTCACAACCTTGCTGAATTCACAAAGCATTCTCATTTGGGAAACTTTTCCCATTCAATAACCGCTGTATGGATAGGAGCTTGACCTACAGAGTTTGTTCGCATGTTCTTCCGGTCTTGCCTCTGTCTTTTACATTCCTTTCTTTCAGTTGATCACAGGTGATGGCCCTTTGTGCCCTGGTCTTATTTCTGACCTTAGCAAGATTGATTTCTGATCTCTACTCTTCAACATTATGTGGGATTCTGTTACAAGTCCTCTCCTGTAGAAGTTTCATATTTTAAAAATCCAATCAGGTGTTATGACGCATGCTTATAATCCCAGTACTTTAAAGGTAAAGGCAGGAGTTTCAGGCCAGCATGGGGACTAGGAGAGCTTATACTTAAAAAGGAGAAAAAAAATGTAATTTGGGTGCATGCATAAGAGAGAAATGTAGAGTGTGTGTGTGTCTGGGTGTGTATGTGAGTATGTGTGTGAGTGTGTGTGTGAGAGTGTGTGTGTATTTAAGTGTGTGAGTGCATGTGTGTGTGAGTGTGTGAGCGAGTGTGTGAGAGTGTGTATATAAGTATGTGTGTGAGTGTGTGTATTGTGTGAGTGTGTGATTGTGAGAGTGTGTGAGTGTGTATGAGTGTGAGTGTGTGTATGTGTGTGTGTAAGTGTGTGTGAGTGTCAGTGTATGTGTGTACGCAGGGACATTCATCCATGAATGTTCATGTAGGTTACAGAGTTGTTTCCTCAGCTGCTCTCCATGTTATTCTTTGAAACAAGGTCTCTAGACAGACCTGGAACTCACTGTCCTGCCCAGGCTGGCTGTCCAGAGAGCCTCTGGGACTCTGCCTGCCAACCGCCGGCCTCCCACAGTTCTGGGGTTGCAGGTGTGCTCCATTGACCCTGATTTGTAGTCTTCCCTCACATGTGTGCGCGTGCATGTGTGCATGCACACACATGTGGTATGTGTCTCAGTGTGCACATGGAGATCAGAATTTCAGGAGTGGGTTTTCTCCACCTGCCATGTCATTGCTGGAGAGCTAGACTCTGTCTCTCCTACATGCACAGAAAGCACCTCACTGAGTCGTTGTCAAAGCCTAAGTTAAAAATTAGAGAGAGCCGGGCAGTGGTGGCGCACGCCTTTAATCCCAGCACTTGGGAGGCAGAGGCAGGAGGATTTCTGAGTTCGAGGCCAGCCTGGTCTACACAGTGAGTTCCAGGACAGCCAGGGCTACACAGAGAAACCCTGTCTCAAAAAAAAATTAGAGAGAGAATTTAAACATTTATTCTCCTATGTAGATCATTGATTTCTCTCAGCATCACCCTGTTAAGAATATTGACTTTATAATGTTAAGAGAAACTCAGTTTTTTGAGATAAACATAACTTGGTCATAATCTATTATCTTTTTGATATGTTTCTGTACTTAGTATATTGGCATTGGGTTTAGAACTTTTGCATTTTTTGTTCAAGTACACAATGAACTTCAGTTTTCCCCTCTCCTACTTCTGTCACAAAAGAATTGCTCCCAAACCCCAAGGGTGATGCTTAACTCATGCCAGCAAAAGTCCTCTTGGAGCTCTCTGTGGTTTGCCTCTTTATGACTAGTAGGGGCCTCCAATCTAAGTTAGCTATTGCTCTTATCAACATCATCATCATCTTCACTATCATCATCATATCACCTCTATCTAGTCAGTGTGGCAAAGAAACACCAATATACAACTTTGGGGTCAATAAGAAAACCAGCTCTTCATGACTGTTTTTACTCCTGGCCCTAAGCTCTCGGAATAATGACTGTGAGACTCAAAATATATAAACAAATACTTTGGCCAAATAGCCTCGGCTGGTTCCCCAATTAGATCATAACTTAATAACCCATTTATTCTCATCTAAGTTTTGCCACATAGCTGGCTACCTCTGCCCAAGTTCAACGCATCTATCCTCCTTCATGTCCTGGAGCCAATCTCTCGTGCCTGGCTCTCTCCCAGAATCCTTTCTCCCTACCGGATGTCCCTCCTATAGGCTACAGGGGTTTTTTTTATTGACAGGTGATGCATCCGTACAACACACAAGATGTTCTCTCTGCAGGGTATGCTGGGAAGATGCTTCCCAAATGGTATGAGAAAAATAGGAACAAACATAGAAAAGAGGAGTTGCCCTAAGAAGGAATAAATTAAACTGGGCAGGGCCCTCTGGAATCTGAGGCAGGAGGATTTAGAGTTCAAAGCCAGCCTGGGGCTACATAGACCCTGTCTGGAAATTTAATAAGTAAAACTCTTTTGAAAAAGATGGAATATATTGTGGGCTACACCGAATGCAAATTAGAGACAAATAAGATGAAAACCCAAGTAACATGAGTTAAATATTAACATATTTTTACTATTATTAACTTACAAATAGTAATACTATTAAGTTAAATAGGTATTTAACTTAATAGTAGTGTGACCTCGGGAGAATTGAAAGGATAATAGGCACAACAGGTAGATTAGAAGTGTCTTAGTTGCCAGACGGTGGTGGCGCACGCCTTTAATCCTAGCACTTGGGAGGCAGAGGCAGGAGGATTTTTGAGTTCGAGGCCAGCCTGGTCTACAAAGTGAGTTCCAGGGCAGCCAGGGCTACACAGAGAAACCCTGTCTCGAAAAACCAAAAAAAGAAAAAAAAAAAGATAAAATAAAAAAAAAAAAAGAAGTGTCTTAGTTAGGGTTTTACTGATGTGAAGACACCATGACCAAGGCAACTCATAAAAACAACATTTAGTTGGGGCTGGCTTACAGGTTCAGAGGTTCAGTCCATTATCATCAAGGCAGAAGCATGGCAGCATCCAGGCAGGCATGGTGCAGGAGGAGCTGAGAGTTCTACATCTTCATCCGAAGGCTGCTAGCAGAATACTGTTTTCCAGGCAGCTAGAACAAGGGTCTTAAAGCCCACGTCCACAGTGAACGGACCTGTTCCAACAAGGCCATGCATACTGGAACAAAGCCACACCTCCTTATAGTGCCACTCCCTGGGCCAAGCGTACAAGAGGTGAAGGGGGTCGGGGGAGGATCATACCAAAATGGAAGATTGAGGACATGTGTCTGCCTTCCCTTCCAACCCCCACCCAAACCTAACTTAAAACCCGTAGAGATCATCTGAGGTCTGAGACAGGATCTCTTGTATCTCAGGATCACCTCAGACTTACTCGGTAGCTAAGGATGGGCTTCTGTTTCTGCCACCTCCAACTCCAGGCTTTGGGCTTGCTTACCACTGTGGACCTCCACATCTGCTTACCACTGTGGACCTCCACATCTGCTTACCACTGTGGACCTCCACATCTGCTTACCACTGTGGACCTCCACATCTGCTTACCACTGTGGACCTCCACATCTGCTTACCACTGTGGACCTCCACATCTGCTTACCACTGTGGACCTCTACATCTGCTTACCACTGTGGACCTCCACATCTGCTTACCACTGTGGACCTCCACATCTGCTTTCCACATCTGCTTACCACTGTGGACCTCCACATCTGGACTCTTTGGTGCTGGGGATCCAACCCAGAACCTCACGCATGTTAGGCAAGACTTTACCAATCGAGTTACATCACCAGCCTCAAATCCGAGACTTTCAGATTTCCTAAAAAGTGGAGATCCCATATGGAAGACATACCAGTTTTGTTAGTCTTGATGCATCTATAAACTAGAGGGGTCCTCTTTAAGATAAATAATCCAACCTCCTGAATATACAGAATATATAATAAAAGCCTTGGAAGGGTTCTGTAAAAATCTGGAGATTCACTGACATCTTAAATAATATGAACCCTGATTGACAAGGAAAACCTAAATCCAAATCTTATCCCAGAGAAAATGGGATAGATACTAGGAATTCTTCCGGGCATGCTCCAGAGTCAGAGGGGGGAAACCCAATGGCTAGGAGAGGACCCTGACAGCGTGATTAACCTAGGGACGACATTAAAGCAGCTGTGTGGGTCAGGGCTTCCTCCCACTTTCTTTGCTTGGGCTGAGCACCGAGCACAGCCCTGAATATAGGAGCCAACGCAGCAAGTATGTTCTGGAGGGGCCCGGGCAGTGGCCTGGGCAATGGCCCAGATAGCTAACGATAGCCAGGAGGGTTGAGGCACTTCTGGTACACAGTGTTCACCTAGCTGAAAATCTCGGCTATCTCACCCCAGCAATCACCAGAAACTATTGTCTCCAGTCATCGGAGCCGATTGTCCTGAACGGACAAGGGTTTCATACAGCTCAGGAAAATCAACACCGACCCAGCTCCCCGGGGAGCAGACAAAAGAGTTCATTCTAGAAGATGTTACTTAGCAGGGTCCAGGAATGGCTCGTTTGGTAAAATGCTTGTTGCACAAGCCTGAGGGCTTGAGTTTGGTTCCTCTGCCTGCACATAATGACCTAGGCACTGGAGCATGCTTTGGTGGCATAAATAGGGCGGAGCTCTGATGCTTGCTGGCTAATCAGACCGCCCAAATCAAGTCTGCAAGCTTCAGGCCAGTGGGAAACCCTGTCCTACAAACAAACAGGCAGGCAGGAGGTAGAGAGAAACTGAGGAAGACACTAATATGAACCGCTGGCCTTCACCCGTGCAAACACTTAAGCACACAAACATTCTCACCAACCTAGCAGACAAATGAAGGAATAAACTGTACTTTTAAACAGGTAACACAGATTTCAACACATCAAATTGATGAGAGCAAAACCTGAAAATCTGTCTGTCTGCTCCTCCAATAACAATTAACGACCCTTGCTACGTTATCAGGAAACATTTCAGGGATACAGAAGTCCTTTAAGGAAAATGAAGTTCCGTAAAAGACTACATTCTGAGAAGGGTAACAGATAATAAAGGCTAATCTTGATAAATAAGCAGATTGTGTAGTGATTTAGACCTAAAGGCAACGGCTTGAAGAAAAGAAAGAGTTTCTAGGTAGAAGCAGTTAAGGTCTTGGGCCAGAGGGCCTTGACCAAAGTAATCTACTCTTTAAGACATATTATTTTAGGGGATGAAATTCAGCTGGTGAAGTGTTTGCCTTATAGGCACAAAGCCCTGGTTTGATCCCCAGTAGTAGATGAATTCAGGAGGTAGAGGTAGGAAGGTCAGAAGTTCAAGGTCACCCTGAGCTATGGAGAATTTGAGGCCAGCCTGGGGTCTATAAAACCCTGATCCCAGCACCTGGGAGGAGACAGGGAATGGAGAAATTTGAATCCCAGGTCAGCCCAGGCTTAGGAATTGCTTTCTTCTTGTTGCCCAGAAGAGCCCCCTTTGTTCTACATAAATTTAGCTAAGTGGTAAGGGGTGGGGTTAATGTCTTCATCTGTGACAACTGCCAATATGTGCTTCTTGAAGTTACCAACTAGCTCCCACCTGAAAGAACTCATACACATTTTTTTTCTCGTTTTTCTTCTTGGTTTTGAGACAAAGTTTTGTTTTTTTGTGAGACAGGACAGCCCTGGCTATCCTGGAACTCACTCTGTAGACCAGGCTGGCCTCGAACTTAGAGATCTGCCTGCCTCTGCCTCCATAGTGCTGAGATCA
Source organism: Tokudaia tokunoshimensis (assembly GCA_036184795.1). Classification (NCBI taxonomy): domain Eukaryota; kingdom Metazoa; phylum Chordata; class Mammalia; order Rodentia; family Muridae; genus Tokudaia; species Tokudaia tokunoshimensis. The sequence continues at coordinate 24,103,965 of BTHU01000021.1, forward strand.
AAGGTGTGTGTGCCACCACTGGCCAGCACACATAAACATTTTAAAAAGAATATAAATTGTTTTAAAACATAGCATAGCTTCACGTCCTTGATAGCTCTCGTGGTCTTCATAACCAGTTAGGGAAAGAGACGTTAAACACATAAACCTGCAAATCAATTCATCATCTGTAGGTTCTAGAAAGGAAAGGGAACGGGGCTACCAGAATAACAGAAATGTGTGACAGACAGGGACTTTGGAAGGACTGGGGCAAGGTTAGGACTCCCAGCAAGCGCAATCTTAACGAGCACTATTACTGGTGAGTCAGAACTCCATCTTCAAATTATACTTAGAACTTGTTAATGTGCTGAAATGACAAGTCACAATATTTATCCAAGTCATGTTCTAGATGCACTAGTAACTAACAGTAGAATGTAATGATAGGCAGCGAAAAAGAAAAATCTTTAGAAAAACGTATTTCTTGAGTGTCTTCCTTCTGAGGCTTGATAGCTGGCCAAATCAGCAGGCTCGGCTGGTGACTCCAGCACCGGCGCGTAAAAAGGTAGGTTTGGCTCTGCCCTGTTTCCCTGACCCTGGTGACTCATTTCTTCTGAGCCATGAATTACGCTGGCTTCTCCTGCCCTTCTGTGAGTGTCTAGGGACTGGCATTCTGGAAACCTGGAGTGGGTGAGGCCATCATCTCTCTGAGAGCGTTCTCCTAACATGGGTAGCTCTGTGGTCAGGTGTCTCTCTCCTACCCTCAGAAGACTTCAGGGTGCTGGGTAGGGTGAGTAGCCCTTCAGAAGGCAACCTGGGCACTCTGGTTTCTGACTGGATCTCAGTGTGGTAGCCAGAGATAAAAGGGCTGTTCCTCAGCCCTAGCTGAAGCCACTCTGGTGGGCTGAGTAAGCATTTTTTCAACGCTTCTGACTAAAGGCTCGAGCATGTGAACCTACACACATACTCACCCCACCCCACCACACCACACCCTACCACACCCCCACCCCACCTCCACTCCACCCTGACCTCACCACACCACCACCCTACCTCCACCCCACTCCACCTCCACCCCACTATACCCCCCACCACACCACACCTCCACCCCACCCCCACCTTGACCCCAGTACCTCAGTGGCAGAGACAGGTGGTTTCCTGAGAGTCTGAGGCAAGCCTGGTTCTTATAAAGTGAGTTCCATGTTAGCCAGCACACTATCTTAAAAAAAAAAAAGAGCAAATATTATAGAGCAGACTTACTTTCAATTCTCCTTACAATTATTTCCTGTTTATTTCCCTCTAGTTCTCTTACAGTACACAGTGCTCAAGTTTTTTGTTAGTTCCCCTTTACAATCTTAAAGATCACTGAGGCCCAAAAGAAGGCTTTTGTTATCTCCTCCCTTATTCTCTCTTCTTCCTCCCCCCTCCACCCCTCCCTTCCCCCTCCCTTCCTGTGCAGAAACAAGTTTACTATCTCCAGCCTAGACATTTTGTTTACATGAGTTATAATTATATATCATGTTAGAAATGAAAAGTACAGTGTTGTTCCAAATATTCATTCATTTTAAATAATAAAAGAATAATAATAATAATAACAATAAACAGATCATTCTAAATAATTTGATGACGAATATTTTCCAAATCAAAAAACTTAGCCAGTGAGAATGATGACAATCACTCAAGTCAAATAGCTTTGACCATAGCAGGAAACCTGTATCTAAATAATTATGCCTATAATTCATCCCTTGGTGCAGCAGAACTGTCAACTCTTAGCCTAGCTACTATGGAGGTAAAATCCTTTGGTGATGTGAGGGACATTGAAGTACAGCCTTATTACAATGAACTCCAATGTCTAAAAATAGTTCTTATTTTGGGCTTGTACCACAGTAAGAGCCAAGATTTTAAGCTCTACTAAAAACAAAACAAACAAACAAAAAACTTTATCTTTTTATGTTTATTTAATAACTCATCCATCATTTTTATGATTGTTAGAAAAAAATATATATTGTGTTGAATATAATAATAAAAAATTAATTAAATAATAAGAAAAGAAAAACTTAGCCAGAAGAGTGGCATTATTTTAGTAAGTGTCTGTATGGAATGTATGTGTGATATATGTTGTATGTACATGTGTGAATTTGCTTCTGTGCTCAGTGTATTGTAACGTGCTGTTGGGGCTGAAGTCACCCAGTACTGAAATGTCAGTACTGATAGGACATTGAAACATTAGCGTTTCTCAGCCTTTCAGCTCAAGGCTTCCTAAAGGTTAGCAGGCAGGGGGAAACCTAAACCCTACCAAAGAACTTTTGTCCTGCCCTGTGTTAAAACCCAGACAGTCATTTTGAACTCCACAGGGACAATATCTTCCATTTGCCATTTGGGAAATGAAGAATACAGATCTTCCAAAACTTGGCATTTTTTAAAAAAAAATCATTTGTTAAATCATTAATTTCATTTAAAAAAAATAATCAAAACTTTTAAGATAGTAGGAAACCTAAACTCACTGTGGGACGCACACAAAATTTCTGGTTTCTCCTGGAAAAGACATTTTGTAATCCATCAGCAACAGGTACTGTCAATTATTTTTACTTGAGATGACAAGCCGTGCTTCCTTTGGATTGTGACCCGGGTCTGAGTGTTTATAAGGTTTCAAGTTAAATTTCAAGTTAAAATACCACATCGTGCATTAAACAGTTTAACCTTCAGTTGGAACACAGCTCAAGGATCCTCCCTCATGCAGCCCAGTCCCTTATACCACATCCCACTCCACCACCCAGAAGATTAAAAGACGTAGACCCAAGGTTAAGATTCAATAAAAAGTTGCTGGGTGCACACCCCTTTTATTCCAGTACCTGGGAGGAAAAAGGTAACCTGGGCTACATAGTGAGTTCCAAGCCAGCCCAGACTACAGAGTGAGACCCTGCCTCCAAAGTGGGTAGGAGGCAGGGGGACTTGATAAAAACTAATGACTTTTGCTGCTTTGTCAAAATCTGTTCTTTGTGGGGGTGGTGGGCCCGCTACCAGAGTCTGCTCTGTGACATGCTTCCGTTAAAGTGGCTGAAGCGTCCGGAGCTCTCTTTACTTACTGTGGCTTTTGCTGAAACAGGGTAAATGTGAATACAAAGGGCAAATAATCACGCTTTTGTTCTCACAGAAAGTGAGAGACGTTAGTTCAGCGAGATGCCTCTGAAGGGTTACTGAACATAAGCTGGCGTAAGCTATTCTCTGTTGATCTCCATCTGTTGGCTGTAACAGCGTCCGTATGTACATTAAACCAGCACCCCTATTTTTTCCTTTTATGCTGCCTCAATATATTGTTATATCAAAAAATATTTAGTGGTTAGTTGTTTGTTGCTGGGAGAGTGTCTGTCACTCTACAGCCTTATTAAGTAAGGTTCTTCTTTTTTACGTAGCACCCCAGTGTTAGCAGAGGATCGACTCCAGAAGTCCCCTTGTGGATACCAACATCTATAATGCTTGAGTCTCCTATATAAAACCATGCATTTTACTTGTTATTTGCATATAATTGATGTATATTGTCCTGTATATTCTCTTTCAGGTCTTGGTGCTTGGGTCTAACCCCAAGGCCTTTTGTGTGGGAGATGGTTACCTGGTCACTTAGCTGTGACCCCAGACTGTCCCTTTACATTGTGTCTAGTCAACGTGGGAGAGATTACGTCTTTAGGGTTGTAGAGGAAAGAGAGGCTAACAGACATGTGACATGTGACATGAGAGCAGGGGTGGGAAGGACCTATGGCAGAAATGAGGGGTTTGGTAGAGAAAGAACATGTCAGAACAAAGTGCATTGTCCCTGTGTGCAAAGAGGCCAAGTCACACCGTAACTCTGGTTGCTAACTTAAAAGCTCATTTTAAAGGGTCGGCACAGTAGCACATACCTTTAATCCAGCCCTTGGGAATGGGAGTCAGACGGATCTCTGTGAATCTGAAGCCAGCCTTGTCTACACTGTGAATTCCAGGCTAGGTAGGAATGCACAGCGAGATCCTGTGTCGAACAAACAAATAAGTAAATGGCTGAGCTAAAACTCACTCTGTAGACCAGGCCGGCTTCAAACTCAGAGATCTGCCTGCCACTGCTCCCAAGCACTGGGATTTAAGGCATGAGCCACCAACGCTGACCATTGGCAGTGGCTTCTTTGTCCATATTTGTTTGAACATGAAACAAATTTGACTGACTCGATTCTACCGTCAGTTTGTGAAACCAGCCTGGTGTATGAGGTTAAGCCCTTGGGTTTTCCCCAGAGAAACCCCTCCTGAAGCCCTTCTATCCCTTGCTCCCCTCTGGGACTGTTTTCTTATCCTGCAGGTCAGCCCTCCTGGGACAATGGCTGACTGCTCAGCCCAGGGGCAGTGACCTGGAGTTGAGGCTCATTTCCCAGACTTGTAACCTTTCCCTGATTTACATTCCACATCCTCTCCCCCTGCTGTCAGCAATCTCCTGTCTCCATGACCCAGTTTTCAGGGATCTGGCTGTTCAATACATCTTTCACCGGCAGCCCCAAGGAAATACTGGATTTGCATCTCTCCTCTGTCCATCTTCCCACGGCGCCTGAAGGCTAGCGTCTGCTTTTTTTTTTTTTTTTTTTCGTTTTTGTGGCTCTGTGCCTTTAAAACATTCTTTTATTCTGTCATCTCAGCATTCAGGATGTGGGGTTAGAAGGATGAGGAATTGAAGGTCGTCCTTGTCCACTTACCAAGTTTTAAAGCTTGAGTTGGCTTCAAGAGAAAGACTCCTGTGCAGGAACAAGAAAGAAAAAAAGGAGAGAGAGAGAGAGGAAGAAGAAAGAAAGAAAAAGAAAGGAAGGAAGGAAGGAACAAGAAAGAAAGAAGAAGAAAGGAAGGAAGGAAGAAAGGAAGAAGAAAGAAAGAAAGAAATCTTTTTAGTCTCATTTTCTGGGTATTTCAAATGGGAAGTAATGACAATAAATATACTTGATCCATGGTGTTTGATCAAAAGCCCCATGTTTCAGGTTCATTTACGGACACTCCTCACAGTCTAGGTTAGCTGTGTGCCCCGGGAGCTGTGTGAACCCATCTTGACAGTCTCAGGTCCTGTGTCTGCTGCTCAGAGATGGGCCGCGAATCTGATAAGGCAAACTAACACCCATAAAACATCAACCATGAATGTTTTCGGTCGTTTTGTTTGCTCATTTGACAAGCCCATCAACCCTTTCTTTCCGAGTACAGGCACCTACTGGGGTATGGCTGTGAGTGATAGGATTGTCATGGTAATTATGACAGATGAGGTCTGCCATGGCTTTATGTAGGGACGAGGGGCAGACAGTGACCAGGTAAGTTTATATGATTTCAAATAGTAAGAGATACTGAGAGGATGATGGATGAATGTACCACGGTTTGGATATAAATGTTTCCATGGGTTTATGTACTGAATGGTCGTTTCGTTCCTGAAGCCGTGTTGGAAGATTAGAAACTTGAGGAAGTAGGTCCAGTTAGAGGAAATAGATCATTGGGAGCGACTTAGGAGGTGGTGTCTGGTGCCTGCTTTCTGTCCACCAGAAAGTGAAAGGCCCCTACTGACTCCTGTTCCTGCTGCCATGATGCTCTGCCCAACTGCATGGGGCCAAGTAACCCTTGAAACTGTGAGCCAAGGTAAATCCTTCCTCCTTTGTGTTTGCTATCCAAGGTCACTGCTTGGTCATTGCTACTGAAAGTAACTAATGCCTGGGTTAACGTAATAGAATGAGTAGAAAGAGGCCATCGGGGGGAAAGGTCGAGGAAGCTTCTCCCAGAAAGTGACATCTCATTTAACGAGACTTATGTAAAAAATAGTTATTATTCTAGCTAGCCTGTATAAAAGGCACAGGAACCTGGTATCTTATTTACGAGCTGTAAGCCTAGATTGGGCAGGTTGTGAGCTATGGTGACTTACCTTCCAGCCATAGGTCCTTTGTTGCTTGCTGTTTGAGTCATTCCCAGGGTCCTTGTCTCCTGGCCATGTACTCATGAGCCATCCAGCCTCATGACAACCTTATCCTACCCGCCTGGCTCCATCCTCCTTCCTCTTCTGGTCTCTCCTGAGACCCCCTCACTACATTCTCAAGTCCCGCCTTTCTCTCGCTCCTGCCCAATCGCAGGCTCTAGCATTTTATTAACCAATTAACTTTAAACTGGGGAGCAAGGTTCACAGAACCTTGTATGTGAGAATTCTCTCCTCTGGGGGCAACTGGATCTTGGGGTACAGAATATAACATTTATATACACAGCACCAAACCAAGCCCCAATAGACATATCTTTGTGACGGTCTGAGGCAGACGATTTTAGGGATCTCAAAAATCCCACTGTGGAGTCAGATGTGGGAGTACATTCATGTAGTCCCACCACTCAGGGGAGGCAGGACAAAAACCCAAAGTCAGCCTGGGCAACATAACAAGTTTCAAGCCAAACTGGGATTCCTAGTAAGATCCTATGTCAAGGGCCTGAAGGAAGATAACTCAGAGGATAAAGGCACCTGTCGCCAGGTCTGATGACCTGAGTTCAATTCCTGAGACCTGCATGGTGATAGGAGAGAATTGACTCCCCCAAGCTGTCCTCTCACCCCCCCCCACAAGCATATCGTGGCAGGGATGCTCCCCCGTGGGAAAGCTCTTTACAAATGCAATGAGTCCCCCATCAATGAAAACACCAAATACATAAATATCCGGAGTGGAGAGGGGCTCAATGTACTCACAGAATAGAAAGGTCAGGGAGGTTGAAACAGAAGGGGAGGGAGGGGGAGGAAAGGAGAGACTCAGTCAGGGCTGAGAAAGCAGATTTGGAGGTGGAGGTGTGCTTGACACTGAGGGGTGACATAAGATGCCAAAGGGGAAAGGAGACAGAGCTGTGCTAGGCTCTGGAGATGCCTCAGGAGTGCAGAAGGTACTGTCCCTGTGAAGATAAAATTCGAAGGTTGACAATCCAGTGCAGTTAGCAAGACAAACAGAACTTCAAAACAGAGACTCAGTGAAAGGTCATAGACAATCAGAACTTTCTTTTAAAAAAATTTTTTAAGGTAGAGTAAACATACTAATCAATGTTGTAAGTGTAGCCTTGTGTGGGAGGTGATATCTAAGTCACATGTCCATGGATGAGTTATGTTTATAGTGGTAGAAAGCAAAGGAAGGGAGGAAGAACCTGGACAGAGGAGTGACTGTGATGTATTTATGCAAGAGAAGCAAGCAACTTGCCTGTGGAAAGTAGGTGAACAGATGTGATATCTAGAGTGTGCTTAGAATCCTGCTTGATCAAGTGGTGGTGGGGGGAAGATAAGCCACTCTGGGTTAAGTATATCTTAGGGACCCTCCTATATTGACACTTGGTGCTCCTTCCCATCCTTGGTTGGGAGCTGCCATGTTCCATTGTATGGTGGCCGTATCTTAGCTTGGAGAGCAATGACCTAAAGATGAACAGTTAGCTTGTTTCTGATCGCATGGCTCTTCTAAGAGTTAGCTTGTTTCTGATCACTTGGCTCTTCTAAGAGTAACCTGTATATTTCTCAGTTTGTACATTTGCAAGTCTCTCTGTACACAGATTCCAATGAGAGACTGTCGGTTCCAAGAATAAAGAGTATCTGTAATTTTAACATCACTGCCACAGTCCTTTCCTAAAAATGATACCATTTTTTGTTTATATTTCGAGACAAGGTTTCCCTGTGTAGTCCTGGGTGTTCTGGAACTCACTCTGTAGACCAGGCTGACCTCAAACTCAGAAATGTGCCTACCTCTGCCTCCTGAGTGCTGGGATTAAAGGTGTGCACTACCATGACCCAGCTGGAATAATACATTGTTTTTTTCTTATCATTAATATATGTGAAAGTGATCAATAGATTTTTCTTTCAAAGCTGTTATGTGAGAAATTGTATTTCAATGTTTGTTTTTCTTTCAGTCACCTTCCATATTTTATTTTTTCTTTTTTTAAAAAAAAGTTTTATTTATTTATTTATTTATTAGATGTAAGTACACTGTAGCTTTCTTCAGACACACCAGAAGAGGGCATCAGATCTCATTACAGATGGCTGTGAGCCACCATGTGGTTGTTGGGATTTGAACTCAGGACCTCTAGAAGAGCAGTTGGTGCTCTTAACTGGGAACCGTCTCTCCAGCCCCCTATTCTTTCTTTTTTTAAAAAGATACATTTTTTTAAATTATGCGTATGTCTGTGCATGTGAATGCAGGTGCTCATGAGGCCAGAAAAGGATGCTGGATCCCCCAGTGATGGATTAGTTACAAGCTGTTATGAACTACCTTATAAGCCTGCTGGGACTGAATTGTAAAAGCAATAAGTACCCTCAACCACTGAGCCATCTCTCCAGTCCCTAAATATTTCACATATTATTTTGTATAAACTTTTGGCCAGAAAAGTACCCCATATGCTATATGTAGTAAAAGGTTCTAACTAAATATATAGAATTAAAATAAAAGACCAGCCAGGCATGTAGTCCATACCTTTAATCCCAGTACTCAGGAAGCAGAGGCAGGCAGATCTCTGAGTTTGAGGCCAACCTGGTCTTAGTTCCAGGCCATGCAAGGTTACAATAGTGAAATCCTGTCTTAAACAAACAAATAAATAAACAAACAAACCAAGCATTATGCATGGAAACATTTAACTTGGGCTATGTACCAGGACTATAGCCAGTCCTGGGCAAAGTTGTAACAGAACAAATTAAATTTCTTATAGTGCCAGACGCAATGTAAGTGACCCAACATCGTAAGTACTTCCCACCTCTTTGAGGCTCCCTAGATGAGATGAAGCAGCATTTGATGCATGTTATAAAAACATGGGAAGAAATGAACATCTGTATCACAGCACTTAGTTGTGTGGTTGACAGTGTTGATTTTTTTCAACATCTTTCAGTTGTATAATTAAAAAAACAAAACAAAACATGTGTGTATATGTGTGAGTTTGTATGAGGTGTAGCAAACCATGGAGGACAGAAGACCATCCAATCCCCATGGAGTCAGTGAGCTCCATGCTTGGAACCAGAATCAAGCTTCTCTGTTAGCAGTAGTTCTTAACCTCTGAGCCAGCCTGCCAATGTCATTTTCAGTAGGAGTCACTTCTCGATTCCCGGAGTGAAATATCAGTGTGGTTTGAATACTGCCAACTCGTCCCGCTGTTACAATCAAACAAGACCAAACCAAAGGTTTACTTTTCATTCTGACTCAAAGCTTGTAGGTCTCCTCCTCAGGAAACAGCTGGAACCATCTCTGCTATTGAGTCTTTGATATTATTCAGTTTTATGTGTTTGGTTTGGTGTTTGCTGTAGTTGTTTTGAGGCAAGGTCTCCTACAGCGCAGGCTGACCTCTGCCTAGTATGTAGCCTAGGATGACCTTGAGCCTCTGACGCGGCCGCCTCCGCCTCCTGAGTGTTGGGATTACAGGTAAATCCCACCATCCCTGACAACTCTCCGGTTTCCGTTGTGTCTGATGGCAATATTCTCGTCCTTACAGGTGGTATTGTGAAGGCAAGGAGCTTGAAAACTCTCCAGACATCCACATTGTGCAGGCAGGAAACCTTCACTCGCTGACCATCGCCGAAGCCTTCGAAGAGGACACAGGACGATACTCATGCTTTGCTTCCAACATCTATGGGACAGATTCAACTTCCGCTGAGATTTACATAGAAGGTAAAGCTAAATACTTTTGGAGCTTGACATGTTCTAACTAGCTGTAATTAAGTAAACATTTGCAGGAGGTGCTGTTCTATCCAACTAGATACTGGGGATTATAGCCATGAACCAAGTAGATAAAACTCTTCAGATGACGTGCTGATGAATTCCCACTATAATGGGAGAAACTCCAAACAAATGAGATAAACCATGATAAATAGTCGACACTCCAGAAGAAATAGGGGGAAAAAATGAATAGGAATTTTGTGTGCGTCAGCTGTAATTTTAGATTAGGTGACCAATAAAGACCTCGCTGACCAGGCGACATTTGAGGGAAAGGCTGGTGGCCACAGGAGAGGGAAGGGAAAATCTCCTAGGTAGAAAAATCAGCAAGTGTGGTCGCTTGCAGGTAAGAGGTTGCCAGTCTTAAGGCAGAAATGAACCAATGTTGAGCCAGCGAGACGCCTCAGTGAGTAAAACGCGGAACCTGAGTTGAACACTGGTATCCACAGCGGAGAAACCAACTCAGAAATGCTGTCTTCTGACCTCTATGCATGTCTACACAACACACACACACACACACACACACACACATGCACAGGAACATACACATACCACACTCACACATACCACACACATACACACACAGACACACAGACACACACACACACACACACAGGGACATACACATACCACACTCACACACACACACATACATGCACAGGGACATACACATACCACACTCACACACACACACACACACACACACACACACACGCACAGGGACATACACATATCACACTCACACATACCACACACATACACACACACACACACACATGCACAGGGACATACACATACCACACTCACACATACCACACACACACACATACACACATACACACACACACACACACATGCACAGGGACATACACATACCACACTCACACATACCACACGCACATACATAACACACACATATACACACATACATACATGCTAATAATAATAGTAATAATAATAAAGACCATTTAAACAAAATAGGAAGAGCTGAGCTAATGTGGCCAGAGTAGAGCAAGCAAGAACTAAAGTAACAGCAAAGGAAGCCTGAAGTTCAAGGGGAGGTTGAGGTGCAGGGAGGCAGGTGAGCAGAGCCTAAGTCCTTATCAGTCACTTCAAGGGTTTTGCTTTTGAGTTACACAGGAAGTTCTGGAAGGTTCTGAGGAGGGGCGTGGCATAATGTGGTGGGTTCCCTAGCTGCTGGCTGAGAATACACACTGTCTGGAGACGGGCGTAGAAGTCTGGTGACCACTTGAGAGCTTTGGGAAGGAGGGCAGTTTCAACAGGAGTAATTTTAGAGGAGAGATCAAGTTGGAGTCCTTGGGTGTCTGTTAAGCTTGTGATCCTATTTGCTTCATCCTCTGGGTTTGATCCGGGGCACTATTCTCTAGTCCCCTTTCTTACCTATTCAATACCTTAAGTATTGTCCAAATACCTTGTACTTGCATATTATATGATCATGGAATAAATGCTCATTTGACAAGAAGATTGCAAGGCCAAAGTGGTCTCCTTCCTCCATATTTCCAACTCTTGATAATTTCCACAGAACTAAGCACATATTGCATATTTGACAAACCTTTAGTGAATAAATACACCAGCAAGAATGTGCTCGGCATTTTTAGCCTCAAGGTTTTGGAGCACAAGAAATACCTCCAGGTTTAGCTCTACTGAATATTCCTGGCGTTTGCCATCTCGAGAAGGCAATCTAGGCTCCGGCATCTGGTAGAAGAACTGAGATTGGGCTGCTGTTTGTGTGTCTTTCCATTCCAGCATCTGAACCTGGAAGACTCCCACCCCCGAGATGAAGGATAACTTGTTAATATTAGGACAGGACGGAAGAGACCCCACCTACACCCGCAATGTTTGGAATCCGGAATAATCCCCTTTCGCCCACTCTTTCGCCCAAGGGGGTTCCAGCAAAGATTGCCCTGCCAATCCCAAGACCTTAGCAGGTGTTTTACACACTGGGATTCAGAACATGGCCCAGTTCATTTGAACTGTAACATTGTAACGCTCAGTAGGCGCATGGCCTTGAAGGACTCCCTTGGCTTCGTAGGGTGAACTTTCCTCCCCTGCCAGATTGGATGTTCACGTGAGGAACCCCTAGGTCCCTTCCTAAGTCTAAGTTTCTTTTTTTAAGTCTTTGAATGCCCACGAGTTTATTTAGTAAATGATGGACTTAAAAACCCGGTCTCTTGTTTTCCTTTCTCCAGGAGTCTCTTCCTCTGACTCAGAAGGGGACCCTAACAAAGAAGAGATGAATCGGTAATTCTCATAGCCTAAGCATTAGTCCTCAGACCCCAAGAGAACCCGTATTTAAAGTCTTAGAACTTGAAGGAGGCGCTTCCATGGTAGAGCCTGGCATTTCAAAAAAACATATATATGTACATATATATACATGGGCAGATTTGGAGAACACCCTTGTTTATTTTTGCTTACATCCTGCCCACGAGATTAATTTGAATCTTTCCCAATTCAAATTCATAAAAAAAATGAAATGTCCCTTATGAAGTATCATCATACTTTTATCTATTAAAAAGTATATATATATATATCCCCCAAATTTTTAAGTACATTTTAAAATAGTAATTATAAAGCTGGGTGTGGTGGAGCACACTTGTAATCTCAACATTCAGGAGGCTGAGGCAGGAGGATTGCCATGAACTTCAGACAATATAAATGTCTTGGCAAGTCAATGCTAACTAGTGGCACTGAATAAAGTTTTATCTATGTATTATTTTTTTCACACTTTCCATTGATCCCCTGCTATGGCCCAGGTACTGAATTAGATTCAGTGGACACCTAGAAGAATCACAGGCTTCCTACCTTTCCAAGATTTAAGGTCTAATAGAGGGACATGTACAGGAAGTAGGGTAAGAAATTCCAAGAGTAATCAAGTACAGTGGAACAGAACCATTCATAAGCTGAACAGGACTGGGCTCAATAAACCGCTGGACCAGGGAGGAGAGGGAAATCAAGAAAGGCTTCACAGAGCTGCGGAGCACATCGTGCCCTCCCCACAGAGAAGCTCTGCGAGGGAAGAAATCATGTTTTACCGCTCAAACGTTCCTTGCATCCACCTGTGTGATAATTTGCTCATAGCTCTTGCTCATAGCGTGTGAACACTAGTAAGGGATTCTGCTTTGACCTTTCACCCCTTCCTACCATCGTTAGCAAGGTCCTGGACCCCACTCCTCCATCACCTCCTTAATGGTCTTCCTCTCCGACCCCGCCCTTCTCTCTCTTTTATAGACTTTGAGGCAGTACCAATCTACCTCAGATAGATCTTCTGGTCTTATAATCGATCTGTAGAAAAACCAAACCGAAAGAAAAACAACATGTGTTTTTTTTTGTTTTTTTTTTTAAATAAAACTCTTCACACTCCATGCAAAGCCTAGTTCAGGAGAGGGTCAACTTTGATTGACAGCTGAGACAGTAGAGCCTGCTTCAGCCTTTCCTCATGGCTGGCATCTCACTCGAACAGCACAGCAATCGTTTTTTAGCTTGTCCCTAAGACCGTGCCCCTTGTGGAATTTCCTGTAGTGAAAATTCCGGCTCATCATTGACACCCAATCTCAAGGTTCTCTCTCCAGGATCCATGATAGACTTGTCCTCAACTACACACTTGTCCTTCCTCTCTCAGGGCTCCCGGATCCTGCTACAAAAGCTAATGGGTACAAGCTTTGGTCTGCAAGTTTCAATAAGCGAGAGAGCTCACATTTATCCATTTGCTCTAAACTTACTTGTTATAGCAAAGATTTTAGTTTCAGTTGCACATAACAGAGAACAAACTAACTATGACTCAAACAACACAGATATTTATTTCTTATTTACATACACTTCAGGATTTGTCTGGTAAACAGAGTTCAGCATGGGCCATCGTGGGTCTCTGGTGGCCAGATCCGGCTTTCTGCTTCACCTCATGCTAACACATGCCCCCCATCTCTTTAGCATGAGAGGAAGGAGCCAGGGGTATGCCAACCTTCCTCTTGAGTTCTCCCCCCACCCCGCCCCTGCCTTGGTTGTTTTAAGACAAGGTTTCTCTGTACAACCCTGGATGTCTTGGAACTCATTCTGTAGACCAGTGATCCACCTGACTCTATCTCCCAGTGCACAAACCACTCTCCCTCATGGTCTATGTCCAAAATTTCATCCTAGGGGCACACCTGGCTATGGCAAAGGATAGGAAACAGTCTATGCAGTAGCCATGAGAAGAAGAAGAAGAAGAAAAAGACTTTTCTATTATAGAGCTGAACAAGTTCTGGGAAGACATGCAATTTTGCTTCTTAGAATACAAGCTGCCTGTCTAGGAGAAACATTCATTCTGTGTCCATATGTCCTCCCTGGCTGTATGGAGATCCCACAGGCATCTCTACTGGGCGTGGCACAAGTGAGGACACTCGAAGCATCTGATGGGAGTTAGCTCCTTTAACCCTCCTGAAAGCCTTACCGGCCAAATGATTATTTACCCATTTTAGAGATGAAGAAGCTGAGAAGCAACATCCAGACTAAAGAAAGAGTAGTCAGTGGTCAGTGGTTATTTGTCCTCATGGGCCATAGGTGAGAGGCCCATGTTCAAGATCTTGAGGGGCCCTTTAAGCCCAGTGCTTCCTGTTTCCCAGGGCTCTTTTGCAAAACAAGAATCTTTCGCCCAGAGCCCTCATTGCCCTCTGCCTTAGGCTCTTTCTCTTGTCAGGTCCTCTGGCCAGATCCCCAGGCCTCTATCTTTCCCTTCTGCATCCTTCTCAAGAGCACTTCCTGGTTCAAGTCTCTTTAACTTGTATATATTTGAAGAGCTTGTTGACTTGAGAATATTTTTGTTTTTGCGCGGGCAAATTCCAGAAATAAAGATTTATAAAGCCTGGCCTTTCACCCCCACCCCATCTTTTCTTGCTTGAAGAGGAAGAGAAGGAGCCCTTGATGGTTTGCCTGCCCAGTGTGCACCAAACCCTGGATTTGATTCCTATCACCGCATAAAACAGGCATGGAGGCTCATGCCTCTAATTCAAGCATTCAGAAGATAAATGTAGAAGGATCAGAAGTTCAAGGTCCCCCTCAGCTACATAGCCAGTTCAAAGCCAGCAGAACGACTGAGAGGAGACAGAGAGAGAGAGAGAGAATTAGAATGAGAGAACTAAATATAGTGGTGTAGACCTTTAATCCCAGCACTGGAGAGGCAGAGGCAAGTGGATTTCTGTAGCTTCAAAGCCAAGCTACAGAAGCTTACACAGCAAAATCCTTTAAAAAAGAAAGAGAGAAAGGAAAAAAATAAAGAATGGAGAGAGGGAGGGAGGAAGGGAAAAATAAGAGAGAAAAAAAAAGAAGTGAGAAAGAAATAGAGATGGCGACAGCAAAAATAAGTCTTTAAAAACCATCTCCAGTCTGCACTGCATCCATCACATGTGAGCCTCAGGTCATGGTTGATATTATCTGACTCGCCTGCTGTACCCTGAGCTAGGAATCCAAGGCTAAGGACGTTGTCGTCACGTGTGTAGAGTATACTCAGTAGAGTATATAGCAATGGAATGTGGGTGAATACTTACTTGTAGGATAGTGTCAAAGACTTACTATGTCCAACTGTAAGCAGTGCTGACATCCTGGTTTTGCCACGGACTTTTCACGAGCATATAGTTCTGTTTTATAATCTATATTTCAATAATTTCTCAGACTCCAGAAGCCAAATGAGGTGTCCTCACCTCCCACCACCTCTGCAGCCATTCCTCCAGCCGCACAAGCCCAGCCTTTGGCAACCCAGCCCCAAGTGTCCACCGTCCAGCAGGTACAAGTGACCGTGCCCACCTTGCATGGTAGGGTCATGTTCCTCCTGTGTAAACTATCAAGATAATCACTTCACCTTGTCCTTCTGCTGCATAAGCTTGTGGCTTCTGATGGCTTTGGGAACCTAGTCTTCCAACGCCTTGGGAAAACATCATGGGAAAAGAGACACTTGACAAGTTAATCCCCAACACCCCCGTTTTATAAAAAGTGCCAATCATATGTGAACCAATCTTTCCTTTCTTTCATGGAACTTGGAATGATTCTCCTAAGACAAGCAGGAAGTTGATGGGTTTGTTGTTGTTGTTGTTTTAGAAAAATAATAAAGACATCTTTCAAGTTGGTATGATGTTTATTAGAAAACATGCAATGTATAGAAGCATATTACATAACAACTTTAATCAGAGCTGGAGAAATGGCTCAAGGTTAAGATTAAGTATTGCTCTTGCAGAGGACCTGATCCAGTCCCCAGCATGTACTTTGAGCTCACAACCAACTGTAATCCCAGTTCCTGGGGCTCCAGATGCCTCTTTTGGCTTCCATGGATACTGGCAGGCTCATGCACAGACAGAGATAGAGACCTATACATGTAACTAAAACTAAAATAAAATCTAAAAAAAAATCATCTTTAGTCAAGGTTCTATCTCTACACCCCTGTTCCTCAGATAAATCTTCAGTCCACAGTAATAATTGCTAGGGGAGACTTCCAAGCATCTTCTATTCATACATAAAAATATTTATCTATGCACATTACTTTAAAACATGAAATTATACTTTCTAAGTGTATCTGCTGCATGTTAGCAATGATCTAAATAAACATATTTTAATGTATTGATCTACAACTTAAAAAATATTCAGGATTACTTAGCTAACCTCTTCAGTAATGCAGAAGTTAACTTTGGATCCAAATACATTGGTCTTTAAATCCGTGATTTGTGTAGCCCCAGGGACTTCATGAAATCTCTTCAGGTTAAGGCTACTTATACAGACTTATGGTGGTGGGGGGGGGGGGCGGGGATCGGGAGTGTATTTTACAGACAGCCTGACTTAGGAAGAAATGCAATAGATTTGGTCTGTGATCTCAAGACTATGATTCATGTATTTAGAGCACAAGGTCTTTTGACTTGAGGAGACAAAGCCTGTAGATTTATTATCTTTAGGTCTATCCGTTCAGTAACCTTGGTGACAGTGACTGCATTGCTGATTCTCTCTAACAGTGTCAGAGTCCCACCAACTATTTGCAAGGCCTGAATGGGAAGCCAATCATCGCAGCACCGGTGTTTACAAAGGTAACCAGATAAGACTTCTGATTTTTTTTTTACCTCAGCGTTTTGAGTACTGAGGTTATAGATGTATATTGCTACACCCAATTTATTCATTGCTAGGGACTGAACTCAGAGCCTTGTGTGTGTTAGGCAAGATTCTGCCAGCTAAGCTATATCCCCAGCCCATCTCCAAGTCTCTCAGATTTCTTCTTCTTCTTCTTCTTCTTCTTCTTCTTCTTCTTCTTCTTCTTCTTCTTCTTCTTCTTCTTCTTCTTCTTCTTCTTCTTCTTCCTCTTCTTTCTCCTCCTCCTTCTCCTCTCCCTCCTCCTCCTCCCCTCCTCCTCCTTCCTCCTCCCCCTCACCTTCTCCTCTTCCTCCTTGTCTTCCTCCTCCTCCTCTTCCTTCTTCCTCTTCTTTCTTCTTCCTCTTCTTTCTTCTTCCTTTTCTTTCCTTCCTTCCTTTCTTTCTTTTTCACTAAAACAGCTGACAACTTTATTTCCACCTTTCACACTACAAGTGTAAACTGCACTTAAAAAAAAAAATCTCACTTCTCCCTTCCAAAACTATTCTGTTAGGAAGGGGGGAGTTTTCCTTATCACGCAGCTAGAAAAAAAAGCACTTGGGCTCAGCACAGCAATCTCCTGGTGAAACAGAACAAGAAACACAAAACTGATAAAGAACCTTCTGCTCTTATCTGTCTGGCTGAGTCATGCCAGGCAGTGTCCACCCTCATAGGACAGGCGGGGGAGGCCCGGGCATCACGGGAATGTAGCCTCCCATGGATGGCCTCGTTCTTAGTGCAGGTCCCATGGGCATCATCCCAGGAGGAGGAGGACCCCTCATTGGCATCATGGGAGGACCTATCATGTGGGATGCAGGCAGCGTGCCAAGGGCAGAGAACCCTGGAGACTGGGGAGAGGTGGGGCCGTGGCCCTTGCAGGAAGAGGAGGAGCAGGGAATTTCCTTGTCAGTCAGGCCTGCTCTTTCACATTCTCTTTGTGTTTCCTGTCACTGAAATCTCACAAACGGAGAATCACTGGTAAGATATGTATCACAGAAGCGACCATAAAACTTTAGTATGTTGTTCCTTAGGCCGTAGACTATGTGGTTCCACGTCATCCCATGTCTGATTTCCAACGACACTTTCTATAATAAGGGAAATGTACTCACTGCTAACCACATTGACCTCTATGACCAGTCTAAAGGCTGTTATACAGTCATTCCTGGAGATCACGTGACAGGATTCTGGCCACTTGTTATTCTAGAGATGGATCCCGACTTTCAGGAGAATCCGGTTAGGGGATTACCTTTGGTGCTCAAGGAAACAGAGCTAAGTGATCTTAGGAGAGTTAACGTAGAGCCTGGTTTAGGACACAGAGCTTGCTCTTCTGTTCCATGGTATTAGCGACTGTGGAATCATCAAATTCTAAATCACACAGTCTTTGTATTTTGAACTTGAAAATTCGGTCAAAGGTTTTCCTTTACAAAGGGAAATGCTAAGGGGAGGGTCAGGGAGATGAAACTAAAATTCAGCCAATGTCGCAGGACCGGCTAGTGGTCGGATTAGGAGTCAGAACAGGTTTCCCACTTCTAACACTGAGATTCTGTGTGCAACACACACCATTGCCCACGACCACGAGTTCAAAGGTGAAAAATAAATCACATCGGGTTTTTTTATATTTTGAAAACTAAATGTGTCTCCATGATATTCTTCTTAGTATGAACAGTGCATGTAGGCTCAAGGAGATTTTTATTCTAAAAGAAATATGGCTGAAGTCATAGATATTAATTGTGGTTAGTTTTGTTCTCAAAGGGTCATTGGTAATATCTGGAAACACTTGGTTGTCACATGAGCAGGCTGTGCTAGTGGCCTGCGGAGATATAGTTAAGCGCCCTACAGGAGTGCAGGGTGCCAGCCCCTGCCCTCCAGTAAAGAATTACCTAGCCCCGATTTCTAGAATGCCCAAGATGAGGGAGTCCCATTTTAAGAAAAATGGCAAATGTGGTCTTTTCTAGCAGTATTGATAACCCTTACTAGATCCACAACTATCCCAGAAGGGGAGCTCCACCATATTGGATGAGATCATTCAAAATGGCTTCCCAAAACTCATCATGGAGTCTAGAGTGATCCCTGACTACCCATTTCCATGTCAATTATACACCTTTCCTTATGTGAATAAGGTATCTATTTTTTTTAAGATTCACTTAATATTCTGCCTCTAGCATTTCAGCCTCACTATTGTGAAAGACTAGAAGTAGAAAAACAACATGTCATGATTTGATGTAGTAGATACAAGACTCTGAAGAGGAATTGTGAAGTGGAATTGTGGATGGACTCTGTGTGTGTGTGTGTGTGTGTGTGTGTGTGTACGCATATATGTCTCTGTGTATATATGTATGTGTATGTGTGATGTATATGTGATATATGTGTATGTATGTGTATATATACAGGTGTATATATGTCTCTGTGTATATGTGTATATGTGTGATGTATGTGTGATATATGTATATATGTGCATATATGGACAAGTGTGTATATGTCTGTGTGTATATGTGTATATGTATGATGTATGTGTATGTGTGTATATGCACAGGTGTGTATATGTCTCTGTGTATATATATGCATATGTGTATATTTATATATTCATATGAGCATATATGTATGTGTGTGTGTCAGTAAACCTATTTTTGTCATCTCTTAATGGCACTGCTAAGTCATATAGTCTTAAGATATAGCATCAAAGTGTCACAGAAATAAAGTAATATATCATGTCCATTTGTTACAGGTTAGAGACAGTGCTAACTGTCAAAAGAAGCTAAACCACTAAATATACAATATCTGGTCCCAATAAAGTCTCCTGTCTTCCCATTCTCAGCATCTTTTACCACCCAATTTCAAAGCTTAGGTGTGGTAAGATTCGCACCGCTCAGAGCACATGCCTTGTACATTCAACACAGACAGAGCTGTTTCTATTTCTCAGTCATCCTGAAAGCTATGTGTAATATGCAGATAGAAGTTTAAAGAGGTGCAGTCTGGGACAATGATCAAGCCTATAGTTCTAACAGTCCGGGGGCAGAGAGAGAGAGAGAGAGACAGACACAGAGAGAGAGACAGAGAGACAGAGAGAGAGACAGAGACAGACAGAGAGAGAGAGAGACAAAGAGACAGAGAGAGAGAGACAGAGAGAGAGGAGAGAGACAGAGAGAGAGAGAGACAGAGAGACAGAAAGAGAGACAGAGAGAGAGACAGAGAGAGAGAGACAGAGAGACAGAGAGAGAGAGAGACAGAGACAGAGACAGAGAGACAAAGAAACACAGAGGAAGTCAGATAGGACCCTTTAATATTAATTCTTTATATTTAATTTTCAAGGTTACTCATAGCACCCGTTTTAACTGCTTTAACTAAAGTGACTCTGGTTGCTTCTTTCTGATTAGATGTTCTGGGTAGAAGATACAAACGCCTTTGACATAAAAAAAAATGGTCATTAGATATGGCAAAGTCTAAAAATGTTAGCTTGCTGGTAGGAAATCAGCTCTTGGTACACGGACGGGAGCTATGAGGAGGTTTCCTCTGCCCACTCCATGTAAGCTTTTGCCTCCATAAATGGGATCAGGCTCGCCCAGGGACATGGGGCACCAGGACAGGCTGCAGTTCAGATTCCAGAGAGACTTATCAGCCCCAGTGTGCGTGCGTTAGTTTCCGTCACTGAGGGCAGGATTGAGGTCACAGTCACTGCCAGGGTCCTTAGCGAATATCTGAGTCACAGTTACCAAGGATGGTATTACGCTACCGAGCGATGATAGCAGGTGATTTGCATACATTGGTCCAGGTTATTCGGTCTCTGTTTACCTCTTTAGGGACTTCTGGCAGTACAGCTCCTGTGACTCATTTTCTATACAGCCTAACAAAGCATTTTGTTGCCAGTTATGGCAAGACATCAATTTTATTTTTAAAAGCAGTGATTAGAGAGTGGAGTTTTATTTAACTCCTTTTCCCCCCTGATGATAGAAAATGCTTATCTTCATTTTTTTAATTTTGGTGGTGGGAGGGGTGCTGGCTTTCAAGACCAGATTTCTATGTGTAGCCCTGGCTGTCCTGGAACTTGCTCTGTAGACCAGGCTGGCCTCGAACTCCATCTGCTTCTGCTTCCCAAGGGCCGGGAATATTCCTCTTATAGAAGGTTTAAGTGAAAAGGAGAATGGCCCTACCAAATGGTGGCATCGTTAGGAGCAGACCATGGGTCCCCTATGCTCATTGAGTGCCGGTGGCATTGGTTGACTTGTGAGATGACCATGTGCTTGTGAATGCTGGGTAAGTGCTCTACCACTGAGCTATATCCGGAGCCCTTGCTTTTTTTGTTTGTTTGGTTGTTGTTGTTGTTGTTTTAGGCAAAGCCTCAGGCTGACCTCAAACTCTCTAAGCAGCAGTGGATGACTTTGAAGTCCTGGTCTTCTTGCTTCCACCTGCTGAGTGCCAGGGTTACAATGTATCCCTGAGCACAGCTGTGCGGCACTGGAAATCCAACCCAGGGCTTTTGTGCCTGCTAGGCAACCTTTCTACCAACGGAGTTACCTCCCCAGCCCACCTTCTAAGCTTCCTTTCTTTTAATTTTTTTCACATGTATTCACTTATCTGGCCCTGGGGGGTGGGTACCATGCATGCATAAGATTTGAGGCAACTTGCAGGAGTCAAAACTGTCCCTCTACCCTGTGTGTTTCAGGGATGGGACTTAGGTTCTCGGTCTCGGCAACAAGTGCCCTTCGCCTTTGAGCCATCATCTCACCACCCTTCCTATGTTTTGAAACACTCTGTGTATGGAGTCAGACCACCCTTCCTCCTCCTCCTCCTCCTCCTCCTCCTCCTCTTCGCAGCATCAAAAACACTTCACTCTGCTGAGGAAGAGAACAGCACTCACACGTCTTGAGGGTGGAGGGAGGGAGGTGACCAAATTAGAATCTTGCTCCTGTCACCTCCCACTCAACAGCAGCTGCCCTGGCTGGCTTTCAAGGCTGCCACAGTCCTGGCGGCTTCAGCAGTAACTTGAAGATTGTCAGGGGGCAGGGGAAGGGAGAATTTGAAGAGCGCCACATTATATAACAGCAGAGGCAGGAAACCCTGAAATAACTGGGCCAGGGACCAGATCCAGATTTCTGAAGGTTTCACCATCCTTCTTCCCAACCCACCAGTTCCAGAAACTTGTCTGCATCCTTAGCCCAGGGCATCCGTGACAACCAAACTGACATGGCCCAAGTGTGGTGGTCAGAGGACGATTTGTGGGAATCTGTTTTCTCCTCCCAACATGTAGGTCCTGGGATCAAACTCATCCTCAGGCTTGGCAGCAAGCACCTTTGCCAGCTGAGCCATCTCGCCATCCCCCATTGGTTTATATCAGTAAACTTTTCTGGGCCCAACCTCAGCCTACAGCACTATACACATTCCCATACTTCATGCTCAAAGAGACTGAAACTTCTGGATTTAAAAAGATAAATCACAAAATGAACTTTGGAGCTATTCTGAAAAGTATTTTATTTTATTTGATGTTATGCAGATGAGTGTTTTGTATTTTGTCTGTATATACGGATGAGCACCCCATTCATACCTGTATCCAAGGAGGTCAGAAGAGGGCATCAGACCCCCTAGAACTGGAGATATAGACAGTTGTGAGTCACTATGTGGATGCTGGGACTCAAGCTTTGGTGCTCTGCAAGAACAAGTGCTCCTAACTGATAATGTATTTTAACCAATAAGGGAGATGCTGTTTCTGTTTCTGTTTTCGGTTTTTTTGTTTGTTTGTTTGTTTTGTTTTTGTTTTTAAGACAGGGTCTCACTATGTAGCTCTGGTTGTCCTAAAATTCACTACATAGACCCGGCTGGCCTCAACTCACAGAGATCCACCAGCCTCTGCCTCCCATGTGCTGGGGTTAAAGGGCGCCACTATGCCTGGCTGAGATGCTGTCTGTGGAAGCGTCTTTGCATCGAGTCTGTCAGCCAAGGTCCACCAAGCAGGAACCCCCATTTATAGCACCTGACACTCTAGGGCGGGGACGAAGCAGGTGTGTTTTCAAATCTCTTCTGCAGTAAATGCTTCCATTTCTGGAAGCTTCAGAATATCTTCAGAAAGAGCAGGGCCCAGGGCTGCCTGGTCACGGAGACTCTCCAGACTGTGTCGTGTGTGTGATGAATGAACTCTAACTCTGTGGTGGCAAATAAGGCAGATTTGTACTTTGGCCATTGGTTTGTTTTACCTCAGGGGATTGTGGACTTTTGACTATAGTGACTTCATTTCAGATCCATAATTTCCGGTAAAGATTAACTTAGGCTTTCTTAGTTGAGGACTGTCTCATCTAGCTTGACTGAAATTAGATGAATGTAATCAAATCTGTGTTCCTGGTGTGTATTCGTTTGGGTTTTGTTACTGCAATGGAATAGCAAAGGGCGGGTCCTTTATACAGGAGAGAGGTTCATGTACCTTAGAGGTTTGGCGTTTCAAGGGTCTAAGAGTGGTGTTGCCTTAGCTCTGGTGATGATCTTGTGGCGATTGGTAACGCAACAGTGGGAACGGAAGAGAATTGTATAGAGGGACGGGGTTTTAAAAGAAAAAAGGAGGGACTGGAGAGATAGCTCGGTGGTTAAGAGCGCTTGCTGCTCTTCCAGACAACCTGTGCCCTATTTCCAGCTCCCACGTGGTGGCTCACAACCATTCATAGCACCATGCATGTACAAATGCTCTCCAGACCTACATGCAGGTGAACATCATACATAAAAGTTCTTTTGAAAAAAGAAATGAAGAGAAAAGGAGCCGATAATCTCTCAATTCACCTCTTGATGGTCCCACTCCCTCTTAACAGCGTCACATGAGGGAACAAGCTTCTAACTTGTGAGCATTTAGGGAGACACATTGTATTGTGAAAGTCTAGGGAGACACATTGTATTGTGAAAGTCTAGGGAGACACATTGTATTGTGAAAGTCTAGGGAGACACATTGTATCATCCACATCAGCACCACACAGGATCAGAGGATGCCTGAGGTCTACCGCCGTAACTGATATAGCGCCATCCACACAGTGTCCTAATGGCTTAACTAATCTGTATGCGTGACTAGGCCCACGGGCCATCTCCTTATGAGACTTTGTAGAAGACCTTGGGTTTTCCAGGCCTAATGGTGCCCCGCCTCTGATTTTTCAGTCCTCAGGAGATGGAGGCAGGAGAATCAAGAGTTCAAGGTCAGCCTCAGCTACATAACAAGGCCACTTTTAAAAACCAAAAACAAAACAGCTCCATCGAGATGTCTCAGTTGTGGGGCTGAAGGAAAAGCCTCAGCAGTAAAGAGCCTGACCTGCTTTTCCCAGGACCACGCCTTCAGAGGGCCACGCCTTCAGAGGGCCACGCCTTCAGAGGACCACGCCTTGTGACTCCAGTTCCAGAGGGTCCTAGTGCCACTCCATCCACATACATGTACATAAGTATACACATATACACGTAATTAAAAATAAAAAAAAATTATGCCGATAAACTTTTAAGAAAAAGAAAAAAAAACCCTACAATTTGCAACAATAATGGCTTTGACTCTCAGCAACTATTTCTCCGTGGCTTGTAAGATCACCCTTGGCCTCTTCCCTTCTGGGTATTGACCCCTGCTAGAATGAACTTCTACCTCTCACCCTAGACATTAGCCGGGCTGCTCTGTACACAGTGCCACTGCCGGTGTCTTGGCTGACCTCTCACAGGTCTCTGCTTTCATCGTCAAATGAAAAATATTACAACCACAAGGCGGGGCTTCTCTCAGCTGTGACACAGCCTCTCAAGAGGGTCCTTCTGCAAAAAGAACGGCTTCACAGACCCCCTGCTGAAAACCAGCTTAGCAAACGAACTGAGCCACAAGTAATGTTAGAACGTGTGGATTGATTTCATTCTGTATAGATCCATTTTATAAACACGCCATATAGCAATTAACACAGCCCCTTCTGGCACTGCTCTTTTTAATGGGGACGGATGATTTATTTTCTAACCTGTTTACCTCGGAAGTCATGAAAACTCCATTAATTCCAGAGAGATTTCTGACTGCCACTAAAGGTTTCAGTAGGCCCCAAAGTCGACATTTGAACCCAGAGTTTTCTCGGAGGCCGGGGAAGAGCATAGACTCATGGATGTTGCCTGCTTCCTGGGGGAAGCGAGGAATGACTGGATTTTTTTCAGTCCAATCGCACTTTTATTAATTCAGAAAACTACTGTTATTTGGGTCATGAATGATTTCAAGCAAACAAATTTGGGACTACAGAAAAAACAAAATACTGACATTGAACTACAGTGCCCCCTGGCAGTCATGATGCCAATTTCACACAGGCCTCTGA
The DNA here is from genome assembly GCA_036184795.1 of Tokudaia tokunoshimensis. Lineage (NCBI taxonomy): Eukaryota > Metazoa > Chordata > Mammalia > Rodentia > Muridae > Tokudaia > Tokudaia tokunoshimensis. The sequence continues at coordinate 24,129,010 of BTHU01000021.1, forward strand.
ATTAAGAGAGTCAACAGCTGTACTCCTTGAGGCCAGAGTTCAACCTTTGGATACTGGGGCAAGACCTTGTCATCTATAAAACTCATGCTTGAAAATGGTTCAGGTGACCAGAACCACCTTACTCTGTAATATTTTTAAGTAGGTTTGTGGGGTTTTGTGTGTGTGTGTGTGTGTATAAGGCATCACTCATAGCTGGTGGGAGGGGGTCCATACAGCCCACGTCACTAGACAAGAGTTATCAATGTGTCAGAGCAATGCACAAATACAAATAAGTTTGTTGGTAGATAAGAATTGTAAAAAAAATAAATAAATCACAAATTATAGGAGTGAATGAGTAAAAAAAATAAAGAAAACTAACAAATAATAACAGAAATTTGTTTAAAAATTTTTTCTTTGCTCTTACCTAATATTTAATAAATTTGATTAGCACTGAAATGGAGGTAAAGAAGACCAATGAGGGGGCTGGAGAGATGGCTCAGCGGTTAAGAGCACGGACTGCTCTTCCAGAGGTCATGAGTTCAATTCCCAGCAACCACATGGTGGCTCACAACCATCTGTAATAAGATCTGCTGCCCTCTTCTGGTGTGTCTGAAGAGAGCAACCGTGTACATATGCATACATTTTTTATACATAAAACAAACAAACATTTAAATAAATCTTTTTTTTTTTTTTGGTTTTTCGAGACAGGGTTTCTCTGTGTAGCCCTGGCTGTCCTGGAACTCACTTTGTAGACCAGGCTGGCCTCGAACTGAGAAATCCTCCTGCCTCTGCCTCCCAAGTGCTGGGGTAAATAAATCTTTAAAAGAGGAATAATGAGGAAAGAACCTTGGGAAGGTTGGATGGTGCTATGTTTGGGGTAAAGCTGCCGGAGACATAGAAGATGTGGAAAATATCCAAGGGTGGAGAGAGCCTCCCTAACACCCAGGAGTGGGCTATGGTCCCCAAGTGCATAGGTTCTAACAGCACTTCTCTCTCACCCCAGATGCTGCAGAACTTGTCAGCCTCTGAGGGACAGCTGGTTGTCTTTGAGTGCAGAGTGAAAGGAGCCCCGTCTCCAAAAGTCGAGTGGTACAGAGAAGGGACCTTAATAGAAGACTCTCCAGACTTCAGGATCTTACAGAAGAGTAAGTTGATGCTTGTCTGATAGTGTTACTTTTTAAAATAAGGATTTCATACAGGTTTATTTTTATGTTTTTAAAAAACAAATTAAATACATGGTGTAAAAAAAAGAAAAGAAAAGCTAACATAAAGGGGCTGGAGAAATGGCTCAACAGTTAAGAGCACTGGCTGCTCCTCCAGAGGTCCTGAGTTCAATTCCCAGCTCACACTTGGAGACTCGCTACTGTCTATAACTCCAGTCCAGGGGATCTGCTTCCCTCTTGTGGTCTCTTTGGGTACTGCAAGCACATTGTACACAGACAAAAACATCCATATGCGTAAAAGATAGGTTCAAATTTCTTAAACTAACCTAAAAATCACTTGTAAGAATGTCTCCTAGGGCTGGGCAATGGTGCACGCCTTTGATCCCCAGCACTCGGGAGGCAGAGGCAGGTAGATCTCAGAGTTTGAGGGCAGCCTGGTCTACACAATGAGTTCCAGGACAGCCAGGTCTACACAGAGAAACCCTTTCTTAAAAACAAAACTAAACTAAACTGAAGAATGTCTCCTTAGATAAACTGTATTAATAAAATGGTATATATTCTCCAAGGTCTCTCCATACATATTTTTAATTTTTTAAAACATCACTTTTTTTTAATTGATTTTTCATTTTGAGACAGGGTCTTACTGTGTAGCTCTGGCTGACCTGGGATTATGTAGACCAGGATTGCCTTGAACTCAAAGAAGTTCCCCTGTCTCTTCCTCTCAAGTGTTAGTACTAAAAGCATGTTCCACCATGGCCAAATATATGTTTTTTACACTAGAGTTTATAGACATCTTTTCATATTAATGTACTGTTCTTAGTTTTATGTATTATTTTAAATTTTAGTTACTTGTATTTACTGTGCCTGTATGTGTGGATTCATGTATACAGCACACCTGTGAGGTCAGAGGACAGCTTGCAGATTCCACCTTCACCGTGTGGTTCCTACTGATTCAAACCACCTTAGGTAACAGGTGCCTTTACCCACAGAGCCATTTACCAGCCATTATGATTTTTTTCTTTCTTTCAGTGCTAGGGATTGAACCCAGGACCTGCATGACAGACAAGAGCTCTACCGCTAAGCTACATATAAGATTTATTACCTTTAAAACTAGAATAAGTCATGGGCCAGCGAGATGGCTCAGTGGGTAAGGGTGTCTGCCTATATCCTATACCCAAATAGTGCAAGAAGAGATCTTCCCTCCACCCTTCACAGGCATGGTGGCAACAACAGCAATAATTCTGAATACTATCTGAGAAAGGAAAACACTTCGCTAGTTCTGTTTATTGTGATGAAGATGGGTGGTATATGTACGGCTATTTATTTAATGCCTGAAATTGGATAAATATATATGGAACACCTGTATTTTGTGGTAGGCACTTTGAGGAAAACCAAATAATTTTAGGATAATAAACTTGCTGCCTTCAAGGAATCTTTTGCATGTCCCATGGCTCTTGAGTTTACAAACTTATAGAAGGAAGAAGCTACATTTTATAGGCACTTGAGAGCCCAGAGCTGAGAAATAGTTCTCAAACTTCATGAGCTTTCTTCCAGGTAAAGGAATTCATGGGTCTCTGAGATGGCTCAGCAGGTAGCGAGGCTCTTGCCTTTGAGCCTTACGACCCAAGTTTGATTCCAAGATCACATGATGGAAGGAAAGAGCTGATTCCTGCAACCTCTGACCTCCTCATGAGTGCTATGGAATGCACACAACAGATGATAGATAGATAGATAGATAGATAGATAGAAGACACTGGGACTTCACCGAAAGCTTCTGATGAGATGTAATTTCTCAGCCGATAAATGCTCACAACTGTTCATTCTTTTTTTCTTTCAGAGCCTCGGTCCATGGCAGAACCAGGTAAAGATCATCTCACCTTACACTTACGCCTATGTGATGAGTAGTTTGAGACGCACATGCGTGGGGATATGTCTCCATTAGTCTAGTGTCAAAACAAAGTGAAAATAAAAATTTCCAGAAAGATCCGAATGAACTCTAGCTGTTATTGTAGAAGGGGCGGGGAGATGGAGCACATTCAAATCATATGCAAATGAAGTGCAAATTAATTCATTACCTGATATGAATCCAGTTATGGCTTTTTTAACCTTTTCTTGGGGATATTTTCCCTCCTACCGCTACTCCCTCCCACTTCATGCCCTCCTTAAAACCAGGATTGGAATCTCTTTGATGCCAGATCAAGTCCAATCCCCACAGCCCTTTGTGTCTCAAACTTAACAGATGAGAAGCTGGGAATATGGATAATTGAAAACACTTACCTAGCTTACTCAGATCCATGGGCTTGACTGGTGCTAGGGTACCAGTCAAAATAAAGAATAATTTATGGGTCAGATTCAGGAATAGAGATTTTTCTTTAAATTTTGGAGAATACTGAAATAGAAGTGGGAGCCAGGAAGCATTTGCCTGTAGACAATTTAAATCCTTTACAAACCAGAGCCCTCAGGCTGTATCTGTAACCTGGGTGAAGAGATTGTTCACAGTTTCATTACAATTCTCTTCTCACAGCAGAGGCATTCCAGACGTGAGCTCAGAACAGTCATATAGTACACCTACACTAGACCGCCAGGTACATAATAAAGACAACGGTTCTTTCTCATAAGGAGTAACCAGTATTGTCTGTCTGTCATGGTCTCCTGGGAAGTACTAGACCAGTGGTTCTCAACCTTCTTAATGCCGCAACCCTTTAATACAGTTCCTCATGTTGTGGTGGCCTCCCAACCATGAAATTAGTTTCCTAGCTATTTTGTAACTTCAAGTTTGCTATTGTTATAAATCCCAATGTAGATATCTGATATGCAGGACATCTGATATGTGACTCCAACCCACAGGTTGAGAACGCTGTGCTGACGTGATCTAATAGACTTAATTCAGTCATCACAAAGTAGAGATGCCAAGCTTCCCCTAATACAACTATTTTAGTGATTTTGTTTTAATGACCCCGCTCTTCTTTAGTTGCCAAAGAATATCTAACTGTACTAATTTTTAGGCTCTAGTCATATATGAGAATTACCTGTGCTGTCACAAGACTTCAGGTTATGTATCAGGCTAACCCATAGGAACGACTGTGGAATTACAAAGGAAGATGCACTTCGATCCCTCCTCACCTGGAATCTCTGTTCTCTATCAGCTAACTGCTACTACTTAAACAAAGCATTTATTGACAGTTAGTATCTGCTCAATTTATTGTGCTTCTGGCGATCAAACCCAGAACCTCACGCATGGTAGGCATGAACTCTCACCCTGAGACATAGCCCCAGCCCTTCTGCCCAATTTTAAACTGTGGCCTCTGTGTAAAATGATCTCACAGTGGAATTTCCCCCTTGAAGATAATGAGGGACTGGGGTTTGGAAACCTAGTTCAGTGGTTTTCCCCTTTCACTCACACCCTTTCTTTTCCTTCCTTTGACCCCTAGTTTGTTTTTGTGACTTTTGACAAGTTTATTGCTAGTTTAAGTTTTCTCATTTGGCTCGGTGACAGAAACAGAACGTGCATCACGTGTGACTGCTGGTCTTGGTCCACCCTAACTGGCAAAGGCTGGAGAGACTGCGACAGGGGAGTCAGGAATTTGAGGCAGGCCTGAACCTCACCTTTTGGGGATGTAGCTCAATCCCTAGAGGGCTCCCCTAGTGTGGTATGTAACTCAATGTCCCAAAACCCCCTTGTCAGTTCTCAGGCTATGGCACAAAGCTGTTGGTTTTATATTTTTGGACTCCTTCAACCTCCTAACTGATCAACTTGATCAAATAGTTATTTGGTGATGTTGTTTTAGAAGGAACTAATTAAGTCAGCTCCTTATATCGACTGGTCATGTCGTTTGCTATTGGTAGGTCTCAGGATTCAGTCTCCATGATTAAGTCATTAACCTTTTCTGCCTTGCTGGCACACAGAGGAGATCTGCACGTTAGTCATTGCTGAGGTGTTTTTGGAAGACTCGGGACGCTTCACGTGCACCGCAAGCAACAAATACGGCACCGTGTCTAGCATCGCACAGTTAGACGTGAGAGGTGAGTGCTCCCTAGCAGTTTGGCTGTGACGGTCAACTTCAGAGCCTTCTCTGAACCATGGAGATTTAACTTAGAGGCTGGAGAAATGACTCAGCAGTAAAGAGCCTTGGTCCAGAGGACCCAAGTTCAACATTACACAGAGAGAGAGAGAGAGAGAGAGAGAGAGAGAGAGAGAGAGAGAGAGAGAGAGAGAGAGAGAGAGAGAGAGAGAGAGAGAGAGAGAGAGAGAGAGAGAGAAGAGAGAGAGAGAGAAAGAATGGTTAGATTTCAGATCAGGAAATCATGCCCACATCCTCAAATAAACTAAGCATGCATTCCACACTGCTACATACATAGCTGTGTATGTGGATGTTCAACTTAGTCTCTCTCTCTCTCTCTCTCTCTCTCTCTCTCTCTCACACACACACACACACACACACACACACACAACCTCACCATTCTTAAATGCTCCAGATTTGGCCTATCTTTAGCAAGCATCTTTCTGTGTGTGCATCTACCTGGTCTGATATTTTCCCCTTGCCTACCGGCTGTCCCCCACCCCCACCCCCAGCTGGAGGTGACAGTTCCATGCCAGTCCCATGCAGCCTGGGTTCTCTAATTGTCCTTTCAGGAAATGAAGACATCAGCGATAATGGAGCCCTTCACCCAGCCGACTCAACCACCAACCCGGCTGTGACTGAGCAACAGCCCTCCCCACCCAACCCACAGCCTCCTTCGGAGGAGCAGCCCCCCAGACCCAAACTTGAAGGAGTCCTGGTCAACCATAATGAGCCCCGGTCCAGCTCCAGGATTGGGTTACGGGTACACTTCAACCTGCCTGAAGACGACAAAGATACGGAGGCATCTTCTGGGAGCGGCGAGGCCAATGCCAGCAGCCAGACTAGGCCGGATTCCTTCCCCGAGAGGTTCAATGGACAGGAAGCCAGAAACCCAGAGCCTTCCTCACCTGTTAAGGAGCCCCCTCCGGTCCTGGCTAAACCCAAACTGTAAGTAAGAACAGAATGAGCAACTGTGACTGCCTATGAGCCTCCCTTGAGTCTGACCTTGAATATTACAGAGACAGGGGCTGGTAGGATGGCTCAGCTGGGTAAAGGGGCTTGCCACACAAGCCCCCAAAACACAGGTTCAATCCCTGGGATCCACATGGTAGAAGAAAAGCAACTCTCATAAGCATCATCTGACCTCCACATACACATGTGTACTCCCACAAGTGTGTGAGCGTGTACACACACACACACACACACACACACACTGAAAAGGAAATTTAAAAATTTTCAACTGTAAAGTCGGACTGAGGATGTAGCTCGGTTGCTAAGAGTGCTTCCCAGGATACCCGAGATCCAGGGCTTCATCCCAGCCCTGCAGTAGGTAAGGTAGGGCACACCTGTGATCCCAACACTACCAGGTGGTGACAAGAGGATCTGAAATTCAAAGTTAACTCCAGCTTCACATGGAGTTTGAGGCCAGCCTGGGCTACAGGAGACCTTGCCTCAGACCAAAGCAAAGCAAAAACGAAACAAACAAGATAGAGTTAAAAAAATCCTAATTCCAAGTGAGAAAATGGACATCGAGTGTAATGCAGAATGTGCGTCTCTGCATCGCCATGAACACACTTCTACTGTCTTCATCAGTATTAGCATTCTGTCCACCTGCCCCGCCCCACCCCACCCCGCCCCACCACACCCCACCACACCACACCCCACCCCACCCCACCCCGCCCCACCCCACCCCGCCCCACCACACCCCACCACACCACACCCCACTCCACCACACCCCACCCCACCACACCACACCCCAGCGACCCAGCACCTAAGTTCAGAAGCATTTTTCTTTCTTTTTTCTTTTTTCTTTTCTTTTCTTTTTTTTGTTTTTTGTTTTTTTGTTTTTTTGAGGCAGGGTTTCTCTGTGTAGCCCTGGCTGTCCTGGAACTCACTCTGTAGACCAGGCTGGCGTCGACCTCAAAAAATTCACCTGCTTCTGCTTCCCAAGTGCTGGGATCAAAGGTGTGCGCTACCACTGCCTGGCTGAATCTTTCTAATGTTAGAGTTCTATATCCCAGAATAAAACACTCTTTCTTGTACCTAACAATCTTTATTTATTAATTTATTTATTTTATGTACATGAGTACACTGTAGCTGTACTGATGGTTGTGAGCCATCATGTGGTTGCTGGGAATTTGAATTCAGGACCTCTACTCACTCCAGCCTAAAAAGATTTATTTGTTATTATATATAAGTACACTGTAGCTGTCCTCAGACACTCCATAAGAGGGAGTCAGATCTCTTTACAGATAGTTGTGAGCCACCATGTGGTTGCTGGGATTTGAACTCAGGACCTTCAGAAGAGCATTCAGCGCTCTTAACCGCTGAGCTATCTCTCCAGCTCTGTACCTGACAATCTTGACAGTCCGTTCTTCAGTCCTTGTGTGTCACGGCACCAACTTGAGCTTGTGTGCTCATTAGAGAAACCTTCAGTTTATTTAGATAGTCCTTTGCTAATGCTGAGTACACGGTGTAAAACAGCATGATTTCTGTGACTATAATGGAATGTAAGAAGCCTTGGTCTTCCGATCCGACCCAGGATCGCGACCCTGCAGAGCCCGTGGCAGAGCCCGCGGCAGAACCCGCGGCAGAGCCATGCCCCGTGTTCAGTACTCCTGCAGCCAAGCAAGTACAGAGCATGACCTTAGCATTGTTGTGGTTCATCTGCATCTGATACAGCTAGTGAGAGTGTATATTACAGATAGTGACAGAAATTTTATCTATAACTATATAAACCCTTAATGTCAGTATACTGGCTGATTTTGTGTGTCAGTTTGACACAGCTGGAGTCATCCGAAAAAAAGGAGGCCTCAGGTGAGGAAATGCCTCCATGAGATCCAGCTATAAGGCATTTTCTCAATAAATGATCAATGTGGGAGGGCCCAGCCCATTGTGGGTGGTGCCATCCCTGGGCTGGTGGTCCTGGGTTCTGTAAGAAAGCAGGCTGAGCAAGCCAGGAAGCAGCACCCCTCCATGGCCTCTGCCTCAGTTCCTGCTTCCAGGTTCCTGTTCTGACTTCCTTTGGTGATTAACAGTGATAAGGAAGTGTAAACCAGATTAACCCTTTCCTCCCAAACTTGCTTTTTGGTCATGGCATTTTGTTGCAGCAATAGAAACGCTCACTAGGACGGTCAGCAAGCAAGCATACAGCATCAGGTCCGGCACTTTGTCCTTCAGTGGAGCTGGAAGGAGGCTCACCGGGTGGCATTCAATTATTGACTTCAGTCATCAAAACCAGGCACATTTGCTCACCGCACAGTGTGAGGCTCACTGAGACCATGAGTTTCCAGAAGAAAACGTTTATTCAGGAGGCAGCCATGAGTGGAGACAGGACCAGTTCCCAAAGTCACATTCTTAGGATGTGGCTTAGGAAGCTACATAGACAGAGGGATGGGAAAGGTGGATAGATCAGGCTTCAACTCTTGTCTGTCTCTGGTTGCTAGGCAACCAGGGATGGGGAGCCAGGAGCAGGTGAAACCGGCTCAGGAACTGGGAGTGGGGCAATGAGGTGGAGAAAGGATGGTGTTCCAGTTTTCCTCTTCGTGTGTGTGTGTGTGTGTGTGTGTGTGTGTGTGTGTGTGTGTGTGTGCACGTGTACAGGTGCACATGAACTTGTGTGTGCACGTGGAGGTCAGAGGTTGATGTCATCCATGCATCCATGTTTTTTAAACAAACAAAAACCCATATATTTATTTGTGGGGAGTGGCATGTGCCGGGCACCCATGTAGAGGTCTTGCATGGAATTCCAGTTTACAACTCTGTCTCTTGTTTTTTGGTTGGAGTGTGATTCTCAGAGATGGGAGTTGGGGGATGGGTAAACCAAACAACTCTCTTAGGGTCTGCCTTTCCTGTAAGGTGTTTTCTCATCCAGAGACTGTGTCAGGATGGTCCATTTAAGATGTTGAGCCTTGTGTTACCGAAAACCTGAAGTAGCAGGTTAAACATAGAAGACTTTATTTTAAGAATGAGTCTCTTTCTGTCTACTCTGCCTTCACCAGCATAAATTCCCTCTCATGGGCAGAATGTCTGACGGTCCAGCCATTATGTGGCCACTTCAGGAGCAGGAAGAGCAAACGGGCAGAAGTCACAGTCTCACGTTAGAAGCCCTTTGAAATACCTTCTTAGAGATCTCAGCCAAGTTCTTCTGACTTCATCTCTTTGCCCAGCATTGAGTCAGCTGGTATGCCAGCTGCAAAGGAGTCTGGGAAGTGTAGTCTTTAGTTACATATATTGCAATCATGTAAAAAAAAAAAAATCAACCCCCCCCCAAATGTTTTAGGCAGGTACAAAAGCACATACCTGTGATCTTAGCACATGGGAGATCGGAGCAGGAGGATCAGGGGATCAAGGTGGTCTTCAGCTACATAGCGAGTTCAGGGCCAGGCTAGGCCTCATGAGACCCTGTCTTAAAGAAAATAAGCCTAATGACACAAAAGCAAAAAAAAAAAATCAGCTCCCTCATGAAGCACAGAATAAATAGTGATGGACGACTAATAAAAACTTTTTTTGCAATAAGTCACACCCTCTAAAAATCCAATCTTCATCACTATGTATTTCTTTAATATTCCTTGCCCCCCTTTTTTTACCTTTTTAGTTTTCTCTTAATTGTATTTATGTGTTTATATATATATATACACATATGTACATATATATTCATATACATACATACCCTCTGTGAACTCACATGCCCACAACCTGTACTACTACCTTAAAAAATGATTGTATTTATTTTCTGTGTATAGGTATTTTGCCCGCATGCATGAATGCCCACTGCGTAAGTGCAGTGCCCACAGAGGTGGGAAGCAGGTGTCGAATCCCCTGGAACTGGACGCACAGACACTGGGGATCAAGCCTTAGGGAGAGCAGTCAGTGCTCTTAACTGCTGAGCCAGCCCTCCTGCCCTGAGTGGTTTTTCTTTATTTTTTTTTAATTTGTCACATAATTATTGCACAGTTGTGGGATGCTGAGTGGCATTTCACTATGGTAAACACACTGTATAATAATCAGTATAACCGGAAAGGCCAGGGCCTCAGTTATTTCTGTGTAGGGACCACACATACTAGGTTTGCTCTGATTGGCTTCTTCTGCACAAGCTTTACATTAAAATGAAGGCTCACCCTTCCCCATGTGGATGGTTTTGCTTGTTTTCTTATTCTTTCAGTTAGCCATTCATATAGAAATTAGAGATAATGTTAATTTTTTAAATGCAGCAGAAAGAAGGGCTGCACTATATAGTTAAAGCCATACTTCTCCTCCTCCTCCTTTTCAAAGATTTATTTATTTATTATGTGTAAGTACACTGTAGCTGTCTTCAGACACACTAGAAGAAGAGGGCGTCAGATCTCTTTACAGATGGTTGTGAGCCACCATATGGCTGCTGGAACTTGAACTCAGGACCTTTGGAAGAGCAGTCAGTGCTCTTAACCACTGAGCCATCTCTCCAGCCTCCCTCTACCTCCTCTTCCTCCTTCTCCTCCCCCTCCTCCTCCTCCCCCTCCCCCTCTTCCTTTCATTTTGTTTTGTGAGACTTGAGTCTCTTGTAGCCTGGCTGGCCTTGAACTCACAGAGATCCACCTGTCTGTGCCTCCCAAGTGCTAGGACTAAAGGCATGAACCATCACCACCTGTCCAAGACAATCCTTCCTTTGAAACTGGTAGCTTGAATATCAAGCTGTCTAAAGTAATGCTTCTGAATTAAATATATACATATTTAATACATACATATACACATATATGTAACCTTTATATATGTAGCCAATGCCCTCCAACTTGATTGAATCAGTCTCCATACATGATTTTTAACATACGGCCAGTTTGGAAGCCACTGACGTAGATTTAGAGACATAATTCAAGTTGCCACCTTTTCTACCCTTCACTCCTCTGTGTCCAGGAAAAAACAAAAAAACAAACAAAAATTAACATTTTAAAAAAATGAGCAAACTGTCAGACGAAAATTAGGATAAACTAAAAAGCCTGTGTTTTAGGGACAAATGTGTCTTTTGTTGCCATTATCTTGAGACAGGGTCCCCGTGTAACCAAGGCTGGCTTTAAATTTACTGTGTAGCCCAGGATGAGCCTTTTCTGGTTCTTCTGCTTCTACTTCCTTAATGCTGGGATTGCAGGTATGCACAACTACACCCGGTTTTTATAGGGGGAGCTGGGGATTGAACCTAGGACTTCCTGAGTGCGAGGCAAACATTCTATTTCTCCAGACCCCAGACAAGCATATCTTTAGCGCAGTGACAAGCATAGGAGAGTTACCCAGGGAAGGGTGGGTAACGGAGAGCACTGCTCTCGGCCCCTAAGCCAGACCCACGGACCCTGAAACTCTCGGTGACTTGGAAGTCTGTATTTTAACCAGATTCTGAGGCTGACTAAAATTGAAGAACAGCTGACCTCTATTTTAAAATCACTGTGTTTAGATTCCTTCCTAGTCCAATTAGCTCTGTGAGCATTGCTGCCCCAGTCAGGCAAGAGTCAGTCAGCTTTGTTTGTTTTACAGACTTCATGACAGTAATGAACAGCCTACACCTGGGGGCCCGGCAAAGCCCGTGTACATTTGCTCGGAATTAGGTGTCCTGATCAGCCGGGGGAAATGTTTAACAACTGACAGGATGAGAGAGCCCTCACGGTTAGTGTTTGCCAACTTCTCCCACGTGGTTTTAGGCCACTGAGTGGGATGCCGGGCCTGGTGCTTATCAGCTCCTTCAGAGCCAGGGAGAGTTGGCTCAGGCACACGGTCTTCAGAATTGCTGCTAAGGCCACCTTCAAACTTGATAGCCAGGCTTGTATTTTGACTGTCTAATACTTTAATCTCAGAGATTCAAAATCCACAGGGTATGATGCCAGTACACTCAGCACTCCGGGGACTGAGGCAGGGGAATTGAGAGCTCCAAGTTAGCTGGGGATGCATAGGAGACCTGTCTCAAAAAAAAAAAACTAAAAACTAAAAAGTTAAAGATCGTGCATTCTTTTTCTTCTTTCTATAGTGGGTTGGTTTTTTGTTTGTTTGTTTGTTTGTTTTTGGTTGGGTTTTGTTTTGTTTTGTTTTTAAGACAGGGCTTCCCTGTGTAGCCCTGGCTGCCCTGCAAATAGCTCTGTGGACCAGGCTGGCTTAGAACTTTGAGATCTGCTTGCCTCTGCCTTTTAAGTGCTGGTTAAGACACAGGCCACGGCCACTACTGCTCTCTTTCACGTTTAATTGTTTGATTACATTTTAATTGCATTTATCCTTTCCCTTCTAAAGTAGGGCTGAGGATGAGGGAGGAAGTCACCAAAAGTACTGAATTATTCATGTAATTCCAGACAACAGCTTTCCTACAGCTGGACAGAGGACTGCAGAGTAGATACTGCTGCACAGTAGAAACAGAAAGGGACTTTCATTTAGTAAACTGTCTCATCTACAGATAATGTATTAATATGGTGCCAGAGAAAGGTTAGTGGTCCCCCAAAAAACCAGACAGGAGCAACTCACAGCAGGGTCTTTATTTGAGCTAGCTCACCCCTGTACCCCAGCACGCTCACTCAGGACTGTTTTGGTAGTGGGGGAGTCCCGGATATCTGTCCGGGCAAGGCTTTATAGTAAGCAGCAAGTGGCAGGGAGGTGATTAAATGTGCAAGCATCTATTTGGAAAGCTGCTGTGGCCTTTAACATAATTGGCTGGTGCTGGGAGTCATGTCATAAACTTAACTTCTGCTTCCCTCTGCGTTGGGGGTCGCGTTAGGCAGGGGGTGGGCTTGTCACCTGCGGGTGCAGGTTTGTTGGGGGAATAACCTGGAGACATTGGTCTTGTTGGGGATTAGCCTAGAGCCTGGAGCTAGGCTCGGGTTTTGTTGCAGGGCAACTTGGAAACTAATGTTAGGTAGCAACCTGTTAATTTACCTGAGTTCAAACTTAGGTCAGGTTCTCTAAAATGGAGTCTTAACCTAGAAGGTTTGGCCTCTCGCTAGAAATGTCAATGAAAAAGAAAGAAAGAAAAAAAGCCTTGAACTCCAAAAATTAGGAAAAACCAGCCAGCCAGGCACAGCAGCCCACATCTGTATTCTCAGCCCTCGGGAAGCTGAAGAAGGAAGATTAAGAGTCCCGGGTTAGCCTGGGCTATATAGCAAGATTCCGTTTCAAAAGAAAAGAAAATCAATCAAAGGTCTGGGGGTGTGGCTCATTGGTAGAGGACATACTTAATATTTGTGAAACCCTGGATTTGAGCCACAACACCCCAAAAAGGTGTAAGATTTAAGATTTAAAGAAACTTGGGGTTCAACATGGTGAGCATTGACTTTCTTTTTCAGCATGTTTTATTTTTATATTTGTGTGTGGTGTGTGTGCATGTGTGTTTGCGTGTGCACATGTGTACACGTGTGTGATGTGTACACGTGTGTGATGCACACACATGTGCATGTGCCCATGAGTGCTGTGACACCAGTGGGACTCTACCATGTGGGTTCCAGGGATGGAATTCTGGTCAGCGGGCTTCAGTAGATGAGCCACTTCCCTGCTCCTCCATGACCCTCATGACTCTAAAACATGAAACATTTTCATGTTTACTAGATCTCATATTCATCAACTCACCAGAAGCACACATTTACAATGGGCAGGAGAACAACGGTCTTGAAATGTCCCCATCTCCTATGTCTCTGTCCTCCAGGTTGCTCTTTCTGGAGTAAACCCTCCTAAACACCCCAGTTTGTCAGTCTCCCTGCCTTCCACGCACATATGATCTTAAGACACTTCCCTTCCATCTTACCTAGTAACAATAATTCACTTGTGAAGAGAAACAGGCTGTGAGAAGAAGGCAAGTCTTGCGGTGCCTCTGTGGCCCCGGGCTCCTGCAGAGACACCTTTCCCGCTCCCCCACCTCCCTCCTTTCTCTTCTCTCTCTTTTTAAAAGCCTTTATTCATTTTCGGTGTGCATGTGCCTGAGTTTTATGTACAACCCGTGTGTGCAAGTGTGCTTGGAGACCAGAGAGGCACCGGATGGCATGGAACTGGCGTTACAGGCAGGCGTGAGCCTCTCTGTTGGGTGCTGGGAACTGAGCCTGGATCCCCTCCAAGAGCAGCTATGTGTCCAGCCTTCCTTCCTTCCTTCTCATGCTGTGCACGCACATGATGCGCATTGTGCGGTATCTGCATGTGTGGTGTGTGCACATGTAGGGGTGGATTCCTGTGTTTATTCCCTTGAGACACAGTCTCACTCAACTTGGAGCCAGAGAGCACCACTGATCCTATTGCTGGGGGACAGTGCCGGATTATAGGTACGGCGGCCACACCAACTTTCTCACCGGGGTGCTAAGGATTTGAACTCATGTCTTCAAACTTGCACTGCAAGTAATCTTATGCACTGAACCATCTCCCTAGCCTCCTTTCTCTGTTTAAGAACAAGGAAAGTCAAAGGTGATGGTTATAAGCAAGATAAGTGTGAAGTTTATCAGGGGATACACACACACACACACACACACACACACACATATCCCATATAGTATATGTATGTGTATGTGTACACACGTGCGCGCACACACACATGTATATGTAATGTCTTTTGTGGCCTGGACTAACATGAAACTTGACACATAGCTGAGCCTAGCCTTGAACTCCTGAGCCTCCGACCTCGAACACTGAAGCACAGGACATACCACACAGAGCTGTACCTTAGGCCGCTTTGGAGAGCCAAACTTAACCTCTGTCATAATTACAATGCTAAAGGCTTAAAGCAAGACTGCAAATTTGAATGAATAAGGACAAAAGGTCATCTTCTCCGCAAAGCCGTGTCTGGAGAGGACGGGGAACACTCGGACACACTCAGTTCCTTCCATAAGGCTGGTGGTGCTGGCTGAGAGTGGTCGAGCCCTTGCTCAGCATGCACCAAGTACCAGAGTCCATCCCCATCACAGTGTGGGAGAGATTCTTTTGGAGAATTCAACGCTTACAGTATCTCACACCCATGCCGGGAGAGATGCCTTCCATCCAAGCTGAGCTAGCGAAGGCCATCAGAACTTTAAACAGTATCAACAAGAGTAACACTGTCTCCATGTCTTTTACTTTCCAACTTGTATATAAACATCCACCATTACACAACCGAAGGGTCATAGCATGAAGAATATTCTGTTCGTGATTCTCTTGGGAAGAGGGAAAGACAAAAAACAAAGGCTCACTAGCCGTTGTTAGGTGATGTCTTGCCACTTTGGCCCTCTTTGTGTCGCTTTGTTTGTCTCTCTCTCTCTGTCACTCCCTCTCTGCCCCCAGCCCCAGTCTAAAATAGCCATCTGTAGCCCAGGCTGGCCAGCTACACAGTAGTTGAGGATGGCCTTGAACTTCTCATCCTGTACCTCTAACCCTTGAGCGCTAGGGTTATAGGTATGTGTCGTGTGAATTCAGTGCTGGGAACTGAACCCAGAGTTCCACACATCTCTCCCGACTGAGCTACACCCCCCCCCCCCCGTCATCCTGTAGCTTTCTCTGAAGGCTGAGGCTGATGATAACATGTCCCTCGTCTCCTGCTCTGTTTTTCTGCAGTGATTCCACTCAGTTACAACAGCTTCATAACCAAGTGTTACTGGAACAACAGCAACTGCAAAACCCATCTCCTTCGTCGCCCAAGGAGTCTCCTTTCAACATGAGCGTCTTGAACTCGGCTGCCCCGGCAGCGACCATTTCCAGCAAGCAAGCGAAGGGTCCTGCACCACAGACGTTCAACTTGGCCCGGCCGAAGCATTTCTTCCCCGCCTCAAGCGCTCCCACAGCGCCCGTGTCCCCGTGCAGTTCCCCAGTGTTCACCTTGAGCAATACTCCTCAAACAATTCAGAGGACAGTCAGCAAAGAAAGCCTCCTAATGACTCACCCCTCCCCGCCGGGCAGATCTCCAGGCGGACTCTCCATCCAAAACGCGCCAGCCCCACCAAGCCCAGCCGAGCCAGCCGCGCCAGCGCCACCAGCTCCACCACCAGCCGCCTATTCCCTCCCCAGTGGAAACCAGTTTCAGCCTCACTGTGTGTCCCCAACTCCCGTCTCTCCAACCGGTCGGATCCAGAACCCAGTGGCTTTCCTTAGCTCTGTTCTGCCTTCTCTCCCTTCCATTCCACCCACCAACGCCATGGGGCTGCCTAAAAGTGCACCATCGGTGTAAGTGTCTTAAAACTTCAGAGATGCCAATTAAGAGGGGCATGCGCACAGAATAGTGTGGTCCTGGCCGAGACTCTTAGTGAGTCGAGTCTGAGATAATCTTATCAAATAGATGCAAAATGGATATTGAATGGCTCAGGATAAGTAAGGGGCATGATTTGTGTTGTTGTTGATGATGTTTGATTTTTGAGACAGGGTTTCTCTGTATAGCCTTGGCTGTCCTGCAGACCAGGCTAGCCTTGAATGCAGAGATCTACCTGCTTCTGGAGTACTGGAATTAAAGGCATTGCCACCAAGTCTGGCAATTTAAAATATGCAGGAGAGCATTTGCCCGGCATGCATGAAGCCCTAGGTTCAGTGCCCAGCATCTTATAAACTGGGTGTGGTTTGCACACATGTAATTCTAACACTAAGAGCCAAAGGCATGAGGGGCAGAAGCTCAAAATCACCCTTGACTACATAGCTTATACATAGCTAGTACAAGGCCAGCCTGGGCTACATGAAATCTTGCCTCAAGCTAATAAAAGTAAATTATAAAGTAAAATGCTTCTACATATAATCTTTAATCCCCCGATGGGTGAAGCCAGGTGGTCATTTTACCCATGGAGACCTGTAGACCCTCATAGACTGACTAGTCATTTCATAGGTGTGGGGATTTATTTTGTAGACCACCCCAGGGTCTGATGAAGAAAACCACAAAGGCTCCTCAAGCAGTGAGTGACGATTACATCCGAGAGACGAAGAACTCAGTGATTCTAGACTTGGGGAAGAAAGTGAATTTCGGTGACGTCAGATCACACCAGCAGGTAAGGCCATTGAAAGTCAGAAGGTTGGATGGAATGTTGTTGTAAGGATATAACTCTGCTTAATACAGTCTTTGGGTGCTGAGGTTACCCGTCCTCACAAAGTTGGTCACAGCTTTGACTGTAGAGCCAGGTGGGAAGCTTGTTGATGGGAAACTGTGGCCCTGAAATACCCCATCAGGTCCCTCGGGTTACTTATTGACAGGTGATTGCCTAGAGCGGTCCCATGATACCCACGGAGATGGGTTCCAAGACTCTCAATACATGCCCGGGATGGTATCTCGACACAGATACTTGTCTATATCAAAGCTTAATTCAGACAGAAGACATTTTAAGGGCTGAGGCTGTAGTTGCAGAATGCAGCCGTGAGGCCCAGAGTTCAACTCCCAGTACAAGAAAGAAAGAAAGGAAGGGGAAGGGAGAGGGGAAAGACAGGGAGGAGAAATTGAGTATCTGGTGGGACATAGATCACCCGCCTAACATTTATGAAACCTTGTTTTGATTCCTTGGGATGTGGGGGCCAGCAGGATGAGATGTGGGGGGATAGCAGGATGGGATGTGGGGACCAGCAAGATGGGATGTAGGGACCAGCAGGATGGGTCATGGGGGCCAACCGCTAAAGGCATTTGCCACACGAGCCCAGCAACCCAACTTTGGTACTAGAAACCCAGTACCAAAGTTTAAGATAAAAAGAGACAAATAGAGAACTCCACAAAGGCAATTTCTAACCTCGGTGCATGCTCCTATGTGCATCATACACTAAAAACAAATATAAGTTCAAAAGAATGTATATTGTTAGAGATTAATGACTATAGTTATTGTTATAATAATATACTTACAAAAGCTATTTTAAATTCATGTATGCTTTTATTTCTGAAGTTTTTCTATTTAATGTCTTTGGACCTGTGTTGGCCATTGGTAATGGAAAGTGCAGAGAGCAACATCAGGCTGGATGTGCTGGCTGGTTTATGTCAGCTTGACATAAGCTAGAGTCATCTGAGAGGAGGGACCCCCAATTGAGAAAAATGTCTCCATAAGACAGGGCTGTAGGCAAGCCTATATGGCATTTTCTTAATTAATGATTGCTGGGGGAGGGCTCAGCCCATTGTGGGTGGTACCATCCCTGGGTTGGTGGTCCTGGGTTCTATAGAAAATCAGGCTGAGAAAACCATGGAGAACAAGCCAGTAAGCAGCACCCCTCTGTGGCCTCTGCATCAGCTCCTGTCTCCAGGTTCTGACCCTGTTTGAGTTCCTGTCCTGCAGATGTACCCCTTAAATCTAATATTTCAAGTTGTTAAATTATCACCTGACTTAGTCACTGTTCTATTGCTGTGAAGAAATGCCAAGACAACTCTCATAAAGGAAAGCATTTAACTAGGGCTGGCTTACAGTTTTAGAGGATTAATCATGATCAAGTTGGGAAGCAGACAGGCATGGTGTTAGAGCAGTATCTGAGAGCTTTGCATCCTGATTCACAGGCAGGAGAGAGAGAGAGAGAGAGAGGAAGAGGGGGGAAGAGGGGAGAGGGGGGAGAGGGGAGAGAGGAGAGAGAGAAACGAGGCCTAGCTTGAGCATTTGAAACCCCAAAGCCCACCCCAAGTGACACACTTCCTCCAACAAGGCCATACCTTCTAGTTCTTCCCAAACAGTTCCACTAACTGGGGGTCAAACATTTAAATCTGTGAGCCTATGGGGGCCATTCTCACTCAAAGTACCACATCTCCCTTCAGAGGATTGATTATACTTTTTTTGTTTTTGTTTTTGTTTTTTTTTTTTTTGGTTTTTCGAGACAGGGTTTCTCTGTGTAGCCCTGGCTGGCCTGGAACTCACTCTGTAGACCAGGCTGGCCTCGAACTCAGAAATCCTCCTGCCTCTGCCTCCCAAGTGCTGGGATTAAAGGCGTGCGCCACCACCGCCCGGCTGATTATACTTTTTAAAAAAGGTACATTTCAAGTAGTGTCTTCTGAAAAATTTATTTTTAGATTTTCATTTTCTTTTGTGTAATTCTACGGAACCAGAAAGGACAAGTCACCTATCATTTGAGTTCTATACTGGCCATATTATACAGAAGGGGTGTGTGTGTGTGTTTACTGCTCTAGCCAGCAGTAAACCTGGGAGAATGAAGCCTAAAACTGAGGCAGATTGAAGTCTCATGCAACAGTCAACTTTATTCAGAGCATCAGACAATTTATACTCTGAGGGCTAAGAGGAATCACATGTGTAAAGCACACAGACACAGGGACAAGCAACAGGAGGCAAAAACATGTTTTTCCACCTAGACATGTAAACAAACAGCGGTAATGAATAATCTAAAGTAAACTCACTCCTATGTGCTACACCAGAGAAAGGTGTGGAAGCACATCCCAAGAACAACTGTTTGAAGAAACTGAGGTCACAAGACTCTCATTTTCTTGGCATCTTCTCACAAGCGCTCAAAAATCTCTTCACACAACTCTATTCTAAACTCTGTGTGTGTGTGTGTGTGTGTGTGCACGCACGCGTGCACGCGTGCGCGCGTGCGTATGTGTGTATGTATATGTTTGTGTGCGTATGCGCGTGTGTGTGTTTGTGTGTATGTTCTCTCCTTTGTTTACAGATATTACTGAAGGCAGCTGATACGGAAACTTGCATTTTTTTTTTTATTCTGAAAGTAAATAAGGCAGAAATGAGAAGTGACTAAACCCAGTTTGGGAAATCAGAAGCATGTACCCATCCACCGATGGTGGACTAGTGGAGCCCTTTTCACTAGTAACAGTGCAGAAAGGACTTGTGGGTTTATTGTAAACACACTAACTTGCATTTGCACATGCCATAAGGAATTGTGACGTAGGTTGTAACTTTACAGTTGGATCTGTGTGTGGCAGACGAGTTTGACCTTGAGATCCAGCAAACGGATGATCAAACTGCCCATCAGCTCAGGGACTTAGTAACGGGCATTCTCAGTCACAGTGTCCTTGTTCCTAAGGCTCTGCCTTCCAAATGTTTTATCTGTCACGGAAGCAGCTTGGCCTTTACATTCTTAACACCCGTCTTTAGTTAATACATCGGATTACATGGTTGGTACATTGATCAGGTATATCTGTTCATATTTTTTAATTTTATAAACGTTATTATTACAAAGCTTGCAAATACACTTAACCGTCACACGCCAAAGTGAACCAAACCCAAACTAGCCATGCCGGTGAAGTTCTCTACTGCTTGGTTTTTCTCAGCTTGACACAGATCCAGACATATCTGGGAGGAGGGAATCTTAGTTGAGTAAATACCTCCATTGGATTGGCCTAGAGGCAAGTCTATGTGGTATTGTATTGATTAGTGACTGAGTGTGAGGAGGCCCAGACCATTATGGGCGGTGCCACCCCTGGTCTGTATAAGAAAGCGAATTGAACAATCATGGGGAGCAAGCCAGTAAACGGTGCTACTCCCCGGCCTCTGCTTCAGCTCCTGCCTTGAGTTCCTGCCCTGACTTCTCTGGATGATGTAACCTCCAAGACAAAATAAACCCTTCCCTCCCAGAGTTGCTTTTTGGTTATAGTCTTCATCATAGCAACAGAAACCCCATCTAAGGGGCCAGAGAGATGGCTCAGTGGTTAAGAGTACTGTAAGTCCTTTCAGAAGACCTGGGTTCAATGCTAAGAGCCTCATGGTAGCTCATAGGCATGTCCGTGTTGTATATACCTGTGCAGGCAAAACATTCAGACGTGTGTGAATAAATAAATCTTTTTTAGCCGGGCGGTGGTGGCGCACGCTTTTAATCCCAGCACTTGGGAGGCAGCGGCAGGAGGATTTCTGAGTTCGAGGCCAGCCTGGTCTACAAAGTGAGTTCCAGGACAGCCAGGGCTACACAGAGAAACCCTGTCTCGAAAAACCAAAAAAAAAAAAAATAAATAAATAAATCTTTTTTAAAAAACCCTAATACAAGAACTGACTCCAGAGGACATTGGTGTGGGGCCATGGCATGCATACACAGCCCCTTATACAATTATATTAACAATGATGATAAAGTTTATTTTACATAGACATTTGAATGTACCCTTCTTCTTTGACAGGAATATAAAATTTCCAGCTTTGAGCAGAGGCTGATGAACGAGATAGAGTTCCGTCTGGAGCGAACTCCCGTCGACGAGTCCGACGACGAGATACAGCACGAGGAAATCCCCACGGGCAAGTGCATCGCGCCCATCTTTGACAAAAGACTCAAGCACTTCCGGGTTACCGAAGGCTCCCCAGTCACCTTCACCTGCAAAATTGTTGGGATACCTGTTCCAAAGGTAGGGAAGACGATCCGACAGTTGATCGTCAACCGCATGGAACTATATATGGGGTCTTCAGAAAGTCTCCCGGGGCTGGGCCGTTCCTCGGTGGCAGGGTTGTCACCTTACCTCCAGGGGACAGGCTCTAGCGCGTGTCCCTCACACCGGGGCTAGAGAGATGGGCTCAGAGCCAAGAGCACCAGCTGCTTTTCCAGGATAGGAATTCAGTTCCCAGCACCCACTTAGGGTGGTTCGCAAACACCTGTAACTCCAGCTCCAGGGCATCTGATGCCCTCTTCTGGCCTCTTCCTGCACCACCCACCCACCCACCAGAGACACATTAAAAAGAAAAGTCTCTGGCTTAGGATATAGCTTACTATGCAGCAAGCATGAAGACCTGGGTTCAATCGCCCAAAACATATAAAACCTGGACATGGTGATGCATTCCTATAATCCCAACACTTAGGACGTGAATCAGAAGTTCAAGATCATCCTTGGCTACATAGTGTATTTGAGGCCAGCCTAGGCTCCCCTAATTCAGGAAAAAAAAAACCAAAAAAACCATATACACATATGCACACACATATGCACATACACTCATGCACACATATGCACATACACACATGCACACACACATATGCACATACACTCATGCACACATATGCACATACACACATGCACACACATATATGCACATACACTCATGCACACATATGCACATACACACATGCACACACACATATGCACATACACTCATGCACACATATGCACATACACACATGCACACACACATATGCACATACACTCATGCACACATATGCACATACACACATGCACACACACATATGCACATACACACATGCACACACACATATGCACATACACACATGTACACACAAACACATGTACACACATACACATACACACATACATGCACACACATACACACATGCACACATACACACATGCATACACAAACATGTCATACTACAGTGAAATATCTACAGAATAAAAATAAAAAGCAATATTCAAAAATTAGCAAAGCCCTCAGAATTTAGCTAAAAATATATCAGGAACAAGATCATTAGGCCAAAAAAAAATCAGACTTGTTAGGGGGTTTTTGTTTGGTTTGTTTTAGTCAGGGCCTCATGTAGTCCCAACTGGCCTGGGACTCACTATGTAGACCAGGCTGGCCTCAAAGTCACAAAGATCTACCTGCCTCTGTCTCTGGAGGGCTGGGATTAAAGACAAGTGCCGTCACATCAAACTGTGAATTTTAACAAAAGTTTAAAACAAATTTCTTAGTCATGGTGCCTTATTTTGGATTACTGGCGCTCTTAGCCACTGAACTCATCCAGTTAATATTTCTCATTGTGTTTAGTTTCTATTTGACCCCCACAGGGTGCCTTTTGTCATACAAAGAGAGCTATATCGGTGTCCTTACTGTTAGGGTAGCAAATGTTCCATGCTTGTCCCCGGTTCTGAGTCATCACATTCCTTGGCAATCAGAGAAGGCTTTGCACCCGGTGTGGCTGTGCCAGGAATCTGCTTTCACAAACACGAGTGTGGTGGTGCCACACAGGGTTAGGTAACCAGGGCAAAGGCGGATAACCGTCTACAACCTTCACGTAATCTGCCCTGCCTTGAAGAACTCACCCTCACTCACACAGGACCAGCCACAGAAACATGCACAGCAAACCTGTATATTTCAGGCTGAGTTTGGATTTTGGCCAGAGGGTAAATCTAGCAACTTGATGCTAGCCGTATTCTTTTCTGTCCAGTGAACCACGCTCGCCTTTCAAGCAAGGTAAGCCATCTCAGGCGCTCAGACCTGCCTCTGTTTTATGGTTTGGACTTACGTCAGGTAATGGAGTGATGACCAATGTACCTTCTTCATCATTTTACCTGTGAAGACATAGTGATCCTTTGAGTATCTTAAGCTAATTATGAGGTACAATAAAGATAGTCAAAAATTTTAGCACAGGGCTAAGCCATATTGTATTTTTTTACTTAGGTATTGGTATAGGTGCAGGTGGAGCTGCACAGTATACTGCCATTTTGAACATGTTTTATGATCTTTCTCAGTGTTTGCCAATGATGAGTATCTTGCAACAGAGATGGTGTTTGGCCTTTGTCTCATAGTTCTGAATATCTCTACCCCTGAAGATCCTTACAGTTTGTCCTCACCAACAGTGCCTTGCTTCCCTCTCATGACAGGTTTATTGGTTCAAAGATGGGAAGCAGATTTCTAAGAGAAATGAACACTGTAAAATGAGGAGAGAAGGGGATGGGACCTGCTCGCTACACATCGAGTCCACCCACGGTGATGATGACGGCAACTACACCATCATGGCGGCCAACCCCCAGGTCGGTTGCAGGGCCCCCTGGACACCAGTTCGGGAGTGGTTGATGCTGCTTGTGAATGAGACCTTAAGGAAAATGAGAGAGAGACGTGATTGTGTCTAATTAGAACACAGGGTGGAATTTAGGCTACTCTGATACTCACTGCCCTTGTCAGAAGACATGGGTGGGGCTGGAGGATACAGTTCGGTATTTAGAGTGCTTGTCTAGCAAGCTCGAGGCTTTGCAGTTGATCCTCAATACGACATAGAAACAAGCAAGCTCAGTGGGGCAGTCGGGAAGCGAAGGCAAGCAATGTATCACAATGTATCACGTCTGAAGGCAGAAAACAAATCGAAGCAAAACCAAGGGCCTCAGTAGTTGAGAGCATTTGCTGTTCTTCTAGAAGACTCTTGTTTGGTTCCCAGCACCCATCTGAGACGGCACACAACTACTTGTAACTACGGCTTCATGGGTTCTGATGCCCTCTTCTGGCCTTTGAAAGACACCCACACACCTGGCAAACACACATACACATACAAATAAATACAAACTAATTAAATGAAAGAGGGCTAGAAGATTGGACCTGCACGTTAAGAGCACCGATACTTTTGCAGAGGACCTGGGTTCAGTTCCCAGCACCCACACGGCAGTGGACAAACATCGGTAACTCCGGTTCTAGGAGTTCTGGCCTCTTCTGACGTCCAAGGGAATCAGACATAAACAGTACACAGATGCATATTTGAGCAAAAGACTCATACTTTAAACACATCTTTTGAAAATTAAAATAAACCTAGAGAAAAAATAAAAAGGCTTGAAGTATCTCTCAAACTCATATCAGATTTTTTTTTCCTTTTTTCTTTTTTTCTTTGTGGATAAAAGTTGGAGAGCTGGCTATAATCTGCTTTTCTATTCTGAATGAGCCTGTTTTAAGATTCCCCTAAAAGACAGGACAGAATGCTTTCAATTGTCATTCAGATTGAAAATACATACAGCCATCGCTGCTATTTTCGTCCTTCCCCTTGAAATGTCAGTGTGGATGAATTTCTATTTAGGAAAGCATAAGAACATCTGGCCAGGCTCTTTGCATTGTTGCTACAAGTAATGTTAAATTCAGAAAAAAAAACTGCATATGACATCAGAGACCAGAAGAGGGTGTCAGATCCCCTACAAGAGGGAATAACTCAGGTCCTCTGAAAGAACAGCAAGCTCTCTGAACCTCTGAGCCATCTCTCCAGCCCCAGAAGCCAGATTTGTAAAGCACTGACTGTAAGGATAAGGACCAGAGCTCGTGTGAATGCTGAGTGGGTGTGGTGACCCACCTGGTATTCAACCCCGAAGGCAGAGATAGGGGAGCCCCGGTGCAAGCTTCTAGCCACATTAGTCACATCTGCAAGCACTGGGTTCAACTGAGAGATCCTTCTTCAACGACTAAGGTAGAGGGCCACTTAGCAAGATTCCCAACATTAACCCCAGGCCTCAATACACATGCATAAATGCACCTGAACACACACAGAAAGGTTCTTGGTTGTTTAAGAAAGAATAATGTATAATGTTTTGGTGAAGAAAACATTAATATAAATTGAGAAATATGGCCGGGCAGTGGTGGCGCACGCCTTTAATCCCAGCACTTGGGAGGCAGAGGCAGGAGGATTGCTGAGTTCGAGGCCAGCCTGGTCTACAAAATGAGTTCCAGGACAGCCAGGGCTACACAGAGAAACCCTGTCTCGAAAAACCGGGAAAAAAATAAATAAATAAATTGAGAAATATGGATTTCTCCTTATTTTAATCTTGTTTGTTTTCTGCTTCTCAGGGGAGAATCAGCTGTTCTGGCCACTTGATGGTACAAGGTTTGCCCATTCGAAACCGACTCAACCCTGCCGGTCAGTCTCACAGGTAAAGACAGGAGAGCCCTCTTTTCTGGAGCCCTCCCGTGTCCCCACTCACCACGGTGAACAGCAGTTGTAAAGTCTACAGATCACTGCTTACATGTACCACACATATTGCAGCGCCCCCACCAGGCGCTCCTTGGAATACAGACATCAAGCCTGATCTAAAGCATCCAAGTCAGAAGTCACACTTGAACAAAACCCCCAGGAAATGCACAGGCACATTTATGTTTGAGAGCTCTGGGCTTGGGCACTTTATTATTATTATTATTATTATTATTATTATTATTAAATTTTATGTGCATTGGTGTTCTGCCCACATGTATATGTATATATATGTATGTATATGTGTATATATGTGTTTGTGTGTATAAATACATACAACTGAGGGTGCCAGATCCCCTAGAACTGGAATTACAGACAGTTGTGAGCTTTGAAGAAATTGAACCTGGGTCCTCTGGAAGAACAGCCAGTATGCTTAACAGCGGAGCCATCTCTCCAGCCCCCCCAACCCCCAACTCCTTTTTTTTAAAGAAGACAGGCTCTGAGGTATCCCAGACCCTTAAACTCACTGTATAGCAGAGAATGACTTTAAACTGATAATTCTGCCATCACCTCCTAAGTGCTGGGATTATAAGCATGCACCACCTACTCCCAGTTGATGTGCTGTTGGGAAATCAACCCTGAGCTTCGGACCTTGCCAAACCAACTGGACCAACTGAACTACATCCCCAGTCCCTTTGGCACGATCATACTGGTTCAAAACATTGTATCCATCAGCACCTGTTCACGTAATGCATGGTGGGGGGAGGGGAGGTCCTTTGAAACGACTGACTTTCCCATCACCAAACAGAAACTTGAAGGCTGAATGTTTCTGCTGTAATCTCCACTATAACTTGTTTTCCTCTCCGATTTTTACAAACCGCTAATGAGAAAGAGCCCGGCTTTCCCCTTGAGTCTTGGGGTGCCACAAAGCCTTAGCAAAGCTTTTCCATAGTTGCAGAGGCTGATGAATGACATGGCTTACCAAAGGAACTAAAATAAAGACCCGTGTTTCGGAGAGCGTCTCGCTGCCATTGTGAAGATACCTCTCCAGCCCCTCCTCTATCTCTTCTATTTTGTTTTGTTTTCAAGCACAGCTGTTACCGCTGATCACTCTTGCTAGTTCAAGTTCGTGGTCATCTTTAATTTCAGCCGTAGTTTATTACCAGACTGACTTTTCTGGCAGTCACGGCCATCCTGTCCTGAGTGACTCACAGGTCCTCTTCTTTGGGCTCTCAGACTGAGTACAGATTTATTTCTTTATTTTGATGACTTTTCAGCAAGTGCCAAATGCCACAGAGAGGGGGAAGCTGAGCCCATTAACACTGAATGACTTCAGAAAGAGGACAAGGGCTGCTTGTTTTGTTTTTGTTATTTTCAATTATGTGTATGGGCCGGGTCATGCGCACGCACATAAGCGCAGGTGCATTGGACTCGCCAAAGCTGAACTTAAGGGTGGTTGTGAACCACCCAGCGTGGGTGCTGGGAACTGAACTTGGGTTCTCTGGAAGCACCCAGTCCTGAAGTGAGCCCATTTACTCACTTTCAGAGTTCAGAAAAAATACTATAGTATATGGGATACTTGCTACAAAAAGCTTTGGGTTTGGTTTGGCTTATGTATGTGTGTATTTGCATCAGTTCTAAACTGTGATTGGTTGATTGATTGATTGATTGATTGATTGATGATCTAGTAATTCCTCTCTACTCTAGGGGTGTGTGGTCCATTTGGTAGAGTCCTTACCTAACATGCACCAGGTTTCCCCGGTGGACCATATAAATCGGGGATAATGCTGCGCACCTATAATACCAGCACTTGGGAGGCATTATAGATCAGGAGGATCAGAGATTAGTCCAAGATCATCCTCGATTCCTAATGAGCTCAAGGCTAGCCTGGGCTATAGGAGACTAGTCTCATTATAGCCATATAGCCTAAATGCATACAGTTACTGTTATACGTTTGTAAATGTTTCTTGTAGAGGAAGGTCCAGAATGCCAGAAAGAGACAAAGAGCCTCTACAGGAGCGCTTCTTCCGACCGCACTTCCTGCAGGCCCCGGGGGATATGGTGGCTCATGAGGGCGGCCTCTGCCGACTGGACTGTAAGGTACTTCCAAGTGTCCGCCCTTAGCACCAGGTCTGTCCAGAGTTTGCATCTGGTTATTTCTTTACACTCATTTTTGTTTGTATTTGTTTTATGGGATTTTTCTCTCAGATGAAGGGGTTTGGGGAAGGGAGGGAAATTCTCCTCTCCATAGGTTCTTTCAGAGCGCTTAATCTTTTTAATGCCATACACAAATGTATCATTAGTGTCTTAAATCACCATATCTTAATAATAAAAAGTATGGAAGCATAACATTTTTAAAGCAAAGCCATTTTATGTGGGCATTATATCAAGTTGATTCTTCATTTTGAGACAATAACCAAAGGGTAACTTGGGGACTTTTCTACGTGATCCCTGGAACCCTTTATGAAGCCAGAAGCTTGAATCTTGCGCCTTTGGTCACAGGGAAGGGACAAACTTCCTTTTTCACACACTAAGCCACCTCTGTCACCTTTTGTCATTCTGCATTCTAATTTCCCAATCTGAAATCAGGCTTCCCATAGGCAGGGCAAAGATCTCTCCGTGGAACGGGACACTGACGTCATCACTCCTACACCAGGGAACTGTGCAGGGTGTTATGGGAAATGTAGGTGCAAGTCAGTGCGGGCTGAAGAGCACGCATGCGCAGAGAGCCCCTTTCTGTGTACGGCTCTCATCCACCCTAGCTGCTGCCTAAATAATATTCAGGTTGTTTGTTCTCCTGCCTCTCTAAATTTTAATACCAACTCCTGGCTCCTCTCCCCAGAGATTCTGTTTTAATATTATAATTAGTTCTCAAGGTTTTTTGTTTGTTTGTTTGTTTGTTTTTGTTTTTTTTTAGATAGTCCATGAACAATATTTGAGAACCTTGATTTAGTATCTAAGCCAAAGTCATCCCTTTTACTGATGCCCACAGCCTGAACTTTTCTATTTGTCTCTATCATCATTCTGGGATATAATCACATGAATTAATCATAACTAAAATGGGGTTGCGATTCCACACAGTTCAAAGTTACAGCACCATTCATTCCGACCCCTCTTCCAAGGCTGCGGCAGAATCCCAACCCTTCCGTGTTTTCCTCGATTGTACATTTGGTGCCAATAAGGATAAAGAATTCAGTGACCAGATGGCTCTGCCTGTCTCTGTCATCCATGTTGGCTGTTCTGTCATCTGTTAGGTGAGCGGCTTACCGCCTCCGGAGCTGACGTGGCTGCTCAATGGGCGACCCGTGCTACCCGACGCCTCCCACAAGATGCTGGTCAGAGAGACTGGAGTCCACTCTCTGCTCATCGACCCTCTCACCCAACGCGACGCAGGGACCTACACGTGCGTGGCTACCAACAAAACCGGGCAGAATTCCTTCAGTTTGGAGCTCACTGTGGTAGGTAAGGTTGCTATGGGACTCCTGGGCAGAACTCCCTTCGAAGTGACTGTCCAAAGACTTAGACGAGTCCCTTGCCCCAGCCAATCTCTTCTCCCTTCACGGTAGCAGATCATATTTTCTACACTGCTTTCTGAGGTATGTAGTAATCTTGAAATGTAATATGGCTGCTTCTTCATTTTAGTCATATACTCAATGGGAGCAATTGCAAAAGTTGACCAAGCAATCAACGCATTACTTAATTGCCTGGCACTGCAGTCTAACCTTTTGCCCTTCTGACTGATTCTTGGACCACACTAGGCTCCTCTGTCTCCTAAGTTACAAACCTTTGCATCTTGTCTCCTACCTGGAATGTTCTTTACCAAGCACCCTTTTGTAAAATCTAACTTCAGGGTTTATCAGCTCAGTTGGTAGGGGGCCTGAGAGCACAGGTAGTCTACTTATAACAGCTACAGCAGCATCTTTCTGACACCCTAAGGCTGCAGAGGTGGAACAGGAAGTCATCCTACACGTGGTGACGCTCGCCTTTAGTCCCATCATTCGGGAGGCAGAGACCGGAGGGTCTCTGAGTTCAAGGCCAGCCTGGTCTACAGAGGGAGTTCCAGGACAGCCAGGGCTACAGAAAAAAATGTCTCAAAAAGAAAAAAGAAAAAGAAAAGAAGGTAGGAAGGGAGAAGAAAAGAGAGAAGCAATTCCAGTCAGGGCTGCTGCTCCTCCCTCTGGGCCAGCGGTCACGCCCCTGTGAATCCTTTTCCTCTGCTCCTAATTTAGTCTTGCCAACATACTAGGAAACACTCATTTTGTATGGGCTTTCGGCTTTTCTGTTTTCCCCATAATTCTAAACCAATGACTTTGATATATGAAACTACTTGGAATGCATAATTTTGTTAAATTTTTTTGTTTTGCTTTTTTTTGGTGGGTTGGCTGGTTTGTTGTGGTTTTTGGATTTTTGGGGGGTTTTGTTTTGCATTTTGAGACAGGGTCTCACTGTGTAGCCCTGACTGTCCTAGAACTTGCTCTGTAGACCAGGCTGGCCTTGAACTCAGGAATCTACCTGCCTCTGCCTCCCAGGTGTTGGGATTTAAGGGCATGCGCCACCACCTTTGTAAAGACTTTTGTTCCGAATATATTATGAAAAAGAAAAATGACATTGTGACCAAACCTAACAAGTTGGATGGGGGGTGGGGGTGGGGGTAGAGAGATGGTCCAGTGGTTAGCACACTTGCTGCTCATGCAGAGGACCTGGGTTTGGTTCCCAGCACCCACATGACAGCTCACAACAGCTTTTAACTAACTCCTGTTCCAGTGTGTATGAAGTCCTCTCCTAGCCTTCAAGGGTTCCTGAACTCACACAGTGCACATAAACTCATTCCAGCCCCGATATGTGCACATAAATAATAAATAAGCAAAAAATGAAGTTAGTGAAAATTTAGTTCCTATGATGTAAATTCCTAAAATAAAAAAATCAATTTTAGTGCATGAAAAATTCCCAAAACTATCAAGATGGTTCAGTGCATAAAGTTGCCGGCTGCCAAGCATGCTGACCTGAGTTCAATCCTCTGGTCCCACATGAAGGAATAAGAGAAACTGACTCCTGAAAAAAAGTATGTGTTTATACACACACATACACACACACATACACACACACACACATACACACACACACACACACACACAAATTAACCAGATAAATGTAATTTTGAAAAACCTTTTTTAAAAAGTCCCTACTTCACGCTCAATATTGTGGTGCATGCCTTTATTCCCAGCACTTGGGAGAAAAAGGCAGTGTTCAAAGCCAGCCTGGTCTACAAAGCAAGTTCCAGGACAGCCAAGGCTATACCATGGGACCCTGTCTCAAAAACTAAACTAAAATAAAAAGACTGTAATAAGTTTGAGGCATAAACCTCAAGGTACTTGCTACTATTCAAACAGAAAAGTCATTTCTCTTGTTCAGCCAAGGAGATAAAGAAGGCGCCCGTGATCCTGGAGAAACTCCAGAACAGCGGAGTTCCCGAGGGCCACCCGGTGCGACTGGAGGGCCGGGTCATAGGCATGCCTCCGCCTGTGTTCTACTGGAAGAAAGACAACGAGACCATCCCATTCACTAAAGAGAGGATCAGGTACAGCAGCCACCACCTCCGTGGACACCTCCATGTTCAGAAGGGCCGGTAGGACCATCCAAATAAGCCTGCAGCCTTTTGCAACTGACTGCTTTCATTAAGTGTAGTGCTCCTGAGTTCAGCCACATTGTATCTGTTCCAGGCCAGCCTGGGCTACACAGTGAGTTCGGAATCAACCTAGACTAGAGTGAGACTCAGTCTCAAGAGTCGGGGGTAGGGTGGGGGGTGGGGACGGGAGTGGGGGGCAGTATTCTTCCCTTTGAGCCCCTCCCCCCTCAGAAGTTTTGTTTTGTTTTGTTTCCTTCACTTTGCCTTGATTAAAAAATATGTTTACCAGGGCCGGAGAGATGACTCGGTGGTTAAGAGCACTGACTGCTCTTCCAGAGGTCCTGAGTTCAATTCCCAGCAACCACATGGTGGCTCACAACCATCTGTAATGGGATCTGATGCCCTCTTCTAGTGTGTCTGACAGCTACAGTGTACTTATATAAAGTAAATAAAATAAAAAATATATTATGCATACATATACATACATACATACATGAGAAAGAGAGAGAGAGAGGAAAGAGACACTGAGGACAAATGCCCAGGGTGTCCATGCCTGCGCTCCATACTCAGGAGGAATACAGAGGTAGGATCAGGAGTTCACAGTTATCAACTTGGCTACATAGCAAGTTGGAGGCTATCCTGGACTATAGAAGACTCTGACTCCAAAATGAAAAGAAGTTTTTAAAAACATACAGGAAGGAACTATAAAAAAAAAATGGCTCAGCAGAGGTCCCAAGTTCAAGTCCCAGCATGCACACTGGGTAACTCACAGATGCCTGTAACTCCACTTCTAGGGGGTTCAACACCCACTTAAAGCCTCTACAGGCTCCTGCGTCTACGTGGAGAATATAAACTTACAGAGGCGCACACATGTTTACATAAGTGAAAATAGTAAATCTTAAAAATTGCACAAGGTGCATATAAGATCCTGCATATTTGTGTCAGATTCCCTATCATATAAGGACCTGGGAGAGGTTTTGGTTTTAAGTTTTTAAGAAGTAAAAAAAACTCTGTTAGGGCTGGAGATGATGTCACATCCCAGCATTTGAGAGAGAGAGAGAGGCAGGAGGACCAAAAGTTGAAGTTCTCAGCTTCGTAGTGAGTTCAAGGTCTCTCTGGGCAACGTGAGCCGCTGTCTTACAAAGGTGAAATGGAGAGCTGGCTCAGCAGTTACGAGCACTGACTGCTCTTGCACAGGACCCAAGTTTAGTTTCCCAGCATGCACATGGTGGCACACAGCCATCTGCAACTCTAGTTCCAGAGAATCTGATGGGTATCTATATGTATGTGGTATACATACATACATACATTCATGCATACATGTATACATACATGCATGCATACATACATACATTCATGCATACATGTATACATACATGCATACATACATACATTCATGCATACATGTATACATACATGCATACATACATACATACATACTCAAATAAACCAGTCTTTAGGAGGGGGAGGAGGAGAGGACTGGATGTAATAGCAAGAAGAATCAGGAGGATCTCTGAGTTGAGGCTAGCTTGGTCTACCTAGTGAGTTCCAGACCAGCCAGGAGACTCTGTCTCAAAGGGGGCGGGGGGGGAACCTGAGCGAGGAATAGGAAGAAGAAATCAAGGAAGAACAAGATGAAGGCTTTTCTAGGCTGTAGTTAAAAAGCGAAACTTCCCCCGTCCCTCCTCAAAGCCTAAAATGAACCGAGCTGCTTCTGCTCCTGAGTTAAAGGTGAATACCCCTCTTCTCCAGCATGCACCAGGACACAACAGGCTATGTCTGCCTCCTCATCCAGCCAGCCAAGAAGTCCGACGCTGGGTGGTACACGCTGTCAGCCAAGAATGAAGCCGGTATCGTGTCGTGCACAGCGAGGTTGGATATATATGGTAAGTATGACCTCGGGCAAGGAACATCTGTGTGTGGATGACAGTTTTTAAATAACTTTAAAGATTATTGTAGAATCGGATAGATTGCATTATACTTCGTGTTTGGAAGATGGCCTCTCCCCGCTGTTTGTTTTCTGGTTTTGAGAATCAAGTGGTCAGACTGCTTGGCCTCAAATGCCTTTACTGTTCCTCCTCTGACAGAAACTCCATATACAAAGGAAAGGACATGTATTGAATTCCTTGTTCAACCTTAATGACTCACGGATTTACCTTATCAGATTATAATTCTAGGGAAGCCATCTCCAGAGCCCTTCTATAACCTCACATATCAAGAAGGAAAAGACATGAGTAGAGAAGATTTTTATTTTTAAGGTTTACTTTTATTTTTTTTTAAAGACTTATTTATTTATTATATGTAAGTACACTGTAGCTGTTTTCAGACACCAGAAGAGGGCATCAGTTCTCTTTAGGGATGGTTGTGAGCCACCATGTGGGTGATGGGATTTGAACTCATGACCTTTGGAAGATCAGTTGGTGCTCTTACCTGCTGAGCCATCTCTCCAGCCCCAGGTTTACTTTTATTTATGTGTCTGTGTGAGTCCATGCCCAGTGAGTGCGGGGACCTAGGAAGGCCAGATCTCTGGAGCTGAAACTTGTAATTTCCTGTTGGGAAGGAAGAGAAAACACAGCAAGCAGGTGTGAATTGTGTTGGATTTTGTTGTTTGTTTATTCTGAGACAGGATCTCACTCTATAACCCTAGTTGGCCTAGAACTCTTTATGTAGACCAGGCTGGCCTTGAACTCACAGAGATTCACCTGCTTCTGCTTCCCAAGTGCTGGGATAAAAGGCATATTCTACCATGCCTGGACGTATGCTGGAATATTTATTTCCCAGCTGGTGAGAGGCTTTATCCCTGGATGAAGGCTTCTTTGAACTCTTCTAAAGTCTCCATAACTCCTGTCTCTCTGCACTTCTTCAATTTTAGACAGGGTTTCACGAAGCCCAAACTGACTCAGACTTGCTGTGTGACCAAGGCTGGATTTGAACTCCCGATCTTCCTGCATCCTCATCCCAAATGCTGGGATTACAGGAGTGTACCACCACCTTGCTGTCAGGAAAGTTTTAATGTCTCTTTTTACAAATGGGGTCTCTCAGACTCAACTGTGCTTACCAAGGATCCTCAGGAAATCTTGGCACAAGGGTCGACTGTGTTCGGCAATGTTCCTCCCATTGATTCCTGTGATCATAACACCTTATTTGGTCCATTTTTCAGCTCAGTGGCACCAGCAGATCCCAACGCCCATCTCCATCCGGCCCAGCGGCAGCCGCTACGGGTCCCTCACCAGCAAAGGACTCGACATCTTTTCTGCCTTCTCCTCTGTGGAAAGCACGATGGTGTACTCCTGCACTTCTCGGAGTGTGGTGGAGAGCGATGAACTTTAAGGATGTCTGGGTGCCTGCCGTGTAAGAGGGTGGGCTGTGGAGGGGAAGGAAGACTGACCGTACGCAGTGGTTTCCAAACAATTGGATTTGAGTGAGTTTCCACCCTGTCAGACCTGTGGCAAGAAGTATTTTAAGAAAGTTGGCTGCGGCTTTTTTGAGCCTTGGCTGAGGGAGAGAGAGAGGGCTGTGTGTCTTAAAGATGCCAGTAGACAATATACCCAAACCAAAGATCCCACACCACTGCCACCACAGCTTTTTGGTGGGGGGTAGGGGGCTAGCATGCTCCCCCCACTCGGTGTGTTAGGGATGCTAGGCCCAATTAGGAGCAATTAGGAGCCATAGCCAGGGCTGAGAGAAGCTAGCAACCTTAGGATAGATACAAAGGTGAAAGATGGGGAGCCCGCTGTCACCTTTCATGGGTTACATCCATATCGGCCATCCTGGTGAATTCATTAAACGAGCTCCCATTTAACCTTAGAGGATCTTGGCATACGCCCCTCCCCACCGAAGTGGCAAAACACTTAGTTTGCATTATCCTACCTGTGGAGTCATGTAATGAGAAGCCAAAATGTGCCTGAGATTTAAAGAGAAAACAAACAAAAAACGAGAGAGAGTTTACTAGGACACTCAGTTTTCCCACCGCGCTTGTTACGTGGTCAAAACAAGGCTCCCACCAGCCTATCAACACCATTTTAGGCAGAAAGCCACACCCACCTTCATCCCTAGTGCCTAGATGGGTACCGAGCACAGTGGAGACCTTTGAAATACATCTGCTGGGTAATGACTCCTAGACTGAGCTACCATTTAGTTTCTACCATTCTTAGTCTGTCAAAACATGGCCCCGGGGATGTTTGTCACCGCGGTTTGCTGCGGGCAAGCCAGGGCTATGAACTGGAGGTGTCTGTTGTCAGTTCCCTTCACTCAAATCTTGGGTGTTCTCCGTGCCAGGTCCCCCTCAGCTGCCATCCTTCTCAAGTGGTTTTAGCTGGAGATAGTCATTGCTTAGAAAGGCTTGAAACGTTCTTTGCTTCAAGGCAAGGATTTCCAGTATAAAAATAAATTCATTTACTCAAAAGGAAAAATCATGTGTGTGTACTTTGTGTAAGATCCTAGGCCATGGGAGACTTGAAAATATGAATAAAGGGCAGGGGAGTTGGTTTAACAGATAAAAGGTGCTTGCCGACAAGTCTGGGAGCGTGAGTTTGAGTCCTGGAACCCATCTTTCTCTTGGTGAAAGAGGAACTTCTGCGAATCGTCCCCCCGGCCTATACACATACTCTATGGTACCCACGTACCCCAAATAAGTAAGACACAGGTTCTGCCCCCTCCCCCCGAGCTCACAATGTGATTAACAGGGGGATGATATATATTTAAACCATCTGTAATATTGCTTCTTGAGACAAAGATCTGGTCTTTGGAAAACGGAAGTTTCCAAGTGTTCTCCATCCTGTATTTTTCATAACAAAATCTTCTCAAGCCAGGCATTGTGGTATGTGCGCATAACTCTAGTGCTTGGGAAGTTGAGGCAGGAGGATTTAAGAGTGCAAAATCAGACTCTACTTCACAGGGAGTTGGAAACCAGCCTGGGCTTCATGAGACCCCATTTCAAAAAATCAAAACCATCCAGGTACAGTGGTACACACCTATAATCCCCACAGTCAGGAGGCAGAGGCAGAGGCATCACTGAGAGTTCTAGGACAGCCTGTTCTATACTGTGAATTCCAGGTCAGCCAGGAATACACAGGATGACCCTGGTTTTTTTTTTTTTTTTTTTTGGTTTTTTCGAGACAGGGTTTCTCTGCATAGTCCTGGCTGTCCTGGAACTCACTCTGTAGATCAGGCTGGCCTCGAACTCAGAAATCCTCCTGCCTCTGCCTCCCAAGTGCTGGGATTAAAGGCGTGCGCCACCACCGCCCGGCGACCCTGTTTTTAAAAAGGGTCTTAAAAAATAAAAACTAGGGCCGGGCGATGGTGACGCACGCCTTTAATCCTAGCACTTGGGAGGCAGAGGCAGGAGGATTTCTGAGTTTGAGGCCAGCCTGGTCTACAGAGTGAGTTCCAGGCCAGCCAGGGCTACACAGAGAAACCCTGTCTCGAAAAACCAAAAAAAAATAAAATAAAATAAAAAATAATAATAAAAACTAGGGGCGGTGGTGGCGCATGCCTTTAATCCCAGCACTTGGGAGGCAGAAGCAGGAGGATTTCTGAGTTCGAGGCCAGCCTGGTCTACAAAGTGAGTTCCAGGACAGCCAAGGCTACACAGAGAAACCCTGTCTCGAAAAACCAAAAAAAATAAATAAATAAATAAAAATAAAAATAAAAACTAAAAAACAGGCTGGGGAAATGACTCAGTTGGTAAAGTACTTACCGCATAAGCATGAAAATTGAGGTCTGTACTCCAGAATTCACAAAAAAAAAAAAAAGCAAATTGAGGCAGCATAGACCTAGGTCACTGGTGTTAACCTTGGGCCTTTCCACACATATGCACATGGTCGCATGCACACAGACACACATACACCACTTTTAAGCACACTCAAAAATCTCACTCTTTTTAGTTTTGAGTTCTATAAAAGTTCGCATCCTGAGGAAAATACAGATTCTAGTCAGTGATACAGCAGCTGTTGACCCCTGCTTCCTATTTCACGTATGCAATGATAGGCATATTTATTTTTACATAGAACAAGGCATGCCACAGCATACAAGTAGAAGTCAGATGACAATCTGAGGGAGTCTGTTCACTCCTTCAACCACAAAGGTCCTAGGGATCAAATCCAGGTTGTCAGGCTTGGCAGCAAGCCCCCTTTACCCCCTGAGCCATATTGTCAGTCCTAGGGGCAACTTCAATCTCACACAGAATGTAGTAATACGTTGTTTCCGTACTGGCATTTGTTATGAAATCCCTTAGAACCAAAAAACCACTTTCTAAATTCTGAAAATACCTCTGGAGTATGTATATGTAATTTTATCACCACTGTGCCTGGCTCTAGTTCTATGTATTCTAACTCCTATTCAAACTTGGGATATATATTTCAAGTATGAATATATATATATACATATATACATATACATATATATACATATGCATATGCATATACATCACATACACATACACATATACATATCCAATTCTGTCCACTCCTGTAAAGCATGGCCCACAAATATCCTTCATCTCCAATGCCAGCTCACTGAGTATTTTTTTAAATCTTGTCTTTTGTTCAGGAACTAAGATAAATATTATATTTGACACTAGGGGGTGCTGTCTCACTTATAATACAACAAGCCTCAACTCGGGTTTGTGCTACTGGGTTGGTTATATTTTATCTCAAGGTTTCACCAAGACTCACCGCTGCGGGGTAATCATTCATTGGGGGGGGGGGTGTGCTATGCATTGTGTGATAGTCAACACCCCTGACCTGTCACCCTACCCCAAGCTGTGGGGACGCCAATCTCATGCATAACTGGCTGTTCCCTGACAGGGCTCTGGATAACCTGTCTTGAGGAACTGTTCCCCTAGGAGTCAAGCTGGCTTTTGTAGGGACAGGTTCTTTGAAGACTCCTCAAATGATTCATGTTTGCCCTGCAAATGTGTAGTGGGTTCACCTGATGTTGCTTGTGTTCTAATGCTAATAGTGGTTCTCCAAGAGGTGCTCTCTCTCTCTCTCTCTCTCTCTCTCTCTCTCTCACACACACACACGCACACAATCAGACCATCAGTATTCAAGTAATACAATGTGAACCTTCTCCCTAATTTAACTGGTCAATAAAAGGCTAGAGCCTATGATTGGTCAGTGGAGGGGAAAAGTGGAACTGGAGGCTGGAGAGGAAGTTGCAGATAGGGAGGGAGAGAGAGAAGAAGAAGATAGAGAGAGGAGAAAGATGCTTTGGGTTAGGAGTCAAGAAAACATGGCCCGAGGGCTGGCCGATCGGAGTTAAGAGCAGCCCAGATGAAACACAGTAATAACTGGGGTTATCGATAGGAAAGTAGATTCTAATAGCACAGAAGGTAGATATCTGCCCAGGTTTAGGGCTAATAAAGGCTTATTATAAATATAAAGGTCATGTATGTCTTTTATCCAGGAACTGAATGATTAAAAGCAGGGTAGAAGCCCCTGATTGGGATTAATGTTTACTTATGAATGGGTTGTTTTAACCACAGAAGCCGGTGAAGGCTCGGCGAGAGGGCTCTGGAACCCACCAGGGTCACTAGGCCCCTCCTTCCCAAGACTAAACCGTATAGACTTCTGAGAGTTGCTCTCAGACAAGACAAGCTGCGAAGAGCAGACCAGCCTCGTGGACGAGGTTTAGACCAACTGAGGCACCTAGAAACGACACTTCCTAACCTGATGACCCGCCAGCAGGCTTTTGTGAGCTGTCACCCATGCTGGGGCAGTAGGCCTTGGTGCTGCAACTGTTGCTGAGTCATTTCCACTCCTGTAAGAAACCCCTCACCCTGATTCCAATAATGTTACAAGTTGGTTACAAACGCAAAGCTGCTACAGAAACCAAAAGCATAGGCAAATCCACTCATAATTGACCTTATAAAAGTCCTTCCAGAGCCCCTGGGTAACCCTGGGGTGAAATATTTGAAGTGGTGACTGAGTTGAAAGTCAGTGTACCTTACCAGTGGGGGGACCTCACCTGGGCTCCAGCCGAATTTGTGGGAGCACTTTCCACCACAGGTTGCCTTTTCTTGTTTGTTTCGATGTTTCAAAGAATTAATGACTGAAGAAGCATCCTACAAACATGACTGCTCGGCGCTCATCAGTATGCTTAAAAAGTTGCTAATATCATGGGTTTTTAAAAAAATCTGTACAATGCAAAAAAAATGCATATTAGTTAAAAACATGTTCGCCTCTGATTTCAGCCTAATTATATTAGTTAGCATCCTTGGCGTCAGGGAACTGCAAACACACTACCTTTTAATATGGAAGTAATAGTTGCTTCAGACTCTCAAGAGCCTTGAAGTTGCAAGAAATAGACGATGAACCCACGCTTCAACTCTCTGGGGACAGTGTGGTAAATGCTGAGGCCTAAAGAAACGGCTGTACACCTTTAAAGCCCAGTCTGCTAAAAAAGATTTTACCTCACGAGTGACTAGAGAAATTAAAGTCACCGAATGTCATCTGACAGTAAATAATTTAAGGCTGAGATAATGTACAATTTTGTTTTATTTTAGAGACAGTCTCGTTCTGTAGCCTAGGCTGATTCATTTCTAACTAAGTAGAACAGGCTGGCCTCAAACTCTGAATCTTCATGCCTCAAGCCTAGCTATCCAAGTGCTGGAATTACAGGCCACCGTGTCTGGCTAAGTGTGCATGTGCATGCGCATGTGTATTTGAGTTTTGAGTTTACCTGTGTGTGTGTGTGTGTGTGTGTGTGTGTGTGACAGAGAGAGAGAGAGAGAGAGAGAGAGAGAGATGTGGGGATGGGTGTAAAATGCCTTGGCACTGTTCAGAAAGATTTCTCTCCTACTTTGTGTGGCTCTGACTTGGGCCACCAGCAAGCACTTCACACACACACACACACAGACATTTCGCAGGCCCTGTAACCATATTTTTTAGTACAGTGTCGGTAAATTAAGGTTTGTACCTTATCCCCATTTCTGTTTTTCATTTAGTTTTTTATAAATTTTAACATTCAATTTCCTCGAGGCCGGAGAGATGGCTCAGCAGTGGAAGAGCACTGGCTGTTCTTCCAGAGGTCCTGAGTTCAATTCCCAGAACCCACATGGTGGCTCATAAGTGTCTGTAATCCAAGTTTTAATGGTTCTAACTCCCTCACACAAACATACATGTAGGTCAAAACACCAAATGCACATAAAAAAAATAATACATTTCCTGGCCTGCTTTAGCCCTTCATTTCCAATATAAAGATCTGCCTTAAACGGAACCTTCTTATGTCGATAAATTATTAAGGGAAATATAAATAATTTGCATGAATTTCACACAAATCTTCTCATTTTTCTGTAACTATGGGGTCTTTTTATTTTTAACTGCAAAATACTTCTGTTTTCCTGGGACAGGAACAAAGCAGGTGTTTTTTCATGGGGGGTTTGCTTAGAGACCCCACCCCACCCCCAGTTGTTGTTTTAACTGCCCAGGGCCCCTCAGGGGCTTCTGTCTCCATCCTGCACTGCGGGGTTCAGTGATGCTGACATGCGCCGGCCTCCCAGCTGCCCAGGCAGGGGAAGGACACAGCTCCCAAAGTCTGCCTAGAAACAGGTACCTGCTCATATGCATGCCTCGCTGAGATAGAACAACACACACGCTGTGCTGTGATAGAAGAAGTCAACAGATCTTTAGAAAAGAAAGAAAATTATTTCAAATGTGAACATCGGGGGAAAAAAATGCTGTAGGTGATTGGCAAGTCTTCAAAAGCAACGGAATAAAGATTGAGAATGTCTGAATACTGATTTCACAAAGGTGTGTGGTGTGTGTGAGTGCTTGTATGTGTGTACGTGGGTATGTGTGTTGCGTAGTGTGTGTATGTGTGTGTAGTATATGTATGTGTGGTGTGTAGTGTGTGGTGTGTGTGCGTGTTTGTGTGTGTGGTGTGTTTATGTATGGTGCGTAGTGTATATCTGTGGTGTGGTGTGTGTGTGTATGTGTGGTGTGTGTGTGTGTATGCTTGTGTATGTGTGGTATGTATGTGTGGTGTGTGTATTTGTGTATATATGATATATATATATATATATATATGTGGTGTGCATGGTTGTGTATGTGTGGTGTGTGCATGCTTGTGTTTGTATATATGTGGTGTATACGTGTGGTGTGGTGTGTGGTATATGTGCATGTGCTCGTATATGTGTGGTGTGTATACTTGTATGGTATGTGCTCTGTGCATGTGTGTGTGTTTGTGCATGTGTCTGTGTGTATGTGTACACGAGAGGTCAGAGGTCACCCTCAGGAGTCCTCCTACCACCTTCTTTTCTTTTCCTTTCCTTTCTTTCCTTTCCTTTCCTTTTCTTTTCTTTACTCTTTGTCATAGCATTTCCCAGGGCTATGGAGTCAAGAGGTTAAGCATTTTTCTCTATAATCTGCAGTGAAGAATCCCGAACCATCATTGTTATCTTATTAACAGCAGCAGATGAAAGGGAGACTCTTCAATAGCCTTCCGGGGGGGCTCACAGTAGTTAGACTTTTGATTATATTTTTAAGCCAGCATCTCCTATAGCCCAGGTTGGTCTCAAACTCATCATGTGGCTAAGCATGCCTGGGAACTTCTGAGCCTCCTGCCCCCACTCTTGAGGGCTGGGATTGTGGGCACTTCAAATAGAACCCAGGGCCAGGCTAGGCAAGCACTCTACCACCTGAGCACATGCTAAGCTAAGACAATCACTTTGATGGAGATGTCCTGTAGACTTATTTAATACATGGGCTGTGTTGGTAGCCGGGCTTTGGAATCCACAGTCAGAAGATTTGGGCGCTGTGGCTTTTGGTGACTTGTGACAGATTCCAAATGCACGGATAACTTCACTGCCCTGCTCTTGCTAACTGTGAACGGGCTTCTCCTCCAATTCACAAAGCCCCCAGTTCATGAAGTGCTGCTGAGGACAGCCACTCTAGATGAAGGCCGGGACTGATCACGGCTCAGCAAACTTGTTAAAGCGATCCAAATCCGAACTCTTATATTTTTGGTCGTGAGCCTAGCCTTTAACAGCGGAGCCATCTCTCCAGCCCAAAGCGATCCAAATCCATTTTGTGTGTATAGATGCTCTCCGTCGACCAGACATGAGGGTGGTGAAGCCTTCACTGTTCAAATTGTAGATGATAAGGAAAGCACTTCTACAAGCGACATTAATTTCCTATTGCTATAGAAACAGGAATGCTTTTCCGGGTAGCTGTGCATCCGGGTGTGCGGATGTGTACAATTATGTGTGTGGATGTTCCTGCACACGTGTCAGGATGGATGTATCTGGATACTTGTAAGGAAATTTAGTAAGTGGCTTAGTAAGGAAACTAAAATATTGAATATTAAATATCTTCGTACCTGAAAGCTACGTGTTATTTTAATTTAGCTTCATATTACCCCGGGCGATCAATTCTCCTGCCTCAGCTTTCGAGAGAGCCGAGATTGTAAGGTGAGCCACCACACTAGCTTGGTGAAATAAAACACTCACTCCCCTGTCTATACCTGGGAAGCATTCAACATCAGCCCTCCCAACAGCCCCTGAGTGTCTCCAGGAAACTAGTAGAATATGTGTAAGTTCAAAACACACTCACATTAGTTGTATTTTATAAAATCTATATTTTAATGCATACATAGTTAAAAAAATACAGAGCCCTCATGCCCAAATACTCTCTACCAGCCCCTCGACCCCCCACCCCCCCCAAAAAAAAGTCTTACTCTACATGATGCATGCACACACACTATAAGGGGCATAAATGCATTTACACCACAAGGTAGCTGCACAGAACATAAACAAATCACGTAATATAACTTCTCCCAATAGGAACAAGCTTGCAAAGTTTAAGAAGGTAACTATCTGATGGTTTAGTACCAGTCTGATCCAATTTTTTTTCTGACACAAGGATATATATGTGTGTGTGTGTGTGTGTATGGAGATATATATATATATATTCCTCCATCTCCTGAATGACACTAGGGTTACAGGCCGTGCCTCACCATGCTCTGCCTATGCGGCAGTTGGGGCTCGAATCCACGGCTTTTATACATGCAAGGCTAGTCCTTTACCCTGTCAGCTAGACCCCAGCTCCATGTCTTAGGCTAAAAGGAACAGAGCATTAGTTTCACATCAGTCCAAAGTCATTCACAGTGTCCACTCATGAAACCTACAAAACACAAGAAAAGTGGAGAAAGGGATACAATGAACTCATTTCATCCGCCGGTCTGAAAGGGGAAGGAAATTAAGCTGAAAAGGTGACTTGAGTTTTCTCCCCTAAGACCCAGATAGCCCTGCGGTTTAGCTGGCCATGGGGAAGGGCTCCGGCTGGAAGCCGAAGAGCCTCTGCCCGTAGGGCTCAGGGTCTACCTGGAGCCTAGCACCGGGGAATGGGAGGTAGGGGTGATCACGGCCCCGCTGCTCGCAGCGCAGCCCCACCCAGTCCCTCTCGGCTTCGGCTAAGATGCGGGTGAGCGCGACGATGTAGCTGAGCGCCATCTGCAGTGTCTCGTACTTGGACAGCTTCTTGTCCTGGCCCCACTGCGGCACCACCCTGCGCAGCCGGTCGAACGCCGTGTTCAGCCCCTGCATGCGGCGCCGCTCGCGCGCGTTGGCAGCCAGGCGCCTGCGCGCCGCGCTCTCCAGCCGCCCGGGCCCCGCGCACGAGACCGCGCGCTCCGCTGCTCCCGCGCACGGGGCCGCGCCGCGCGCTCCCGCCGGAGGGCCGTGGGGTTTGCAGGCCGACTTCATCCACGCTGCGGCACTGCGGGACTCCCGGGAGTGAATAAGACACAGACGGAGCGACTCACGAGCAATCAGTCAGTGGACAGAGGACACTGTGTGGGGACCCTGGCTTGTGTCCTGCCGGGTAGCCAGGCTGATGATGTTCCTTCCCTTGCCCAGATGCAGTGAAAGTAATGCTCAGGAAAAAGTCATTTCCCCCACCCCACCCCACCCCACCCTGAACACGTGAAGTTGAACGAGGAGGAAACTTTCTTGCAGTTTGCAGTTCTTGGGGGTGCAGGGAAGAAAGCCTTTCCAGTTTTCTGGGAAAGCCTGAGATTGCTTTTCAGAGTGACGGAAATCTTCGCAGAAGCTCAGCTAGGTCAGGAGCGCTTGGACTGCTTGCAGTAGACGTCGAAGAGCGCCGGACAGAGCGGGGAGGGAGGAGACTTTATAGCCCAGGGCTCAAGGAGGGAACAGGTGGTGGCAGGTGGGCGGGCGTCCCTCCGCTCCCTTCTCAGCACCTTCCTACCCTGGGAACGGCAGGGGG
Organism: Tokudaia tokunoshimensis; assembly: GCA_036184795.1. NCBI lineage: Eukaryota > Metazoa > Chordata > Mammalia > Rodentia > Muridae > Tokudaia > Tokudaia tokunoshimensis. Next base: position 24,173,513 of record BTHU01000021.1, read on the forward strand.
GAAGGGGGCGACGCACAGCAAAATCCTGACATCACTGCCTTGGTCTGTTGAAGTTTCTCCAAAGCTATGTCCAACGCTAACGCACCATCTGGAGTGGCCTGGTCTGGCTGTCCCCAATAGAATAACAAGGTGGGGGTAGCGGGAGAGCCTGGTCCATCTTTTCCCATACCAGCGGGCGGCTTACATATCAAAAACAAAGGCCGGGTTTTTAAATGATTAAGTAGAAAATCATTTTGCGGGAAGATGTTGATTCTGACATCGCTGGGCTAGCTAGCAAGATTTTGCTTTGTTAAGGAGTGGCAATAAAGTATTAACGTTTTCATTTAATTTTCTAAATAAATTCATACAAATTTGGAAATCCAAATACTGTTGCAGGCCTGGAATGTGGCTCTGTAAATGATTTCTGTGAAACAACTTAAAATGAATCCAAAGATACAAATGTGTCTATTTTCAACCTGATACTGGGTTCTGTGGTTGAGTTCTGTGGGTTCCAAGGCTTTGGCACATTAATGTAGCATCTTTACTTCATTTTCTTGTTCATTAATATTGGGCCACACACTGAAGTGATAACTAATCACTTCATTATTTACCATTCCAACTTAATAAAAAGTCTTCATGCACATGTGTACACAAAATGGAAACATCTAAATAATTTGGGGAGTTTAAAAATAATTTTTAATGGATTTTCTTTTTGCCGGTCTCTTATACCACTAAAAATATTTCATGTAATTCAGTGTTGTAGTATGTCCTCTATCCTCAAGAACAGTAACAAAACATGATTTGCACCATTGATAATTATTAGATTTACATAGAGAAATCTTTAATTATCCCTCTCGTCTCAGTTTGTTTCTTGTTTTTCAGGGGAATCCAAAGGCAAAAAAAAAATAGGTTCCAATATTTTCAGTTCAATATTTCAGGAAGGGCCGAGGAAGCTCTCTCTCCTTTTGAACCATGGGTGTATCCTCAGATATTTTTGTTTAATTAAATCATCTACAAGCTCACACAAATCAAGAGCCATTTAACTTGGACTTGTTTCCCCCGCTGGTACCTCTCAGACTCCAACACCAACACCATCACCCTGACTTCAAGCCCTGTCTTCCCATAAATAGTTTATTAAACCCCAGCTCAAGCACTGACGGGGAAATGAAGTTGAATAACTTGAAGACAATGGGAAGCAATTGAACATTAATAATCTTCAGAGTGACAGATGTTGGACACAGACTTCTGCACTGAGTCATCCAGCTCTGTCGCTCCTCTCTAACAGTCAGGTTGGGAGCAGCAGTTCTGCGCTGGGAACAACTGTGTTCTTTAGTCATCAGGATGTCAAACATACGCTTTTTAAAGTTTTCGCAGATGTCTGCTTTCCTAGTGCTATTGTTCCTCATATTAATTTAGCTCACCCTCCTCCTCTGAAGAGTCCCCTCTATGAGGCACCGTGGATTATCTCCCTGCACAATAGCCCATGTGCATCTTCTACCCATTAGTGTTCATAGTATTAATAAGACGTATGGTTTTGCAAATTGTGTATCCAGGATAAGTTAGGATTATTGACCCACCTTCCAGAGAATCAAAAGCATTATCATAGAGAGGCAAAGGAAACACTGGGGCACGAGCTACAGGTGACATGAAGTTGATCCAAAGTTAGGGGACCTTAACTAAAAGGGTATCAGCCAGAGAGGGGAGCATCTAGAACTGCACTTTCCGAAGGTATCTTGGAAGACATTGAGAGTACTGCTGTCCCACACCTGGACAGTCCTGTGACACTCGTGACGGCACAGGAAAGTTTCTGAGATCACTAGGAGAAGAGGAAATCTATTGACATCAGCATTGAATAGACCTGATTGAAACCAGAATTCTCTTCTACACAGTAATGAACATTCTTTGTGTACCTTTGCAAAGGTGTGTCTGTTCTATCACCTTCCATGGGATTTGTTTATTTATGGAGAAGATCTTCTGTGTTATAGGCCGGTCATGAACTTGCTACATAGTTGAGGATGACCTCCCCCTCTAGCGTGCCGGGATTACGGGTGTGTACCTTCGCACTTGGTGTGTGCAGTGCTGGGCTTCTGACATTCTAGGCAAACAATGCCCTGCCTTAGCTTTCCCTTCACCTGACCTTCCATTCATCTTATAGAGAAGATGTCAGTCCAGAGACTCAGTGCCATGCTTAGAAACTGGAAACATGTACGACTGGATTAAGAGAGGAAGTCAAGTCTCTCAAATCCTTTTATCTTAGAGGCTTTAAAATTTCAGCCAGGCAGTGGTGGTGCACACCTTTGATCCCAGCAGAGGCAGAGACAGATAGATCTCTGAGTTCGAGGCCAGCCTGGTCGACAGAATGAGTTCTAGGACAGCCAGGGTTACACAGAGAAACCCTGTCTTGGAAAACAAAAACAGACAAAAAAAAATGAGATTACCTAATTATGCCCCTCACTTGATAATGGGGCAAGAGAGATCTGCCAGTGAGTTCCAGAAGCCAGACAAAGCACTCATAAAAGTTTCAGGAATATGATTAGCACTGCCATTCTTAAAGGTCAGTAAGCTTTAGATTGCAATCCCAATGTCTAGGACAGGGCTCAGAAAATACTAAATAGTCAGTAAATTGACTCAGATGGAGTGACTGGGGCAATAAATTAGATAAACTGATTTAATAATAAGCACATTTCTAGTGAATAGTCCATAGTAATGATTTGTAATCCCCCACACAGAGACAGAGACAGACAGACAGACAGACAGACAGGGACACAGACACATGCGCTCGTGCGCGCGCGCACACACACACACACACACACACACACACACACACACGCACACGCACACGCACACACACACACACACACACACACACACACCCCTACCTGCAGAGAATCCAAGCTATCTCTGGATTTTGTATTTTGTAAACAGGATTTTTTTTTTCTTCCGTGTGTCTCTTCTCATATGACTCTTGCTGGCCTCACTAGGTAGAGTTATTTGGACGGGAAGGACATTATATGTCATGCTAAGCTCCATAGTCTCTGTATTGACTGCTTGAGGGAACCAGTTGAATTGGTGGTTACTGTTACAGGAGACCTTCGGCTTGTACTCAGCCCCTGAGCCCAGCAGACCAAGGCAACATGGAGTCATTCAAGTCAAATGAAATTAACTGGGTGAGGGCTCTAACCAAGCAATGAAAGGCTGGGTATCAGTGCAGCAGCTAAACTCTGGTTAATTGATGCAGACAACTGATTCAAACAAGGCCGGCCGTTGTATCTCTTGGCTAACTTCTGCTTTCTATCCACACAACCCGCCTGATGGGGCTGCCGGCAGAATGCTTTGAACCTGCTGTGGGTTCGGAAGGCTGATTTATTATCTTTACATTGTAGGCGAGGAACACCTTTCATCCCAGCACTTAGAAAGCAAATTGGACCTCTGTGAGTTTGAGGCCAGCCTGGTCTGCATAGAGTGTTCTTGGCCAGTCAGGGCTACATATTAAGACCCAGACTTGATTTTGTTGTTGTTATTATTCTTTTATTAGTGTGTGTACGTGTGTGTGTGTGCGTGTGCGTGTGCGTGCGCGTGCGCGTGTAAATGTTCACGCCCGTAAAGAACCTGGGGGAAGACATCTGGTGTCCTGCCCTTGTACAGGACTATCCTCAGAGCCACAGTCTTCAAGAGTTCAGCTAAGCTTGCTCAACAACGATCATCACAACTGGGCTTATTGAGAGCTGATGTTTCCTCTCAGAAGGAGGGGACTGAGCAGGTCGTAGGACCCTTACCTGAATATCTAATTACCCCTCCCAAACATATATGCAGTTCTGTTCTTATTGAATGAGACCAAAGAGTCTCTATGACGACCTAGGAATATAGATGGTGAAGGAGTAGTGGAAGGGGCTTCACCTACACAGCCGTGGAAAGCCAGCTTCTCTGTTGGGTACAAACCTTCCAGTGCGGCTGCCCTAAGATCACCCAAACTCCTGCCTACACACTCTTTTTTTTTCCTTTTTTTTAAAAAAAAGATTTATTTGTTTGCTTTATGTATATGAGTACAATTATAGCTGTCTTCAGACACACCAGAAGAGGGCATTGAATCCCATTCCAGATGATTGTGAGTCACCATGTGGTTGCGGGAAATTAAACTCAGGACCTCAGTGCTCTTAACCACTGAGCCATCTTTCCAGCCCCTGCCTATGCACTCTAATCTATTGTAAGTACGCCTAATAAAGTCATTGGTTCACCGGGGTGAATTTTGGCGGAATCATACCTTGGATTGTCTTTAGGATCACAGGAGGAGGAGAAGCCAGATGGTATTTGCATCTCCCCCAGGCATAAACTTTAAAGACACCTGCTGCGTCACTCTCCACCTCACTTCATTGGGACTGGGTCTCCCATGGATCCTTGAGGTAAGACTGACAGGCAACATGCCCTAGACAAAGCCTCTGTTTCTTCTCCCAGCAGCCCTGGGACTACAAACACATGCAGCCCCACTGCGTGGGGGCTGGGGATTTGAACTCACGTCTTCAATGCTTGCACTGTGAACCATCTCCTCAAGGAGTTTTGCCGTGCTGTGCTGAGTTACTGTCCTTCCCAGTACCTGGCTCCTCCAGGCTCCTTGCTATAGCAGACTAACTCACATGGTATGAAACTCCAGCACCCCCTGAGAGTACATAAAAGCTAGGTAGCTTCCTTTATTTGGCTGTCTTGTTTGACTCCTTCTGGACTTGGTGCCATCATCAAAGGACATCTATCTAATGCTTTAATTTTTTTTTTAAATAAAGCGTTACTCCAGTTTTGTGGAGGGTGTTTGTTTGTTTTTATGTGTGTGGGGGAGGGTAGGGTTGATGTTCATTGTTTTGGGAGGCTTTTGGGGGAGACAGGGTTTCTCTGAGTTGACCTGGCTATCCTGGAACTCACTCTGTAGACCAGGCTGGCCTTGAGCTCACAGAACTCCTCCTACCTCTGCCTCCCGAGTGCTAGGATTAAGGCGTGCACCATCGACTGGCTACTCCAGGTTTTTGGTTTTTTGGTTTTTGGTTTTTCCGAGACAGGGTTTCTCTGTGTAGCCCTGGCTGTCCTGGAACTCACTCTATAGACCAGGCTGACCTCGAACTCAGAGATCCACCTGCCTCTGCCTCCCAAGTGCTGGGATTAAAGGCGTGCGCCACCACTGCCGGCGGCGCTACTCCAGGTTTTAAAGGGAAGTTTCTCCACCTCTGACATGCTGCAGTTTCTTGTCTCACACTCTCTCTCCTCCGGGTCTGTCGTGGCTCCTGTGGTCCTGAAGCCATCTTTCCTAATACAGCTCATTTCCTGAAGGGAAGTTTTATGTCACCTCTTTTCCCAAACCAACCTGCCTGCTGCCTTTGTCATTGTAAATAGCATCACCTAAGACCCTCTTCTGTCTCCTGATAGCTCCCCCAGAAGTGTGCTTTCATCCCTCTGTCCCTGCCAACGCCCGCCTCCAGCCTGGGCTTATGTCCATCCCACTAGCTGCTCCTGCAGTTTCAAATGCAATTTCCCAGCTCCCTGGTGGCCTCCCTGTGCCATTCAACTCTGTCTGATGTTGTTCCTTCCTTCTGTGTTTGGAAACTCCTGAAATTCAGGAACTTCTTCTGTATGGCTCCCAACTCTATCCTCAGCACCTAACCTTGTGGCTTGGACAAAGTAGATGCACAAGAAATATTGTTGGAAGCCGGACGTGGGGCAACCCTTAGGTGGCTGAAAGAGCAGGATTTTGAGCTTGAGGATAGCCTGGGCTACTGTGTTAGTGGTGTTTCACACAAAACAAACACCACAGTAAATAGGACCAGCAGGAAGACTCGACTGGTAAAGTTCTTGCTACCAAGCTTCACGACAAGCTGAAGCCACACAGTGGAAGGAGATAACCAATTCCCACAGACTGTCCCTCTGACTGCCACGCAGATACATAAATAAATAAATAAATAAATAAAGTAAGTAAGTAAGTAAGTGAGTGAGTAAGTAAAAATAATAACAAATATTAGATGGAAAATGGGAATAAAAAGAAGCTAGAAAATGAGAGACCCAGAGAGTAGTCCAATTCTTTTTCCTTTTTCTAACAGCCACTCTGGGAGGTGCAGGGGGTGGGGTAGGGTGATGAGTGTGTCCTCCAAAAGGCACAGGCACAAGCCTGCTGCCTTTGTTCCTGCTCTGAAAAATGTGACATCCGCTGTTTTCCAGTGAGCAGGTGGCTCCCTTCCCCAAAGGGTGCTCTCTCTCATTACCAACCAGGTTTCAGACAGCTCCTGAATCAGCTAAGAGCCCAGGCTTCAGTGGCCAGGCATAGCCATGGATGTCCACTCCCAGCCTGTGGGAGGGAGGTGTCTATGGGGGGGGATATCTTTGGGGGGGGGTGTCTATTCACCTTATTAGTGTTGCTATTTTATTTTTGCAGTTTAAGCTCCTTGGCTGAAGTTATTTTAAATGTCTAGACACTCTGGTCTCTGGAGCCTGAAGTTGGGCTTCTAGAAGTTTGTCCTGACCATCCTGCATAGCTCTTCCATAGCTACATCTCAGCTCCCTCCAACAAGGACAAATTAGAACAATATGATACTGTATTAGGAGGCCAGCTGGAACCCTAAATTATAAGATGTCTCAGTAGCTCTCCCCTTCTATTCAATGGCAACAATGTATCAACCTGCGTAACTGTCTCACCTGGATTTATCGTCTTACTAGGTGCAAGGGATTGTTGTAGGTACTAGAAACCGAACTGAATAATTTTAAACTGATGGCACTTGGAGCTTCCTGTGAACTTATTTCCTGTTCTTCCACGTACACTGTAAGTTCTCTGGGGAAAGGGGCAGAGTTCACACATAACCGTCTTGCTAGAGCGTTCAGTAAGTCCACGTTGGCTGCTCGGTTGGCCGCAGTTCTTACCCGAAGCTGATGTTGAGCTAAGGAGACCAACCTTGGCGCCATATTCACCTTCATGGTGTGTACTCCACATGGCGGAGCCACTGTTGTAACTGTTACCAGTACAAAGAGCCAGCCACTGGCAGGAAGCACTTTCAAAACATTAGCCAATTCACGTCAGGGAGAATCAAAATGAACCAAGATAGTTAAGGCTTCATCTCACTGATTAAAAAAAAAAAGAGCAAGAAACATAAATGAAGAAGTTAAAGAATAGCCAGGCAGAGGTGGCACATGCCTTTAATCCCAGCTCTTGGTAGGCAGAGGCAGACGGATTTCTGAGTTCGAGGCCAGCCTAGTCTACAGAGTGAGTTCCAGAACAGCCAGGGCTACACAGAGAAACCCTGTCTCGAAAAACAAAAAACAATGATGATGATGATGACGATGATGATGATGATGATGATGATGACGATGATGACGATGATGATGACGATGATGATGCTGCTGCTGATGATGATGATGATGATGACGACGACGATGATGATGATGATGATGATGATGATGATGATGACGATGATGACGATGATGATGACGATGATGATGATGATGATGATGATGATGATGATGATGATGACGACGATGATGATGACGATGATGATGACGATGATGATGATGATGATGATGATGATGATGATGATGATGATGATGGATTCTCATTTGTTTTAAACTATTTTTTAAAGATTTTATTTTATTTTATTTTATATGTGCATCATATGTATAGCTGGAGTCTGAGCTGACCAGACAAAGACAATGAACCTTGTGGAAATGGAGTTATGGGGGGTTGTGAGCCTGGTACTCTGCAAGAACTATTAACTGCTGAGCCATCCCCTCCAGTCCCTAAAAGCCAACTTTTATTTTATTTTATTTTATTTATTTTCGAGTCAGACTTTCTCTGTGTAGCCACGGCGGACCCAGAACTTGCTCTCTATAGGGAGCCAGGCTGCCCCCAAACTCAGAGATCTGCCTGCCTTTGCTGGGATTAAAGGCATCTGCCACTGTCACTCGGCTTCAAGTCCAACTTTTAAGAATTACATCGATTTATTTGTATGTGTCTGGGTGTACACACTCTGGTGCACGTGTGGAGGTCAGAGAACAACTTTCAAGGGTTGTTTCTTCAATTTTACCATGTGGAACCGGAGCATAGAACTCAGGTTGACAGGCTTGGTGTCAAGTGCCTTAACTCACTGAGCCAGCCCCAAGACCCCTAACATGGGAAGATTTAGTATTTTAAAAACCAGTACTTTTCATTCAAGTCTTCTGACCCTGCATATTTAAACTCGCCTGCCCTGCTGATATATAGTTGGAGGAAACATTCTTCTTGAGACTGGTGTGGGGGGGACTCATGTATCCGAGGGTGCCCTCAAGTTCCCGTGTAGCAAGGATGACTTTGAACTCCTTGCTTTCAGCTCCTGAGTGCTCCAGGTGTGTGGATTTCTGCTGGACATTGTTAACCCCCAATTTGATCTTTATGCCCCCCCTCTCTTTCCCTTCCTCCCTTCCTCCTTCCCTCCCTCTCCCCCTATCTCTCTCTCAGGCTACTCTAACCATGTCTACTGGATATTGCTAGCACCTAATTTGGTGGTATTTTGAGTATTTTGCTATCCATCTGCCTGTCTGCCTGTCTGCCTGTCTGCTACTTGTTTTCTTTTACTTTTGGTTGTACATAAACCCTCTCATTTGAAACCAAATGTACAGCTATCACAGATCATTTTCCAGACCATATAAAACACTGGACAAGCACTCTACCAACAAAGCCATATCCCTAGTCCTTGCTGGATCCGTCTATTTGTTTGTTTGTTTATTGGCTTTCCAAGACGGTGTTTCTCTGTGTAGCCCTGGCCATCCTGGAACTAGCTCTACAGACCGGGCAGGCCTCTGCCTCTGCCTCCCCGGTGCTGGGATTAAAAGAATGCACCACTAACACTTGGCTTTATTGTACTTTCTAATACTCAAAATTTGTTAAAAGTTCATGATGGGGCAGGGGTGGGTAGGTGGGTGGGGGAGGACCCTTATAGAGGCAAAGAGGAGGGGGAATAGGGAGGATGGAATGGTGGGGGTTGGAAAGGGTTAACCGGGAAGGGAGGTATCATTTGAAATGTAAATGAATGGAATGATTTATAATGATAATAATAATAATAATAATAATCATAGTTTGTGAATGATCCAGACACTGTGTTAAACCATTTCAATAAATTACCCTAGTGCAGCCTCTCAGCCGCTCAGAGCGGTGGGCCCCGTCACTGTTGCTGTGTTATTTTATTTTGTTTTAGTGTGTATGTGTGAGAGGGGATATGTGTGGTATACGCACATGAATGTGTGCAGGTGTGGGAGCCTATATACACACTGAGCAGGCCAGAGGAAGACACTTGAGTGTCCTGTGTCACTCTCTGCCTTATTCCTTCAAGACAAGGTCTCTCACTGAACCCGGAGCTCGTCTGGTGGCCAGCAAGCCCACCCATCCTCCTTAGCACCACAGCTAGATTTCCCACTATAACCCCTAACAGATTCAACTTCAGCTAGTCTGACTATCAAGACATCACCCGCCACCAGAACAATGAGAGGATGCTCTGAGCTCCTCCCTGCCCATTAAGAGAAGTAAGTCTGTGCAAATAACCATAAAATTAAACCCACCCAGGGAGGGCCATTGATTGACAATTGGCATAGCTTGCCAGATGCTACCTAATCTAAGAACTGCCTCGGCCTCTCCTGGCCGCGCTGGCCGCCCTTAGCTTTGCAGGGTGCGTTTCCCAGCAGGGAAGGCTCCTCCCCTAATGCTTGCTGCTGAAACTCCAATTGAAGGCCTGGCAGGTTTCCCATATGTTGCAGGAGAGGGGCCAGCCTTACCCCCGGTGCTGGAGTCACCCTCTTATCTAATTCTGGAGTCTGAAGCCACCCCCAGGAGATTAGAGACGCTCCCACCATCTAATTAACAAGGTGGCCTCCAGCCGCAGAAAGGAATGAGGGCGGAAGGAGAGGATGCCCGATTAAACCGGGAGCCCAGAAAGCAGGCTTGGAGATCACCGATGCATACTTAAGACATCGCTAATGGGTCGGTCAGGGCGGTTCTATGCCTGAGACCCAGAGTTCCGATTCTTCTCAGCCCCTTCCTACTTCAAGACTTATCGTCTAGCAAAATCGTACCGACTATTGTAAGATGCTCCTTTTTTACTCGTGGGACAACCTGAAAAGGATTAGATACTCACGACCCCGCCCCCTGCACCCGAAGAGCAAGCTTCTGGATTTGGAGCACGGTGTTTGCTTCTGGTCTCAGTTGCGAATCTTAACATTTGTGCTTCGGTCGTTTACATAGAAACAAAGTCATAGTTTTGAGGCAGGAACTTCCCGAAATGCTCAGGCCAGTGTTTTGGTCTTTGGAAAGGAGGGCCCGAGTTAGGAGACAGTTGTAATGACTGGAAATTGAAGGAAATTAAAATGATCGGAAGTCAGAGCGCCCCACCACTTCTACGCCGCCAACTTTTGACATTCTAATTAGGATACATACTTATGCAAATCAGGGTTGTCACTTTTTCCCAACTCAGCCAGCGCCTACAATTGTTCCTGCTAACGAGGCTGTCTGGTGACATGATTAAAACTCTCCCAGAATTTGAGGGCGAATTAGAAGGTAGTCTCCAGAGATGCCCTAGTTTGTGTGCAGCCCGGCACAGCTGGGCTTTTGTCCTGCTAGCCGCCAGGACGCCTTGAATGTCTCCCATCAAGCAAAATAGAATGTGACATTGAAGTGTTCTCAAGCTTCGGTCCTCAAGAGTGGAGTGGGAAGCAGCCAGGAATCCGCCGTGAGCGTCAGAAAGTGGGTTTGTGGCGTTAGCCCATGCTAGGAGCACAGAACGTTTCACTTTGAGAATATGGGAAACCAAATTGGTCATGGGTGGATAACTATAGACACAGTAATAGACGCATGCCTGGGGGGGGGCATGTCTGAAATAAAATTAAAAATGAATAGGATGGAGAGATGGTTCAGTGGTTAAGAATGTGTACTGTTCTTACAGAGGACCGGGGTTCAACTCCCAGCACCCACTTCAAGCAGCTTACAACTGCTTATAACTCCAGCATCCAAGGGATGCTCCTAACATCTGGCACATGCACACATACATTGGTCATGGTACCAAAAAAATCGACTTAAACTCTTTTTATGATTTATTTATTTTTATTTTCTGGGCACTGGTGTTTTGCCTGTCTGTCTGTCTATATGTATGAAAGTGCTGAATCTCCTGGAGCTAGAGTTACAGACAGTTGAGAGTTGCCATGTGGGTGCTGAGGAATTGAACCCCAGTCCTCTGGAAGAGTGGACAGTGCTGCTAACCACTGAGCCATCTCTCCAGCCCCCCAAAATCATTTTTCAAGACATCAACATGCAAAAAAGCACAGCTATCACCTCAATGATGATAAAGGGATATCATGGTCCAGGAATATAGATTCAGGTTATCTCAAATTCCAACCTAGTTAACAACTTTGTGAAAGCTTTTTGTTGTTGTTGTTGTTCCTGTTGCTGCTTTACATATTTTATCTGTTTTTTAATATTCACTTATTTTATTTATACGAGTACACTGTCACTCTCTTCAGACACACCAGCAGAGGGCATCGGATCCCATTACAGATGGTTGGGAGCCACCACGTGGTTTCTGGGAATTGAACTCAGGACCTCTGGAAGAGCAGTCAGTGCTCTTTACCGCTAAGTCATCTCTCTGGCCCTACATATTTTATTTGTATACGTGTTTTGACTGTGTGTGTATGAGCAACATGTGTGCGTGTGGTGCCTGCAGAGGACAGAAGGCATCCGTCCTCTGACTCTCTGGAACTGGAGTTATGGGTGGTTCTGAGCCACCACATGGGAGCTGGGGACCTGACAGGAGCAGCAAATACTTTTATGTGTGTTTGTTTTGTTTTTCTGAAGCAGAGTTTCTCTATGTATGTAGCCCCAGTTGTCCCGGAACTCACTATGTAGACAAGGCTGGCCTTGTACCCAGAGATCCACCTGTCTCTGCCTCCGGAGTCCACGCACAGCCCAGAATCTGTTCTTAACAGGCCAAGATGTCTCCACTTCGGAGAGCAGAGAGTGTTCTTAACTACTAAGCCATCTCTCCAACTCCCTTCATGATGATTTTTATAGTAACAAAACAAAGCGACTCATACATAGGTCAAGACGTCTTTAAAATACGTTGGTGGCAACATCAGGTGGATTATAGCAAATCCAGGTAACCTGCACTGTAGCCTCGGAGACCTGCCGGTTTTCTTAGCTTTTGAGTTGGCGGAAGCTATGGTCTGTTTACATGTTCTTAAAAGATTACCTCCTGGTCCTTAGGATATTAGTGTTGGCTTACAGACCATTTTGCTTGACTCCTCCCAGTGACCGAGCAACGGTTACGTCATCACCTGCCGCCATTGCTACCTTCTCCGCCTCGCCACCTGCGCAGCCCCTAGGTGTGGGTGGCAGGCCGCGTTTAAGAGGACTGCTTGCTACCCAGCCCCTCCCTCCCTTCTCTCTTCCTCTCTCTCCCTTCTCACTCTGTCTCCCCCTTTCCCTCTCTCTGTTCCCTGCCAGCCTCTCTTTCTTTCCTTCTATCCTTGCCCCTGCTTTCTTCACCCTCGTGGCTCTGTCTACCTCCACCCCTTCTCCAGGTCCTCCCTTCCCTTCCCCCACAATAAACCCCCCTTATACCAGGTCTGTCGCATGGCGTGATTTCTCAAGGGGACACCTTGACATGGGCCCACCAGGTACCCCTCACCCCCCACCACCCCCACGTTATATTCCATAACAACTAGGCCACACCATAGATGTAGGCTCGGGATTGCAGCCCTTCCAAGTGCACTTAACAGAGTCTTATGTTGCCTGTTTGCTGTTTATTTCTTTCCTAGGAATTTTGGTTCACAGGATTGATTGGTTGGTTGGTTCTGCTGTTGATAGTTGTTTTGGATTTATCTAGGCCAGGATGGACTGAAACTTGAACCGCGATTGCATCTGCCTCCCGAGTACTGAGGTCACAGGTATGTGCCATCCTGCCCAACTCCTTTGCTTATCTTGTCCCCACCCCAACCCTCTGCCAGTACTGGGGATTGTTTCTAAGGCCTCATACTTACTAGGCCCTGTGGTTGTCAGGTTGGTCGCAGGAGCCTGCAATCCTCTTGCCTTGGCCTCCAGAGTTGCCAGCATTACATAGCCCTGTACCACCAAGCCTGGCTGTTTATCCCCATAGTGGAAAAAGAAAAATCATAAAGAATCTGGTCTTTAACAAGAGACCTAAACATGGGGGTGCAGGCCTGTATTCCTTGCAGGAGTTCTGGGCCAACCTAAGCATCAGAACAAGACTCGTTCTTGTCTTTTTTTTTTTAAAAGCATGTTTAATGCTAGCGTTCCAGAGACAGAGACAGGCAGATCTCTGAGCTGGAGGCTAGCCTGGTGTACAGGACAGCCAAGGCTATGCGAAGAAACAATGTCTCCAAAAAACAGGAAGAAAGAAAGTCACACACACACACACACACACACACACACACACACACATTCAAAAAACGAAAGAGTTGGGGCTGGAGCAATGGCTCAGTGTTTGAAAACTTGTTGCTCTGGCATACAGAGAACTTGGGTTCAATTCCGAGTGTCCATACGATGTCCCACAACCATCTGTAACTTCCAGGCACTCCATGGTATACATTCATTAAAAAGGGGGGCGGGCACTAGGCAGGTATAGACCATTCCCATTCCCCTTCTGAGAACCTGCCGCCATGGGAAGGGATGGGAGGGGGGCCATAGGAGGTAAGTCCAGTGCTTTTTATGGAAAACTCTGGTTGGAAATTTATAAAGATAGGGAGCCCTATGGCTAAGCCGTCAATTCAGGAGGACGACTTGCAGGCCTTGAAGATCACCTGCACCATGGTACTGAAGGATGCTTCCTCCTCCGTCTAGAAGTGCCCACGTCTGGTCTGGCAGCAATTAATGAGCTTGTATAAAGCTGCCCCCAGCAGGCTGAGCCCAGTGCTTCCTGGCTTCGTTAGGAAACCGGGACAGAATCGGTATGGGCTAATTAATTGGTCTTCAGGTAGTGACTACATCAACGCTATCTTGGGTACCCTGGGAAACCTGAGAGAGTCAACCAGCTTAAGATTGATGAAAGGCTGCTGAGGTCAGGCTTCGGAACACAAAACCATCTGCCGGCTCTCTGGGGCTGCTACCTGCAGAAAAGCACTTTTAGAAGAACAGGTGCTGGCTTTTAACTTAGCCTTCCTTTTCTTTTATGCTGAAATCATGACTTTAGCTGGGAAGAGCCTCCAGTTGGCTGACGAAATTCACAAACTGTCCATCGTACCTTAAAATAACCTGGCCCAGCGGTATTACAATAACCTCGACTGGCTACTGCCCAAAGTCATAGACCACGCATCCCTAGCCGTGGCCGCTCTGGCCTCCCCAGAGTGTCAAACGGCAGCAGGAGACAGTGAGTCCTAAGCCCCATCCCAGAAGACTAAAAGCTAAGGAGCACTGTCGCCCTTCAAATGGTCCATGGCTGCGGAAGAGAGCGTGTGGCCCATCTCCTCTCTGTAGTATGGATGAGAGCTCACAAGGTCCTTGGAAACTGACATTTACATGTTTCCGGTCCCTTGTAAGTGTCTCCCGGCTCAGTGGGCTGAGTGTTTTGCATGCTCTGTGATGGCGAGCCATGTGTTTAGTGAGGACGGTTCAAAGACATCTTTGCGTCATTAAAAACCAAACAAGGGCCAGGGGCCTGGGGGTGGGGGTGCACTGCTCTAATCCCAGCAGAGACAGAGGCCATGCATCTCTGTGAGTTCGAGGCCAACCAATCTATAAGAGCTAGTTGCAGGACAGCCAAGGTTAAACAAAGAAACCCTATCTCAAACAAACAAACAAGCAAACAACAATCAAAACAAAACGGGAGCCTCTGAGGTGACTCAAAGCCTACACACCCAGTGGCACACCTCCTAAAAGTTCCCCCAAACAATTCCACCAACCAGGGACCAAGCATTTAAATATACAAGCTTAGAGGGGCTCCATTCCCACTCTAACTACCACACACTTAAACACAGAGACCAGCATTGGCACACACACTCACAAAGAAAATGAAACTAACAAGTTAAAGAGTTTCGCTTGAGAGGAGAGAGTTCCTGTATCCTGCTCACACAGGGCTACCGGCGAGTCAAGTCGCTTTCCTGGGATTTGCTTGCCTGTGTTCAGTACCCAGCACTGAGGCTGCCCTCCGCCATGGCCTTCATGTAAGGTGCTCAGCTAGTGGTAGACCCCACCTGCCACTATCTACATGATGCTAGTTTTTGCAGGCCTGGAGTTAAGAGAGCCTGGCAAGCCTTCTTGTGTGACAGGTCAGGGTCCCTGAAGGCAGCTCCTGGGGAGTGGGTTGTGAGGAATGATGCTGGAAACCCCAGGAAGTGGGCTATGTCCATTATTCGAGATGACTTATTTTAGCAATGCTGCAAATCAGTGAGTGGACCAGCTCAGGAGAGTAGCCACATGGGCTGCACACAGCAAAGCCATAGGGGTGCCTCCTTTCATGTGTTTCAGTCTCACTTTGGTTCTTATCTTTGAGACAGTTCTTCAGATTGTTTACTACAAACGGGCCCTGATGTAGCACGATTCTACTTAGTCCTTTTTGGACTTTACGGTAGTGTGGAAATAATACACATCTGGCAGAAACTGCGCTTCAGATTTTGAATTCGGATCTTTCCTCCCGAGTAGCAACGTGTAGTTCTACACTCAGGTGAAGTTGGCAGCTTTAGCAGACGGAAGTGCCCTGTCAGTCACAGGATCTCACTAGAGAATGGACACACTACG
Source organism: Tokudaia tokunoshimensis (assembly GCA_036184795.1). Lineage (NCBI taxonomy): Eukaryota > Metazoa > Chordata > Mammalia > Rodentia > Muridae > Tokudaia > Tokudaia tokunoshimensis. The sequence goes on from BTHU01000021.1 coordinate 24,189,225, forward strand.
TGACTACTGTTCGTAAATGTTGTGTTTGGCAGGGTAGTCGTGGGGTTAGTTAGTTTAATGTTGCTGTGAGAAAACACCGTGACCACAAACGACTCATGGAGGAAAGGGTTTTTTTTTGGGGGGGGGGCACTTATAATCTGAAAGTGTCTGTCACGGTGGGGAGGCATGGCTGCCATTTGTAGGCGGGTCAGCAGGAACCGGAAGCTGAGAGATCTTTAACCGGAAGCAGGAAGCAGAGAGCAAAAGGAAACTGGGGCGAGGCCTTGAGCTCTCAAGGTCAGCTTTCGGTAATATACTTTCTCCAGCAAGGCTGGGGCTCATAACCTCTCCAGACAGCGCCATCGGCTGGGGACCAAGTGTTCGAATGCCTGAGCCTCTGGGGACATCTCTCATTTAACTCATCCCATTTAAGTCATCTCATATAAGTCACACCTATTATCAGTGTATACGTTTTTCATCTTACGGTGACTGTGCTGGGACGCATCACGAATTGTATCATTTTACACGTTTGTATCATTTTACGTTCCCACTGCCATCAGCAAGGTATAGAAACAGTTGCTGCTTTGCTGCTACTGCTTCTAAAAAATGGAGTCATTTTGTTAGGTATAGTGGTAGAGCATTGTAGGGTTTTGTTTTAATTGACAAGCTGGAGAGGTGGCTCATCCGTCAAAAGAAAAGTGACTGCTGCTCTTGCAGCGTACCTGCCTGAGTTCAGTTCCTAGCACCCATGTTGGACAGCTCACAAAACTGCCTGTAATTCCAGGTCCAGGAGGATCAACGATTCTGGCCCTCCAAGGCACCCGGACTCATGTGCACACACCCCTACACAGACTTGACAAATACATGACGTTTGGTTTGGTTTCTGACCGAGGGAAAAGGGACTGAGGTGCATATTTTATATATCAAAGCAGACCTGACCTCCAGGTTCTCCCAGCATCCCTCAGTGCCTACCTGTCCCCAAACCTGAACTTTCCAGCCCAGGGGCTGGGCTGCCCTTCCTTCAGAGGCACTTTCCTGTATAATCCAGACATTTTGATCTCTCTCTCTCTCCTTCTCTACCTCTCTCTGCAGGACACTCTTTCTCTTTCCCTGTCTCCTGTCTCTCCCCGACTTCCAGGATCTCTCTCTCTCTCTCTCTCTCAAATTTATTTATTTATTTTATGTGAGTACACTGTAGCTGACTTCAGACACATCAGAAGAGGGCATCAGATCTCATTACAGATGGTTGTGAGCCACCATGTGGTTGCTGGGAATTCAACTCAGGACTTCCGGAAGAGCAGTCAGTGCTCTTAAGTGCTGAGCCATCTCTCCAGCCCCTCATCTTGGTTTTAATTCAGTCAGCAATGACTCCTAACCCAGTCCACTTGTTGTAACATACAGTGTCCAGCATGCGGGAGGCACCAGGTAGGCTGATGCAGAACAGTATGAAGGAGTTACAGTCAGCTGAACTGTGGCAAACCTTTTTCCTAAGAACTCTGGCTAGGAGCTGGAGAGATGGCTCAGCAGGTAAGACCACTGGCTACTCTCATAGAATACTCAGGGTCAGTTCTCAGCAGCCCGTGGCGGCTCACAGTCACCTGTAACTACAGATCTAGGGGATCCAGTGCCCTCTTCTGGGCTCAGCAGGCACTAGGCATGTGTGCATGTGATGCGCAGACATACATGCAGGCAAAACACTCAGACAGGTAAATAATAACTCTTAAAAAAATACGTATAAAAATCTCCCAGAATTCTTGGATTCGGAGAGGTGGCTCGGTGGTTAGGAGCACTGGCTGCCACTTAACCTCTTAACTGCAGAGCCATCTCTCCAGCCCCAGGACCTCTTTTCTTGGGGCCAGTGAACTTGTCCACCCGAGAGCAGCTTCCCAATAAACCTACCTTTAATATAATGTAATCTGGCTTGAATTGGCTCATTTCACCGGCAGAGAAATAATTTATCACACATAGTTTTTATTACTTAGTTATTCTGTATTTGCGTGCTCTGGTACCATAGTGTACAAGCAGAATTCAGAAGCTAGGTGGCAGTCAGCTCTGTCCTTCTACCGTGTGGGTCCTGGGGATCAAACTCAGATGATTAGGTTTGGTGGCAAATACCTACATCTGCTGAGCTATCTCACCAGCCATTGCATACATTTATTTATTTATTTATTTTGAATTGAGGTCTCATGTATTGAAAGCTGGCCTCAGACTTATTACATAGCCATAGATGACCTTGAGCCTCTGTTCTTCCTGCTTCTGCCTCTCCAATGCTAGGAGACTGGCTTGTGCTATCATGGCTGCTTTCTTGGGTGGTAGAGACTGAACTTAAAGCCCTGTACATGCTGAGCATTCTACCAACGGACTACACCCCTAGCTAAAATAATCTTTATTATAACATTTAAAAACTATAAACCTGGGGCTGGGGAGATGGCTCAGTGGTTAAGAGCCCTGATTGCTTTTCCAGAGGTCCTGCGTTCTATTCCCAGCAACCACATGGTGGCTCACAACCATCTGTAATGGGATCCGATGCCCTCTTCTGGTGTGTGTAAAGACAGCTACAGTGTACTCATATAAAATAAACAAACAAATAAATACATAAATCTAAAAAAAGAAAGAAAAAACCTATAAACCTATCATGATGCTCACTTTTAATCCCAGCACTCAGGAGGCAGAGGCAGGCGCATCTCTGTGAGTTTGAGGCCAGCCTGGTCTACAGAGACAGCCAGAGCTACATAGTAAGACCCTGTGTCAAATGAATAAATAAAATAGAAATAAACTATAAACCTGAGAAAAAGTCATAAACCTGGGACTAATTCTAATGAATGTTATGTAAGACTCTTGCACTGAGCCAGGCAGTGGTGGCGCACGCCTTTAATCCCAGCACTTGGGAGGCAGAGGCAGGCGGATTTCTGAGTTCGAGGCCAGCCTGGTCTACAAAGTGAGTTCCAGGACAGCCAGGGCTATACAGAGAAACCCTGTCTCGAAAAACCAAAAAAAAAAAAAAAAAAAAAAGACTCTTGCACTGAACATTGTAAAATGTTGCCAAGGTAAACGGAAAAGAGACGAACAAGAAGAAAGACTAAGCCATGTTCATGAACTCAGAGACAAAACACTGCTACGATCTTAGCACCCTCCCAGCTCATCTCCAAGCCATGGAATCTAAATCAAATTCCCAACAGGACTCTAAAGGGCTTCCGCCCTCAAGTGCAAGCTGACTGTGACTACACCATTGACATCTCACAGGATAGTGCCTTGATCTGCTGAGCCATCTGGCCAGCTCTTAATCTATTTATTTTAATTTTTTCTTAATGAATTTACTCGTTTTAATTGTATCTCACAGTATGTCCACCATAGAGTTACAGTAACTATACAGTGTGCTGCTGTAAAGAGAGGAAGCAGGTGGTGGGACAGAGAAGGACGTCCACAAGAGCCTCACCGGGACAGCCAATGACTAGAGAGGATGGCGCTCCGGCCAGTTAGTGGGCAAGCAGTTCATGTGGAGGCTGAGGAACTGGTTACTTATTTTTTTAAAAAAATGTGCCTAGCAGTGAAAATTCCGCTCTCGTTACACCACACATACACATTCCTTCAACTTAGACAATTTAAAAAAAAATCAAGTATGTTAAAAAAAAACAGAAATTCTTCATATTATATGTATCTCTGTTCACGCATTTATGTATGCTGTGGTGTGTGCAGTCAAATGCAGGTTCGAGTAGAGCCAGAGAAGAAGGTAAAGCGTCTTCCTCCTATTTCTTCTCTACTAGGAATTGAACCCAGGGCCTCGAACAGCTATGTAAGTGCTATGCACTGGGCTCCTTACTCCACCGTCTTTGTATTTTACTATTATGGTTATTTTTTAAGACAGGGTCTTAAAACACTGGTCTTAAACACAGTGTCTTAAACACTTTTAAAACAGTGTCTTTAACACAGTGTCTTAAAACAGGGTCTTAAGACACTGACCTCCAACTCACTAAATAGCCACGGGTAAGTTTACATCCCTGATCCTCCTGCCTCAGCTTCCAGAGGGCTGGGATAACAGGTGTGCAGCACCACATATTATCGGGTACTAGGAATATAACCCAGGGTATCATGCATGCTAAGTAGGTAGTCTACCATCTGAGCTACATATCCAGCCCTTTTGCCTACAATAGAAAGCCATTTGACAGTGTCTATATTAAATATGTTAAAGCCATCGCTTGTTAACTACACTCAAAACACAAATACGAGTGTAGTTCCACCAGACTCTTCAAGATTTATTTTTGTTTAGCTGTGTATTTGTGTGAGTGTATGCATACACTGGTTGCACAGACCTGTGCAGACAGAGGCCGAAAGACGTCAGGTCCCTCAGAACTGGAGTTAAAGTATCTGTGGGATTCCCAGCTTGTTCCACGGGTGTTGGGACCCAAATTCCATTCTTCATGACTGCACAGGAACCACTCTTAACCACTGAGCCATTCATACCAAATGTATACCTAGTCCTAAATTGGAAGCCAGGGAAATCATCATAAATGGAAGAGTGTATGAACAAATTGTAGTGCAGGACCAAACATGTCCCCCCTTAACAGAGTCTCGCCAGACCACTCTACAGATGTTGATATATGGAGTCTATTCCTACTGGGGGACATCGCTGTGATTAATTAACATTGCCAAGGGAACTCCTTAATATTGCATTAAATAAAGTTTGTTTTGGTTCTCCTTAAAAAAAAAAAAAAAAAGATAGGTTTTTCGCAACCTCAGCAGCCCAAAACGTGCTGCATAAGGTTTGCATGTTTAATTAGTGATTCTTTTGTGTCTGCAATTAGCACCATGACGATTAATAAAATAACTCCTTTAAAACTCCATTTAGCTAGCAGAAGTGCACAACCACGTATAATTAATTCGTCATGAATAAATCATGGCTGATTAACTAATCTGTTTGTTACTAACATGTTACCCAACGGCTCCCACCTGAGCACAGCTAATTTTTCTAAGCCAGACTACGCCGGATGCTGACACTAAACCAAGTCCCGGAAAGTGCACTTTTAAGCAGCAGGGATATTGTGCAGTCAGGGAGCTTCTGAGTTTAGAGGCCATCGAGCCGCGGAGGTGACTGTCATGGGAGCGATGGAAACGGGCCGATATATCTGGAAGCCCCAGTGCAAGGCGAGTCTCAAACTAACCCGTTGCCTAGAGAGCTTGTTAAAAGAGTACTGGCCCCAGCTCGCAGCACTCCAGACACAGGTGATCTGGAACAGGGCCCGTGATTTTGCTTTTCTAGCAAGTTCCCACATGGTGCTGATGCTGACGCTGATGGAGGGTTGGCTCTCCAGGAGCCCCCTCCCCTTTCTCTTGTACTAGGGATGACCTACAATTTCTGGGATTCCCAAGCCCTTTCTATATAGATCCTAATAGGTTTGGGGTACTTTTTGGCAGTTGAGTCTCAGGAAGCTCCCACTGATTTCCAATTCATTGGTCTTCATAGTTGCAACTGGCCTTAAAATTCTGATCCCCCTGCCTCTGCCCCACTAGTGCTGGGATTGTGGGTGTGCACCGCTGCGCCTGACAGAATGGTGGTGAGTTTCCACAGATCTCGTTCTCACTTTCCACCACGCTTGAGGCCGAGTCTCTCCAGGTGTTTGCCACTGTGCTGTATATGCCAAGCTAGCTGGTGAGCTCCAAGGTAGGTGGGGAGGGGTGGGGGATGGGGATGGAGGAAGAGGGGTTGGTGTGAGGTGGATTCTTTCATCTTGACAGATGAATGCCAGGATTCCAGCCACTTGTCATCACATCCAGCTTTTACATGGATTAGAGGGATCGAAACCAGTGAGGGCTTCACCCGTCCCACCATCCCCCGCCCACCCAAGGAGTGCTTTCTCCTATTCAGTCTTTGAGTTCTCCTAAGTTTTAGAGCATAAAAAAAGTGCAACACGTGAAGAAAATGACTTTTATTCCATCTGTTTGGGGTCTGCATGTGTATGTATGAGTGTGTGCGTGCTACAGCACCTGTATGTAAGTAGGTCAGAGGACAACATGTAGGAGCTGATTCTCTGCTGCTATGGTGCAGGTCCCAGGATTCGAACTCAGGTTGTCAACCTTGACAGCATTTCAGCCACTCAGCAAGCCCCCAACTCATTTTTTTTTAAGCTACACTGGAATTACATTTTCCTCCCAACACAAACTGTTTCATTTCGCTGTCCTCACAGCCCATAGGAACCCAGGTACCCCAGCATCACAGCACAGCCTCCAACAGTTTTTAATCTACTCGTCTTTCTTTCTTAGAATCATTACATGAGGAGATGGATTCCTGCGTGTTGCTAAGGTCCAGACCCTGAGCCAAGCAGCTGCCATCTTCAGGAGTTCGGCTGCACTCGCCAAAGATCATCCCAACTGGGCCTGGTGACTGTTGACATCTCTTCACAGAGGGACAGAGAGACCACCGGGCCTCACCTGAGAATCCAGCCACTCCCTACCACCTGTGGTATGCAACTCTGGCCTATTGCACATGGCCTCACAAGAGGCCGGAGGACACAGGCCAGCAAAGATTAGGGGAGCGGGGCTCCATCTGTGCCGCTATAGGAAAGTCACCATCACTGCTGCATAAAAGCCTTTCTGGTGTCACCTTTTAGGGGAGTGCACCCACACGGATGTAAGGAAGTCTGATAACTCATTGGTGCCCTAGTGTACCTTGGTTGGTCTTTGGAACCTCAGGGGGCGAGGAAGAAATGTTTTTGGCAACACAACATTTCTACACAGCTATTTATTCTTCTAAAAGGCTGTGAGATACCCTAAGGTATCCATGCCTGAATTGAAATGGCTTCATCTGGCTCCTTATCAATGCATCTCTCACTCTGATTGGCAGTCATAACCAGAGAAGGGACAGCATTCTGTCTGCTGTGGGGACCACAGACGCACACACAGGCAGAGCCCAGAGCCCACCATCAGGAAAGGATTCTGGAGACACTACCACACCTCCATCAGACGGCTTCCCTTTTCTGTTCACAAGAGAACTGAGGGCCCCGCTCAGCAGGCTTGCTGAGCCAAGCTCTGTGCAGTTGCTGTTTGGTTGGTTGGGTTGGGTTGGGTTGGGTTCTTGGCTGTAGAGAAGACACCATGTTGAGCAGTGGCTGCAAGCCCAGCACAAGCATCTCTAGGCTGTCAGCGTGCCCTCCAAGACAATAACAGCTCCGCCCTTCATGTCAACTCGTCCATCAGGTCGCAGGGAAATGGCCAGCTCCCCTCCTCGGCGGGAACACTGAAAGGCTAAGGAGAACACAGCCTGGTGCCAATCAAGAGCATAGAGGGAGTTTGTTTCCTCATAGCATATTAAAGCAGCTGTATGTGCCAGGCTACAAAAGAGACACAGTCCTAGTCTTCCAGGGGCTCAAAAAGTCATTATACTCACCCAGGGGAGAACAAAGGGATTGTGCCTCTCAAAAGTTACATAGTAAGCTAATTATACTCATCAAGCATTTATTATATCTGTGTGTTTGGGAAGGCAGAGGTGAAGAGGGTTGAGATTAGGGGTCATTAAAGGTGAGATGTTACAAGGAAATTTCACATGAGTAATAATATCTAAGTACTTTTTTGTTTTGATTTGCTTTTTTCAAGACAAGGTTTCTCTGTGTAGCTCTGGTTATCCTGGAGTACACTATGAAGATCAAGCTGGCCAAGAACTCAGAGATCCACCTGCCTGTACTGGGATTAAAGGTGTGAGCCACCACCACCCACCCCTTACTACATTTTTAAGGAGCTAGTGCATATCAGAATAGATACAAGCTTAAAATGAGGCAAATAAGAAATTTGAACTGGGCATAATATTGCACAGTCCCAGCCCTCAGGAGGTATTTGAGCTGGGTATAGTATTGCACAATCCCAGCTCTCGGGGGGTATTTGCAAATTTGAGGTCAACCTGGTCTATATAGCAAGACTTTGTCCCAAGAAGTTAAGGGATGAGACTATGACTCTATGGTTGAGCATTTGCAAACCCTTGAGTTTAACACCCAAGCATCCAATGAGAGAGGGAGTTTGGGAGAGGAAGACTCATCCTACCTCGCATCTCTTTCTTCCCGGACTGCTGGGACCAGTAACTGCTGAGAACAGTGTGTGCAGATCCTGAAAAGACAGAAGCTGTGAGAACAAGCAAAGAAAACCAAAGTGATGTGTCCCTAATTGTGTAAGTGATAGTCACTTAGCCAGTCTGACCAAACCTTAGATGATCTTTTGTCAACTACGCCACAGCAGAGTGTGGAGTAAGGAAGTGAACATGGGGGTTTATGAACAGATTCTCTCAAATTTCCCTGGAATCCTTCACAGAGGTTTTTGAGGCCTATTTTAAGAATTTATGGGCTACAAAAGAGTTTGAGTCCAGATTAGGCTACATAAAAATCTGTCTTGAAATAAGAAAAAAGAAGAAGTAAAAAGCTGTAACTTTTATTTACTGGCTGAATTTTTTCTGGGTGATTTTTTTTAAAAAGACTCTTTTCTCATCCACCAGACAAGCTTACTGAGTATTATGGGGGATCTAAGTACGGTAACCAACATTTTGATTTTCCCAAGACTGGGTGCTAAAAGCTCCAGGTCGCTGGGCAGTGGTGGCGCATGCCTTTAATCCAGCACTTGGAAGGCAGAGGCAGGCAGATTTCTGAGTTTGAGGTCAGCCTGGTCTACAGAGTGAGTTCCAGGACAGCCAGAGCTACACAGAGAAACCCTGTCTCGAAAAACCAAAAAAAAAAAAAAAAAAAAAATCTCCATGTCCCAGAACCCCTCAATCGCACTCCACCCTAGCTGGTCAGTGCACTACTTGTCAGTTACAGTCTAGAGAAACAGCTGTGTGCATGCATGCTTCCCAGAACCCTCTACCAGGGTGTGCTGGCTAGTTTTATGTCAACTTGACACAAGCTAAAGGCAAGAACCTCAACTGAGAAATTGCCTCCATTAGATCTGGCTGTAAGGCACTTTCTTAATTAGTGATAGATGGGGGAGGGCCTAGCCCATTATAGATGATGCCATCCCTGGGCTGGTGGTCCTGGGTTCTATAAGAAAGCAGGCTGAGCAAGCCAGCGGAGCAAACCATCAACTTCTGCCTCCAGGTTCCTGCCCTGTTTGAGTTCCTGTGCTGTCTTTCTTCAGTGATGGACTACAGTGTGGAAGTGTACGCTGAATAAACCCTTTCCTTCCCAACTTGCTTTTGGTCATGGTGTTTCATCACAGCAACATAAACCTAACTGAGACCCATGGGGAGACTCAGAGGGTTTCGTGGATGCTGTGGGCGTTTCCCTGAGTCCTAAGCACTACTTTTCTGAGCTTCCTGTTCATGTGTTGTTTCCTCAGAGAACTCAGTGAAGATCTCATCCCAGCTCCTAGCTCTTGGAGCCTCTGCCCAGCCTCCTTAAGCCCTGAACTCCATTCCCCCCCGTAGAGCCCCTCCATCAGGCACCCACACACAGGCCACTGTTCTCAGAACAGAAGTAGACTGACAGCCCTGGGATCTTTGATGTCTTTCCCCTGCTGCTGGCTGGTACATGGTCTGCACACGTTGGCTCAGGGCTCTAGGTGCATTGTAAAACTACATAGGTCTGTGGAAGCAGCTCTGCAGTGGAGTGCTTGCCTAGAAAGCAAGGTGGGCCTGGGCTCGGTCCCCAGTACAAGGGGGAGGGGGAGGAGGAGGAGGAGAAGGAGGAGGAGGAGGAGGAGGAGGAAAAGAGGCAGAGACTGAGCATAGTTAGTGCTTATTGGGTGTTTACTGTGTGCCATGCATATGATTTTGCCCTGGACATGTGCTGTGATGACCTAACCCACTGAGGTATTATTCACATCACATAGAGGAGGAACTGAGACTTGTAGGGGTTGTCACCTGTACAGGTGAAAGGGGCTAGGAAGGCGGGGCTGTCAACCACCAGGCGGCAACCTATTGCAATGCCTCCATTATTATTATTATTATTATTATTATTATTATTATTATTATTATTATCATTATTATTTACTTTTATATTTTTTTATTTATTCTTCTCTCATACATTACATCCCAAGCACAGTTTCCCCTCTCTCTCCTCCCCCACAACTACCTCCCATCTCCTCCAGATCTACATTTCTGTTTCCCTTTAGAAAAGAGCAGACCTCTCAGGGATGTCAACCGAACATGGCATAACAAATTACAGTAAGACTAAGCACAAACCCTCAAGGCTGGATGAGGCAACCCAGCAGGAGGAAAAGGGTCCCAAGGACAGATGAAAGATTCAGAGACATCCCCCACTCCCACTGTTTGGAGTCGCACCAGAACACCAAGCTGCACAGCCTTAACAAGCGCAGAGGACCTAGCACAGACCCATACAGGCTCCCTGATGGTTGCTTCAGTCTCTGTGAGCCCCTGTGAGCCCTGGTTGGCGAGCTCTATGGGCCGGGTTCTTGTGGTGTCCTCGACCACTCTGACTTGTAAGAATCTTTTCACAGAAGATTTCAGTTAAGGGGGAGAGGAAGAGAAAGATGGGAAAACAGAGCCGCAGGGCAGGACAGCATGACTGCACACGTCTGTAGCCCAGCACCTGGAAGGAGCCCTTAGAGTCATGCTCAGAGGCACAGAGTGTAGCCAGCTGTTTGTATCCCTCCTATTCCCTGAATAAATCCCCCCTGATCGTAAGTAAAGTGTACCTGTTACGGGATCTTCAGCCACACCAACCCACGGCGCAAAGTATCTGGAGTAGAAGTCATATGGGGCCGTCTGACCCCCAGGCTCTCCTTTGAGAGTGAGGATGAGGCCTCTCACCTTCCCTGTCTTCTCAATTCTGGGCAGAGGCTCGGTGTTCACCTTCAGGCTCTCTAGAAAGGACCTTGAGCACAAACAGGACGGCTTAGGAGTACGCGTCTCCACACCACCCCTACACACAATGGAAAGAGGCTGGACTGCGCCCAGATGACTCAGCAGAGGGAAAGGAGAGGCTGCCCTGACCATCTGCCCTTGGGAAAGAAGGTGGTTGGGCGGTGGACGCCTCTAATCCCAGCACTCTGGTGGCAGAGGCAGGTGGATCTCTGTGAGTTTGAGGCCAGCCTGATCTACAGAGTGAGTTCCAGGCCAGCCAGAGCTACAAAGAAGAAGAAAAGGGAAGGTAAACCCATGCTTTGGAGACAGCACAGCCTGACCAAAGCAGAGATGGAAGTCTGGGTGCTGGAATGTAAATGGTCAAACGTGGTGTTCACCTGTCATAGGAATCGCTGAGCCGGACCAGGAGTTTTCTGGTATCTGGAGAGTACCGGATGTCCTGGACCAGGGTGTCACCTATGGCTGCCTGCGAAGTAGATCAAAAATGCCTCAGAGGGCCAACAGGATGACTTAATGAGTGTGGGTACTTGCTGCCGAGCTTCATAACCTGAATTCAGTCACCCAAGTCTAAGTGCAGGTTGCCCTCTGACATCCAGGCCTACACCATGGCTTGCCTGACTTGCCTGGAGCCATAGCACCACAGGCACCAGGCAAAAGGATGCATAGTTGATAGCTGAGCTGGAGAGAGGGCTCAGTCGATGACATGTCTGCTTTGCAAGCATGAGCATCTGAGTTCGAGTCCCACAATCCATTTTGTAAAACTAGGCATGTTGGGAGACAGAGAGACAGGAGGTTCCCTGGGGCTTTGCTGACTAGCTAATCTAAGGTGTTCAGTGAACTCCAGAACAGTGAAAGACCCTGCTTAAAAAGGTCGGGACTGGAGAGATGAGTAAGATGCTTGCTGTTCAAGCATGGGGACCTGAGTTCGAATTCCCAGCACCCATATAAAAAGCCAGGGGTGGCTACACACACATACCTGTAAACCCTGGTGATGGGGGAGGTGACACAGGAGACTTTCTAGGGGCTGTATCTTTGTTATCTATTCATTTATGTATTTGTTTGTTGTGTGTGTATGAGTATGTGTTTATGGATGTTATGTGTATTTGTGTTGTGTATGTGTGTTTGAGTGTGTGTGTGTGTGTTGTGTATATGTGTATATGTGTGACTCAAGTGTGGAGGTCAGAGGATGAGTTGTAGGGATTAGTTCTCTCCTTTTGGTACCAGGCCCAGGCTCTGGGCAGGAGAGTGATATGGTCCCTACTACATGCCTTCACCTCTAAGGGCTGAGATGTTCCAGTTCCCATGGCTGAGGCCCCTTTGCCTTGGATACGATGTCCTGTTGTGTAGCTGTTTCCTTCCAATTAAAATATTCCCTCCTGGGGAGAAGAATGAAGGCTCCTTGGACTCAGGAAGCTAAGGAAACCTAAAAGGTCCAGGAAACTCATAAAGTTACAAGGCTCATCCCCAAGACTGTAAGCATCAGCAGTTGACCTGGAGAGGACAGTCTTGTTGAGGTTTGGCCTGTTGCTATGTATCGTAATGATGAACTCTCTACCCAGAGGTCTTGGCCCACAAGTGACTTCTCTTGTTTACAAGCTCTTGTGCAAAACTTGTTCCTTGATTTAAAACTATTGGTTAAATAAAATTGGCTATAGCCAATTACTGGAGGGATTAGAGGTAGGCGGGTTGGGAGTGACCTGGTTGGAGGAGGAGAGGCAGGAAGGAAAGAGGAAGAAGGAGGAAGAGGAGGAGGAGGAGGAAGTCGCCATGAGGAGGGAGGAACCATGAGCACATGGACAGGAGAAACAGCAAGTTATCTGGGCTACACCGTTGGGGAGGCAGCTAGGCCACAGTTAGAAGAGTAGATTAGAGTAAATCCCCAGTATTTGTCAAGGCCAAATAAAATAACCATAGTCTGAGTCTCATTTTGTAAGGATCTGAAAATCACTGAAGGAAGATCCTAGACTCAGATGGTCTATAAAAACAAAGAGCATTTATTCTGAAGAAGCAATCAACATGCAGGGGTCAACCATTCTTTGAAATAGCGACCCCAGACAAAGGCACAAAGGCTTTCTTATAGGGAACCAGGGGACCTCACTAGAAGGATTAGGTAATCTGAAGTTTCATTGGTGGGTGCTAGGTGGTCTGCATTCCTATGTCATGAACGTTCAATCATGTGATAAAATAGTGCTGCCCAGCACTGATGGCCCATTCTGAGATATTTTCCCATTTTTGTGGTTATCCTTAGGCTGTTTTTCGAGAGGGGGTTTTATGATCTTGTTCTGGGTTTTATGGTCTGTTCCTAGAGCTGGTATCTTATGACTTAGTTTCTGGGACTTATGGTCTATTCCTGAAGCTGGTTCCTTATGGCCTTTTTTAAAAATCAGGCCTGGTTCTTAAAATGGAGACAGATGGGGTTTATGTTACCCTTTCACTTTATTTGTAAGCTAGTCAGCGATAAGCTTAAACTGTTCTTACTACAGAGTTTCTGGCGGAACTGCCCAAAGGCTGTACAGGAAGACACAGTGAAGCAGCCTCGGTGAGCTGTCCCCTGTGCTCTAAGGGCCTTTCAGTGACTCAGCTCCTCTTCAGTCACCCACACTGCTAGAAGGGACCATACAAAAGTCATTTGCTCACCGAGGCAGACTCCACGGAATCATTCGTCTGGTTTGCACTGTGCGCCCTTGTAAGGTGAACATCTCCCTAGTTAAAGTCCATCCCACAACAGCAGGAGAGGAAGGGATGGTCATACACACCCCACAGTGAAGGGGGGCTTCTCAGCAGAGTCCCAGACACGTTTTTCTCATGACCTCCCTTGCAACGATATGGGTCCTGTTCTTCACCTATGCATCTGGGGTTCTAGAACCTTCTTGGGACAACTACAGTACTTCAGTCATCTTCTTCATAATGATGGTGGCTGCGATGCCGCCTCACACCCTGTAGAGTCAAGATGAGACCAGGCCGTATTTCTTCTCCTCACTGGGAGGCACCCGCACTTTCTCTGTCCTCCTCTTCCCTCTCACTGTCGGCCAAGAGGCCCATTCTGTGGGATTACATCATGTCAGAACACAATCCTGCTCTGAGAATACTGTGAGGAGAACTCTTAGTGCCTGTGAGAAAACTCCTCAGTTTCTTCAGAAACATGTTCTTGGAATGTGCTTCAGGCCCCTCCCAGGTATAGTGAACAGGAGTAGGTTTACTTCAAATTATTCATTACAGCTGGCTATTAAGTTATGTGACTCCTTTCTCTCTCTCTCTCTCTCTCTCTCTCTCTCTCTCTCTCTCTCTCTCTCTCTCTCTCCCACCCACCCCCATTTGTTTGTTTTTCAAGACAGGGTTTCTCTGTGTAACAGCCCTGGCTGTCCTAGAACTCACTCTAGACCAGGCTGACCTTAAACTCATAGAAATCCACCTGCCTCTGCCTCCCAAGTGCTGGGATTAAAGGCCTGCACCCACCCCCATCCCCTGGGTGATTCTTAACCCTCAGAGTATAAATCGTCTGATGCTCTGAATAAAGTTGTCTATTACATGAGACTTCCGTCTGCCTCAGTTTTTAGCCCCCACTACTCCTCCACCTGCAAACTCACAATAGTGGCCGCCCCATGTGCCCTCCCCACCCCCGGTCTCCCAGGTTCACACTGCCAATTTGAGCAATAAACAACATCACACCAGGCCCCAACTGGATTCTTTTCACCTACCTTTACCAAGTCTTCAACTTCATGGAAGTCCTAGAAGGGGAACAGAGATAAAGTCAGTGCTGAGCAGGAGAGCCGTGGGCTAAATGCAGTCTGTGGCAGTAACTGCACTTGTTACCATTCGATGAGAGTGCAGTAACTAGGAGCTAACCTGGGGGAAGGCTGGGTAGAGAGGAAAGTCCAGGACAATCCCATCTTCTGCTCTTCTGGCCTTTAGCTCCCCGCTCATCGTGACAAAGGTCAGGGTGCTGTTCACGTTCTCTGGACAGAGGCGGGTCAGCAGTCAGGAAAATAAGCTTGGTATAGGGACTCCCCACCCTGCCAGTACACAGATTCAAGGCAAGGATCCAACACTGAGCTATAGACCCAACCAACGTTAAATGTTTGTTATTATTTGTTTAAATTTCTTTTTCAAGACAAGATCTTAACTCTGAAGTCCCCACTAACCTAGAACTCCCTATGTAGGCCAGACTGGTTTTGAACTCACAAAGATCCACCTGCTTCTACCTCTGGAGTGCTGGTGGTGCATACATGGAATCCAGTACTAGGAAGAGGGAGGCAGGAAGTCAGGAGCCCAGGGTGTTCCATAGCTACACAGAGAATCCAGGGCAAGCCTGGGCTACAGAAATACCTGTCTCAAAAAATATACAGGAGCCAGGTATGGTGGCACACACCTTTAATCCCAGCTCTGGAGCTAGAGGCAGAAGATCTCTACGAGAGGCTAGCCTGGTCTACAGATTGAATTCTAAGACAACATCAAACCAATACCACACAAACCACACATACACACATGTGCATAGATACAAGCATACAAAAATTTCACATTACTTATTTTGTGAAACAGCACAGCCGCAGAGGCCAGCGTGGCGTGGCCGCACAAGGGGACTTCACTCACCGGCGTAAACCATCGTAGTCCAAAGCAAGAACCTTCAGAGGAGGAAACGCCAAAGGGAAGCAAGTGAGACCCACGCAGGCTTGTCAGCCTCCAGATTTTCCTAAATTTCTCACTGGTGTGGCTAACAGCAAACAGTGGTCAAATGGCCAGGGCAGACACCCACAGACTCCCCGCAGTTAGGTCTGGAGCAGAAACTGTAGGTTCACCAACACCCTCTTAGGGTTGATATAGAAGAACCCCACTGTTAGGGTGACTTCAAGAGAAATTCTCTATTATAGGCCTGATGGCTTAGAGGTCTAGGGACCTGCTAAGAGCCGTCTCACTACATCCGCTCAGGGCATGAGGCACAGCCACAAGAGGGCGCCCAACACCCGTGTCAGAGCTATCCCACTCCAGAGATTCCCAAACCCATCCTCAAAGACACCTATTAGGTCACCTATTAGGCCCAGCTATCCACATGCCGCCCTGGGGACCCATTGCCCAACAACTGCACATAGGTGGTGGGGGACACCTTAAACTATAAATTTAGACCTAACTTCAATAAACCTTCTAGACGGCAAGACCCACGTGTGCTGTCGGCACGCAGATAACATATAAACATCTGCCTTAAACCTCCCTCACCTCCACCCTGGAATAAATGAAAAAGCATGTGTTTACTTTGTGCGAAGCTGTCAGTCGGCTGCAGTTTCCTGATGAAAGCCGTTTCCGAGAGGTTCATTTCCCTCGCAATCTGCTGATGGGTTCCTTCCTCCAGTGTCTAATTAGGAACAAAGGGTTACCGAGACTCTGGAAACACAGGCCAGACTCCCTGGCATGGCAACCCCCATTAGTTAACATAGCAGTTTACACTCAACTTCTGAAGTTCAAGTTACGTGCAGAGGAATTCGAGGCCAGTTGATAGAGACAACTTTTCAGATTCTGTACAAGTGAGAGCCTACAGCACCAGGCCAGGTTCCTAGTTATGTCAGTGTATTATCAAGTAAAAGACTTCTCTCTCTGTCTCTCTCTGTCTCTCTCTCTCTGTCTGTCTCTCTCTGTCTCTCTGTCTCCCTGTCTCTCTGTCTCTGTCTCTCTGTCTCTGTCTCTCTGTCTCTGTCTCTCTGTCTCTCCTCTCTCCTCTCTCTCTCTCTCTCTCTCTCTCTCTCTCTCTCTCTCTCTCTCTCTCTCTCTCTCTGTCTCTCTCGTGTGCATGGGTGTTTTGATTACATGCATGTCTGTGTCCGATCCCCTGGAACAGGAGTTACATACAGTCCAGAGCTGCCGTGTGGGTGCTGGGAATAGCACACTGGTCCTCTGGAAGAGTAGAGCATGATCCTAACTGCTGAGCCATCCTCTCCAGCCCATTCAACTTATGATTCTTCTACCTTTTGAGTGGTTGGGACTGGGGGGCCTGCACCTCCAGGCTTACTTTATTTATTATATGTAAGTACACTGTAACTGTCTTCAGACACACCAGAAGAGGGCCTCAGATCCCATTACAGATGGTTGTGAGCCACCGTGTGGTTGCTGGGATTTGAACTCAGGACCTTTGGAAGAACAACCAGTGCTCTTAACCGCTGAGCCATCTCTCCAGCCCCTACCTTATGGTTTTTTGAGATGGGATCTCACTGTAAGGCCCAAACTGTTCTGGAACTCACTATGTAGCCAGGCTATCCCCATATGCACTAATTCATAATCCTCTTCCTCACTATGTAGCCCAGGATATCCCCATATGTACTAACTCATAATCTTCTTCCTTACCATGTAGCCCAGGCTATCCCCCATATTTACTAATTCATAATCCTCTTTCTCAGTCTCCGAAGTGCTGAGATTTCAAGTATGTGCCATCATCCCCACCTAGTGTTTTTCTCAAATTTATCATTTTTTTATTTTGTGTGCACAGGTGTTTTGCCTGTGTGTATGTTGGAGTGAGGATGTTGGATCCCCTAGAACTGGAGTGACAGATAGCTACAAGCTCTCAGGTGGGTGCTGAGAGTTGAACCCAGGTCCTTTGGAAGAACAGTCAGTTCTGTTAACTATTGAGCCATCTCTCCAGCCCCTAATTTTACATTTTAAAAGATACTACATTTATTGGGGGGGGCTGGGTGCGTGTGCTTGAGTACCACCATGCCCGTGTGGAGGTCAGAAGGGAGGCCATGAGACTTAGCAGCAAGTGGTTTTACTCAAGGGATCCATCTTAGCAGCCCCTCTGTTCTTCCTTAAAGAGTTAAAGACACCAGTCCTTACAAAGTGCTTCTCTAGCGCTGACACAGGTCAGCACTTCTATGCCAACCAGTTAATTTAATATTCCGGGGCGGACATGCTCCAGTATGCAGGTAGAGGTCAGAGGACAAGCTTCCGTCTCTCAATTCCCACCTGTAAGTGGGCTCCAGGAACTAACTGAACCCAGGCTGTCATGTTTGCGTGCGTGGTAAGGGCCTCATTGGTTGAGGAGGGTGGCTCTTGCCTACAGTCCCACTGCTGGGGAGAAGGAGACAGAAAGGTTAGGTTAAAGTTTTACTTCCAGAGCTAAGAGATGGCTCCATGGTTAACAGTTCTGCTGTTGGTCCAGAGGACCCAAAAGTGTTCCCGGCACCCGAGGAGGTTGCCTCAAAGTCACCTGTAGCTTTAGCCCCAGAGGCTCTGACCCTCTCTTCTGGCCTCCATGGGCGTCTGCACACAAGTGGCATAACCCACCATGCACACATACATGTGAAGGAAAAAATACAGTTTTAGAATTTTATATAAGCAACGTAATATATTTTAATTGATTTTGTTTTGTTTTGTTTTTTTAAAGAAATAGGGAGAGGAGTCCTTTGAGTCCAGTATTTACTGATGTTCTTGCTCTGGAGATGAAAAGGGTTTAGAGAACCGTGCAAACTCTTATTACCTGGTAAAAACTGAAAATTAAAATTCATCAAATCTCAAGACTACCACAAGGCTGACAGAGCTTATCGTCGTCGACCACCCCGCCCCACAGATTCCGAATATGTATTTATGACTTGGAGGCAGGGGACAATACTCCTGGAGCAGGAGTATAGAACGGCCAGTCACTCTTCATCCACGGTCAGGAAGCATGGACCATTGCCTTTATTTAATTATTTGTTAATTAAATGCATTATTTATTAATTTTAAATTAAATATGTATTTAGTGAAAGAGAAGGGGGAAAGAGAGAGTAGGCATAGGTATGGAGGTCTGAGGACAGTTTTCTAGTGAACGTTAAAACTGAAGGCAGGGCCGCTCTTGTTTCTGCCTCCAAACTACGGGGTCCAGGTTGACTGGCCTCCAGGCCTCCAGATGATTCTCTGGTCTCCCGCTCCCCTATTACTATGAGGATGCTGGGATTACAGGCATCTTCGATGTAGATGTTGGGAATTGGACCCTGGTGAACTGATTATGTGTGTATCCCCCGCTTCACTCACTCCAGATTTCTCCTTTCGTGCAGTCAAAGATTCCCACCCATAAAACTCTACTGTCCAACATCCACACAGCTTGGCCCCGGAAACCTGACTGAGGAGGTGAGGGGGTGAAGAAATGGCAGGTGCACATACAGAAGAGCTGGGATGGGTGGGTTGCGCTCGCTCTGACGGAGGGCAGCTACTACTCAGCGCGGAAGCTCTGCGTGATCTTCCGTACGGGGGGGGGGGGGGGGCAGCTCGTGTCAACCTCTTGGCTCTACAGGGAACAGTCTAATATGTGACCAAACCAAGGAGGAAGCTGCAGTCCTGCCATCCTCACGCAGACCAGGGGAAGCCTTGCCACTCCCCGAGCCTCACCCAAAGACCTCTTTCTCTGAGCACGGTGGTCCCTGACCGGGCTCTGCTCACATCAGAGGATGCGCGCTCACCCAGGACTTCATCCATTGCCCACAGTGCTGTCCATAGTTAGGGTGGGTCTTTCCAACACAAGTAACCTCATCTGAGGCCTCCCTCACAGAGGTGTCAAGAGCTGTGTCCCCAAGGACACTCTAGTGCCTGTCAAGATGAGCCTGGATATAAAGCATCATAGGGAGGTCCCTGCTTCCTACCATCCAGGAAACGATGTAACATTCACCCAAGGCCAAGGGATATTTAACTATCTCATTAGCAATTATTCTACTAAGAAACCTTGGGACTGGAGAGATGTCTCAGTGGTTAAGAGCACTGAATGAGCCGGGCGGTGGTGGCGCACGCCTTTAATCCTAGCACTTGGGAGGCAGAGGCAGGCGGATTTCTGAGTTCGAGGCCAGCCTGGTCTACAGAACGAGTTCCAGGACAGCCAGGGCTATACAGAGAAACCCTGTCTCGAAAAACCAAAAAAAAAAAAAAATAAAAAAAAAAAAATAAAATAAAAAGAGCACTGAATGCTCTTCCAGAGGTTCTGAGTTCAATTCCCAGCAACCACATGGTGGCTCACAGCCATCTGCAATGGGGTCTGATGCCCTCTTCTGTCTAAAGAGAGCAATGGTGAATACATGGAGGAGGAGGAGGAGGAGGAGGAGGAGTAGGAGGAGGAGAAGAAGAAGAAGAAGAAGGGGAGGAGGAGGAGGAAGAGGAAGAGGAGGAGAAAGAAACCTTATTAGCAATTATTGTAATCTAAGAACTATGTGGATTTTTTTAAATTTAAATTCAACTAACTCATTTATTTTGGGGGCCCTAGCACACTTGTGAGGCCAGGGGATGACTTGGCAGAAGGAGGTTGTCTGCTTCCACTTTGTGGCTCCCAGGAATTGAACTCTGGTCTTCAGGCTTGGTGCCAAAGACCTTTACCTGCTAAGCCAGCATGGGGGCTGCAAAAGAGCTATTTATAAAAGGAAGATTTTTGGCAAACTAACTCTTCCAGAGACTAGAGATCAATTCTTTGCAGGTGCCTTATTTTCTTGATCCTAAAGAGATTTTTTAAAAATATATTTTGATGATTATTTGAAGAGAGAGAATAGATGTCTATGTGTCTGTCAATACACTGGAGTGTAGAGACTTTGGAGATTAGCGGGGGGGGGGGAGAGAGAGAGAGCATGTATGCATGTGTGTGTATGTGCGTGTGTATGTGCATGTGTGTGTGTGTGTGTGTGTGTGTGTCTGGGTTTGTACACGTGACAGTACCCTCAGAGATTTCCAGGAGCTGGAGTCACAGGCAGTTTAAGTGTCCCACATGGGCGTTAGGAATGGAACTTAAGTCCTCCGCAAGAGTGGTAGCCACTGTTAAACAATGAGCCTTCAGCCCTTAAAGAGAACATCTAAATGTCTGGGGAACAGGGAAGGTTAAAGCCAGGGATGATGGCACACGGCTGTAACCGGGCACTAGGGAGGTTAAGGCAGATGGGCTTTGAAGAGAACTCCAGCAACACAGGGCGTTTCTAAGTGCAGCCCGGGTGGCAGATCTCAACATTGCCTCAGACTTCTCCCAACCCCCATGAGAGAGAGCCCCTGAAGTAAGATGCAAAGGTAGCTGCAGCCATAACCAGTCATAAAACTAAACTCTGTCAGCCAGAAGGAACCCCTCCCCATACATTTTTAAGTTTATTTGCTTATTTGTTTTTGATTTTGTAAGAAGAGTCTCTTCACATAGCCCAGGCTGGCCCTCAGACTCATGATCTCCTGCCTTCTCCTTTGGGACACCAGAGTTACAGGCATGAGCCCCGACTGCCAGCTGCTGCCAGGTCCCCTGCCTGGGAGTCTCTGTGGGTCTGGCTCAGTCTAGGCACAGCCGTTCCCTCATAACCTGAAGACATGGCCATCAGCGACATGACACAGAACACAAGCCAAAGTGGCAAACACGCAGCACGGCCTCACTTCTTTTACAGATGTCACGGGCTCGACACACATCTGGAATTTCAGGCGTGGCCCTTGAGAACCCTTGAGTACTCACACTCTCCAGAAGGCAGACTGCGGCAGGATTGCCCCGGAAAGCTGTCGCTGTGAACGCATCTACTATGAAGATCGGGAGCTTCATTTTCCTGGCTGGCTGTGTGTCCTGACTGGCTGTGGGTCCTGCTGCCAGTCCGCTTCACTTCCTGTTGTTAAGAAGAAAAAAAGTTAATGTTTTACTGGTGCCCACATGCCACTAATGGTTCCCAGACTGAAAGCCAAACAATTATGCCGATATGATTACTGTTAGAGATACCAATCCTCTAACATGTGTCAGCATCTGTTCTGCGTGACCTTGGCAGAGTGTCTTAGTGCTGGGCACATACACATTTGCTTGGCATGCACAAAGTCCCAGGTCTATTCCCCAGTGGCCCTTAAACATGTACTGGCTGGTTTTGTGTGTCAACTTGACCCAGGCTGGAGTTATCACAGAGAAAGGAGCTTCAGTTGGGGAAATGCCTCCATGAGATCCAGCTGTGGGCATTTTCTCAATCAGTGATCAAGGGGGAAGGGCTCATTGTGGGTGGTGCCATCCCTGGGCTGGTGGTCCTGGGTTCTATAAGGGAGCAGGCTGAGCAAGTCAAAGGAAGCAAGCCAGTAAGGAACATCTCTCCATGGCCTCTGCATCAGCTCCTGCTTCCTGACCTGCTTGAGTTCCAGTCCTGACTTCCTTTAGTGATGAACAGCAATGTGGAAAGTGTAAGCTCAATAAACCCTTTCCTCCCCAACTTGCTTCTTGGTCATGATGTTTGTGCAGGAATAGAAACCCTGACTGAGACAAATTGGTACCAGTGCAGTGGGGTATTCCTGTGACAACCTGACCATGTTTTGAGGAGGACTGTGGAAGGACTTTGGAACTTTGAGCTAGAAGAGCCATTAGGATGTTAAGAGCTCTGTGGAAAGTTCTGTAGGAGCTTGGAAAACAATTTTGAAAACAGTGCAGAAGATGGAGGCCTGGCTTGTGAAATTTCAGAGGGAAGATTAAAGACTCTTATCAGGGCCATGTTTTGATTGTGAAGATTCTGTGGTTTTTGTTAGCTGGGGCTGAAGAATCAGCTGTGATTAACAAGATACCAGAAACACTAAAGCAAACCTTTGTGTTACTGGGACTATTGATGGTTAGCTGGAGCTAAGAAATTAGCAGTGATTAAGAAGAGACCAGCATCACTGAGGTGAAATCTTCTGGGAAGTGTTTTCTGAGAGCACAGAGGCTGTGTTCCAGAGATAGCCATGGTTGTACTTTGTGCTGTGGCTGGACTTGGTACTGTGTAAGAGTCACCCAGGTGGTACTGGTTTTGAAGGCATGAAGGGGTCATGAAGAGCAGCTGAGGCTCGGCACTGTGAGAGGCCATGGAAGGCCATTGGTGAAGGTGCAGCCTCTGTTGCAATTGATGGCCCAGGACTGAAGGGGTCATGCACAGGAGTTGAGGCTTGGCACCATGAAAAGAGCCTATGAGAGGCTATTGGTGAAGCCTAGTTACAGCGGAAGACAGCAGTGTTTTGGAGATGCCAGTGCCATGAGATGACCACCAAGAACAGCAGCGGCAGTGGAGGACAGACAGCTGGAGCCTAGAAGACAAGGTGTGTGCGACAAAGGGCAGAGCTGGAGAAGTGACCCAAGCCCTTGGAGGAGCCCGGAAGATCATGAGTTGGATCCCAGACATTGAACCATTGGAGTTTGAGTTTTGCTTTTGATTGTGACTGTGCCCTGATATTTTTCCCTCTTGAAGGAAGAAAGTATTTAGTGGAGCCCACAGTTAAGAGACTTTGAATTTTTAAAAGATATTGGACATTTTAAAGGGATTGAACTTTTTTTTTTTGGTTTTTCAAGACAGGGTTTCTCTGTGTAGCCCTGGCTGTCCTGGAACTCACTCTGTAGACCAGGCTGGCCTCGAACTCAGAAATCCGCCTGCCTCTGCCTCCCAAGTGCTGGGATTAAAGGCATGCGCCACCACCGCCCGGCTCACTGTAGCTGTTTTTCAGACACACCAGAAGAAGGCATCAGATCCCATTACAGGTGGTTGTGAGCCACCATGTGGTTGCTGGGATTTGAACTCAGGACCTCTGGAAGAGCAGTCAGCGCTCTCAACCGCTGAGCCATCCCTCCAGCCCTTCTGTTGTAATTGTTATCTCCGAGGCTTACCGCCCATATCTGCTAACCTAGGCCTAGTCCTAGAAGCTTTTAGCCTCCGTACGATCTAATCTAGGCCTAGAATGTTTTCAGCCTCTGAGACTTGCTTCTGAATAAGTTCACACTTTTCTTGTTCTGACTGGCTGGTTCAACTCAGCTGTTCTAGCTCAAACTCCTCCCCCACCTGACTGATTCAATCTGGCTTCTTTCTCAAATTTCTGCTTTTTTTTTTCCTCTGTTTGGTGTCAAATTAACCCTGGCAGTCTGTCGTAATCTTCTAGCTCCTTCTCATTCTCATGCTTGTTCTGTCTTTACTTATGTCTAGCTTGTTCTCTCTTCAGTCTGTCTCTGTAAAACTCTCCCAGTAAACCTACCTCTTTCTCCCTCTTAGCTGCTCTCCACGAGCCCCACTGTATTCCTGTAGTATACTCTCTTCCTCCTGTACTGTCTGTCTCTCCCTGAAGTAGCTCCTCTTTCCTCTCCTCCTGAGAGGTGGGCATATCCTATTCTGTCAAATCTTTAACTGATTCGTCACTTTTTTCTGTCACTCAAACAGACATCACTTTCAAACATGGGTACTTCCTTCTACAAACTAACATTACCTTCATTGTTTGGGATTAAAAGTATTAAGGGCGTGTCTGTATTCCAGCCAGAGGGATTAAAGGTGTGTGCTGAGGCTGAGCCACACCCTAACTAGAAACAGGTTCAAATATCCTGCAACAGGGATACCGCCATCTCAAAGAAAACTATGTTTGGGACTTGACTGAACTACAAGTTTATTGGTTCCATCCATCAGCCTTTGTTAAATGGTCCCTGAGAGGGAAAATACACGAACCCCAATAGTCAGGAGATACAGCTGCAAGCTTCTGAAATGTCAGTTAAATAGTCTTCTGAAATTGCATGTATGTATGGTGTGTGTGTGTGTGTGTGTGTGTGTGTGTGTGTGTGTTTGTGTGTGTTTATGTGTGTGTGTGTTTGTGTGTGTGTGTGTTTGTGGGTGTGTGTGTGTGTTTGTGTGTGTGTGTTTGTGTGTGTGTTTGTGTGTGTGTGTGTGTTTGTGTGTGTGTGTGTTTGTGTGTGTGTTTGTGTGTGTGTGTGTTTGTGTGTGTGTGTGTGTGTGTCTGTGTGTGTGTGTGTTAAGCTCAGGGACTCGGCATGCAGGCATATGTTTTATAACACAGGTAGATCCCCTCCTCGCCCCTGAACCTCTAGTGTTTTCGGAGATGTTTTGAGCTCTGCCTCAGCTTTTGTTTACTTGTTGAGACAGGGTCTCAAGTAGCTCAAGCTAGCTGATAATTTGTTCGGTTGAAGCTGGCCTCGAACTCCTGATCCTCCTGCCCCTCCCTCCCAAGTGCTGAGATTCCCCAGCACATGCAGTCACATCAGGTTTAGGACAATCTTGCTAACGGGAGGAGGAAACCCTACTCCAGAGGCACCCACAGGGAGTCAGAGGCACAGATTTCACCAAATTCAGAGCTCTGTTAAATCACGCTTTATTAAACAAGAGAAGACATTGGCACTGCCATTCAAAGCCACACAGGAGGGACAGATTTCGTCTCGCACGCTCTTAGAGTGTATTTTTATTATCACGTCACCAGATCAAATGCACACTGTTGTAATCTCCTGGGGCTGTCCTGATCGTTACCTCTAACTGAGTTCAGAATGCAAAGGATTTGTTTCCTAGACACTAAGGTTCCTCTGAATCTTTCCACAGGAACTATCTCCCCTGGCTGTCTTCACAATCAAGTGAATCCATATTCCACATAGCCATAGTGAAGCCTCTGGGGCAGTTTACAGTCCACTCTCTTTAGTATTAGGTCTGCATTTCCACAGAGTTATTGGGTCTGTTGAAAAGACTGTGAGTCTGGGCATGATGGTGCACACGGTTAACCTGGCACTCGAGAGGCAGAGGCAGGCAGGTGTCAAGTTGGCGGTTAGCCTGGTCAACATAGAGAGTTTCTTCCCAGCCAGGGCTGAGCCAAGCTCTGTGCGGTTGCTGTTTGGTTGGTTGGGTCGGGTTGGGTTGGGTTCTTGGCTGTAGAGAAGACACCATGTTGAGCAGTGGCTGCAAGCCCAGCACAAGCATCTCTAGGCTGTCAGCGTGCCCTCCAAGACAATAACAGCTCTGCCCTTCATGTCAACTCGTCCATCAGGTCGCAGGGAAATGGCCAGCTCCCCTCCTCGGCGGGAACACTGAAAGGCTAAGGAGAATACAACCTGGTGCCAATCAAGATCATTTCCCCTGGATTTACCACCCAGTGTGGGATTTGTTGTTACAAACCCAGGACTCCTCCCAGGCCAGTTTCCAAGATAAACCCCTCCCCCTCCACGGGTCCACAGCCCCTCCCATCTCCATCCCATTCTCCTGCGGGCCCCAGAGGTCCACACACAACTGTGCACACACTGCTGCACACACTGCCGGACCTGTCCTGGGCCTCAGCGACTCACTACAGTGCTCCAGCCCTGTCCCACCCACCTAAAGCTTCCTCCTGGAAGACTCAAGGATGTGTGAAGAGATGAAGGTGGGGAAGGCAAGTCCTCGCCCACCCCCATCATACCCCCACCCCCCACCCTCACCTCTACCACCCGTTGCCTCTTCTCAGCTCAGAAAAGTCAGAAGGAGTTTGGTGGTTTTTTTTTTGTTGTTGTTTTTTGTTTTTTTTTTGTAGTAAGCTAAAGCAACCATAAGGCCGGGTGCACAAAAGAGGCCCAGCTTCAGCCTTCCGGGAGCTCCACGAGGACAGAGAATAAACACCTGCTCTCTCAGTCAAGGCCAGAGACTTAGTTCTCCTCCCTTCAGTGAGCTCTCATCCCTGGGGATCAGAGCCCTACTTTCATGGTGAGCTAATGTAGCTTCCTTCAGCTCGAGCTCCTTTTCTGTGCACCCAAGTCTTTCGTCTCTCCGAGGGGACTGGGCCTTCAGGAGGCTGAGGCACACTCTAGCCACCCTGAACCCCAGAGCAGGGCACTGTCTCAAGAAGCCGAGAGAGCGGGAGGGGTGGGGTGGGTGGGTGGGGTTGTGGAGGGGGAGCGCATGTCTCTGGCACCTCATTTGCTGAGCATTTGAAGCCCCCCCGCGCCCCTTCTCCCCCCCCCCCCCGCCCCGGAGTTCAATACCCAAGCACTCAGAGAGAAGGAGAGAAAGGGCAGGGAAGAGCCTTCTCACCTTGCATTTCCTTCTTCCCCAGCTCCTCAGACCAGTAGGGGCCAAGGAGAGTGTGGGTGGACCCTGAAAGAAGACAAGCTATGAGAGGAGGTGTGACGTTTCTCTAACTGTATCCCCACTTACAGCCAATCCTCCAGTCTGACTAAACCTTAGATCCTCTGTCAAGGCGGCCACAGCGCAGTGTGAAGTGAGGTAAGCAGAGAGAGGTTTCTGAATGAGCTTTTCCTAAGGGCCTGTCAGATCTGTCTTGTTCTCTCTGAACCTGCGCTGACGACAGGGCTATTTTTTGTTTGTTTCTTTGTGTTTCCTCCTTTGAGATAGAAGACTATCCTGCAGGCAGGCTAGCTGAGGCTAATCTTGAACTAATTTTCCTTGTGCCAGAACCTCCCAAGTGCCACCTTGACATGTGTACCACCATGCCAGGCAGGGCAGCAGGCTTCAATGCTTGTCTGCCAACTCATCACCAAATCAAGGCCTTCACGTGAAGGTGTCTACATCTTTCAGGGACCATACCTCCATCCTCCTGTTGTGTAAATGGCAGGGAAAGAGGATACTGAGATAACAGGCCACTGTCCAGGGCTTTGGGGACCCATCATCATTTTAATTGGAGGGTTTGTTTTTTTTTTTTTATTTGTGTTTTGGTTTCAGCAGTATTGAGCCCCAATATGGCGGAGCACATCTTGAATCCCAGCACTCAGGAGGTAGAGGCAGATGGATCAGAAACAGGCGTGTGTGTGTGTGTGTGTGTGTGTTGCGCTTGCACACACGCACTACCCAGAATCCCCTACCATGCATGGACACTGGATGTTCCCTGAGTCTTCAGCTGTGCTTGTATGCTGAACTTTGGACATCTACGTTTTGTTCCTCACCAAGGACTCGGTTCTTGACATCTGGAGCCTCTGCCCATCTCCTTTCAGTCCTGATCCTGCTTCCCCTAGCAGGCCCCTCCATCAAGCGCCCCACCTTTGGCTACCTAGACCACTGTCCTCAAGGAGAATGAAAATAGAAGGCGCCCATTTCTCCCCATCTTTGATGTCTTCCCTCTGCTTTAGGACAGTACAAAGTCTGCATGCGTTGGCTCAGGGATCTAGGTACATTGTTAGTAAAGGTCACTTAAAGGGTACGTTTTAGCCCTTCCCCTTGTCTCAGTGGGCAGAAAGCATAGGGGATAACTTAGCAGCCTAGGACTCCACTTGGCCTGAGCTATGCACACACCTCTCTCTGAACAATGTACCTAGCAATTATTAATAGATTAGGGACCTCCCCCCCACCAGCTCCTCAGAGCTGCAGATATACCTGCTATAAAAAATGGGAATAAGTTACATAAACTTCACCTCTTAATACACCCTTGATAACAAACATTCTATTTCTATCCAAATAAATCCTGGAAGACAATCTGAGAACTACGCCATTGTCAATGGGCTAATCCAACCTAGACTAGTTTTGGGTTCATGTACTTAAAGCAAACTGTCCTCAAAGTGAACTTTCAGGGAGAATCTCCTATTTACCACCCTGTGCCTATGCATGGTTGGGGGTGTATATTATTAAAATCAGACGCACTATTGAAAACATATGCTCAGGAAGAAAGGGCTTACATCATCCATTTACTTGCCAATCAAAACAGAAGATCTCCCCAAATTATGTCCTTAGTAACCAAATTCCTCCTTTTCTTGAACCCCATAAAAGAAGATGTTGGAGACCGGAGAGATGGCTCAGCAGTTAAGAGCCTTTAGTGCTCTTACAGAAGACTGAGTTCTGATCCTAGCACCCATACTGAACAGTTCACAACCAATGGACACCCCAGCTCCAAGTGTCCTGGGGGTACTGCACATCCAAGAGCACAGACAGACAGACATATTCCAAACAATAATTTGACCCCTCGGCGGTATTTGCTCATATAGCTCACTATCTGGACAGTGCGTCCTTTCCTGATCTGCATGATTGCTTTAAAGAAACCCCCCTCACTACTCTGTAGTCTCTCTGGGCTTTTATTTCAATTCTTTTCTTTTTGTTTAAAGATTTATTTATTTTATGTATATGAGTACACTGTAGCTGTACAGATGATTGTGAGCCATCATGTGGTTGTGGGAATTGAACTCAGGACCTCTGCTCACTCCGACCCAAAGATTTATTTATTCTTATATGTAAGTACACTGTAGCTGGCTTCAGCATCCTAGAAGAGGGCATCAGATCTCATTACAGATGGTTGTGAGCCACCATGTGGTTGCTGGGAATTGAACTCAGGACCTTCGGCAGAGCAGTCAGTGCTCTTAACTGCTGAGTCATCTCTCCAGCCCAGTCCAGACTCATAGAAAGAGTACCTGTTACGGGATCTTCAGCCACACCAACCCATGGTGCAAAGCATCTGGAGTAGAAGTCATATGGGGCCGTCTGCCCCCCAGGCTCTCCTTTGAGAGTGAGGATGAGGCCTCTCACCTTCCCTGTCTTCTCAATTCTGGGCAGAGGCTCGGTATTCACCTTCAGGCTCTCTAGATAGGACCTTGAGCACAAACAGGACGGCTTAGGAATACGCGTCTCCACACCACCCCTACACACAATGGAAAGAGGCTGGACTGTGCCCAGATGGCTCAGCAGAGGGAAAGGAGAGGCTGCCCTGACCATCTACCCTTGGGAAAGAAGATGGTTGGGCGGTGGATGCCTCTAATCCCAGCACTCTGATGGCAGAGGCAGGTGGATCTCTGAGTTTGAGGCCAGCCTGATCTACAGAGTGAGTTCCAGGCCAGCCAGAGCTACAAAGAAGAAGAAAAGGGAAGGTAAAGTCATGCTTTGGAGACAGCACAGCCTAACCAAAGCAGAGCTGTAAATCTGGGTGCTGGCGTGTAAATGGTTAAACGTGGTGTTCACCTGTCATAGGAATCGCTGAGCCGGACCAGGAGGTTTCTCATGTCTGGAGAGTACCGGATGTCCTGGACCAGGGTGTCACCTATGGCTGCCTGTGAAGCAGACCAAAACTCCTCAGAGGGCCAGCTCTTCCTCAGCTGTTGGATGTTTGTCTAGCCTGCCAGAGCCCCGAGTCGGTCCCCAGCACCACATTAACTGGGCATGGGGGTGTGTGCTCATACCGGTGAGAGAGAGAGGCAGAGAGCTCAGGGGTCTGGGGTCAGCCTCAGCTAGTAGCAAATGTGAAGCCAGGCTGTGATGCCTGAGATTCTGTCTCAAAACAAATAACAGAACAGAGCAGCTGGGTGCACTCCTTTGACATGTGGGAGGCGGAGACAGGAGGTTCTTGGTGAGCTCGAGGCCTCTATTGTGTATATAGTGAGGTCAGGGCCAACCAGGGCTACACAGTGATATCCTCAATGACAGCAGCACAGCTCCTCAGAGGCACGCTTCAGTCCCCATGTATGAGGAACAGTCTCTATGAAATATGTATTGTGAGCCAGGTCCCCCATTGTCCCCAGGTCCCACGAGTCCCTTCAATTTCAGGACTCGAAGTATGGCTTAAAGACAGCTAGCTTCCCGGCCAACCAAAGGGCCTTTCGGGGGGGGGGGGCATGTAGCTTCCCCTCTGCCATCCCCGAAGTAGGCACTGTTCATCAGTGCTCAGCACGTGTCCCAACACACAGCTCCATCAGCCGCCCCCATTACCTCCTCCCTCCCTTCTCTTCCCCCTCTTTCTATTCCTGTCTGCCTCTCTCAAATTTGAGTCAATCTAGACTCAAGTCTGAACCGGTGTTATCAATTGTCTTTCAAGGTGGGAGCCCCTTGCCCACCTCATTGAGTTGGAAAAAGTCAGTGAACTAGCTGTGTGTGCACCCACAACTAGGACACAACATATCTGCTCCATATGCCAGGACCCAGGGCTGAGCCCATCCGTAATTAAAACGCACAATATCTTATTGATTGGAAATTCAACCCTTCATGGTCCAAAGGGACTGAAGATGCCTGCTACCTTCCTCACTACCTCCTTTCAGCCCCTCCCCTCTCTGTCTGCCCCAAACTATCTTACTTCTGTCCCACCATGAAGATTATGTTGCTCACAGTTAAATGAGTCAGGTATAGTTGTATAACTTGTAATCCTAGTACTTGAGGGGCAATGTCAAGGCTAGCCTGGGCTACACAGTGAGGAAAGAAAGAATGAAAGTCAATGAAAGCGATTGACCTTACTAAATAAACACACGACTAGCATTCTGACCTGGAATCGCCTAGGCGTTCACAGCAATGTGTCCACCGGACAGGGCTGTTTTATAGGATCATGTCACGCCTGAACTTCCAAACATAAGCAAGCACATCACATCACACAGGCTCAAAGCAAATTCTTTTCACCCACCTTTATCAAGTCTTCAACTTCATGGAAGTCCTAGAAGGGGAACAGAGATAAAGTCAGTGCTGAGCAGGAGAGCCGTGGGCTAAACGCAGTCTGTGGCAGTAACTGCACTTGTTACCATTCGATGAGAGTGCAGTAACTAGGAGCTAACCTGGGGGAAGGCTGGGTAGAGAGGAAAGTCCAGGACAATCCCGTCTTCTGCTCTTCTGGCCTTTAGCTCCCCGCTCATCGTGACAAAGGTCAGGGTGCTGTTCACGTTCTCTGGACAGAGGCGGGTCAGCAGTCAGGAAAATAAATTGGATTGTGTTTTCTGGGGGTTCTTTGCTGTTTTTCTGTTAGGTGGTGGTGGTGGTCACATAGTGCATAGAGTGTGTGTGTGTGTGTTACTGTGGAATGAACCCAAAGGGTCACACGTGCAAGTATCTCCCACTAAGCTATCTCCCCAGTTCTCCTAGGTCTTTTATCTTTGACCAGTGAGCTGGCCTTGAGTCCTTGATGTGGCCCAGGAAGTCAGTGAAGTCTTAATCCTCTCTTCTCAGCCTCCTGAACAACTGGGAATTCAGGACAATTTCACCAACCTAAATGTGTCCTCATTCTTCTCTACCCACACACACAAAATCATTTTCTCATCATGATCAGGTTTTTATGAAAGTAAAATGTCCCCCCAATACCCAGTCCTCTGCTAGTTGTACTGTTTTGGGGAGAAGCATAGTTAACGGTCACAGGTTAAAGGTCTCACATGTGGGGTTTTTAAGAGGGGCACTAAGACATTGTTCAGGAGTTAAGAGTTGATTAAAAGAATTGTTAACACTACAAGCAGACAGATAAACAACATGGTGGTGACCTGAGTAGAGTTAAGGCTCCAGCACCAAAGACATGGTGGGGTTCTGAAGAGATAAAGTCAGTGTCGACATGGCAGAACTGGGGGGGGGGGAGCCCCTCTTCTACCTTTGGAGTGATTTCATAGCACAAGCCTTCCCGGGAAAGAGGCAGGTATGGGGTATGGAGCAGGATATATGGCTACCAAGACTGCACTTTGGTATAAAGTCACTCCCCCAGGTGAGAGTTTCTGACACTGGAAGTCTGTTACTTAGAGATGCAGAGTCTCGGAAGGGTGCCTGTCAGTGTCTTAGGATGGAAAGGACTTTTGCACAGTACAGTGGTCTGAACAGTGGCTACATTCTAACACCCCATCCTTACAAAGGGCCACGGGCCTTTGAGGGTTATAGCTTGGCCAGCATCTGAGCCACGGTTATTTGCTTCCTCTCTAAGTTCAGTGTTACTAGTGCAAGCTCTTAAAAACATGGACATGCCACCATGGCCACCACGATGGACCGTGTCCCCTGAACCGTGAGCCAAAACAAGGCTCTCCTCCCTTAACTTGCTTCAGTCAGATATTTTATTGCAGCAACAGGGAGGAAATGAGTATACCGGATTACATGGTTGAGACGGCTTAGCTAACTTACAACTTCATCTCCTGCCAGGTACAGGCTCCCTCAAGAACCTAATGGCACTTGAGTCTGTAGAAGACACTGCTGGGCCTTCTCCTGCTCTAGCTCCGCCTCCGTTCTAGCCCCGCCTCTTCCACTCTAGCTCCACCTCCTCCCATCCTAGCTCCGCCTCCTCCCATTCTAGCTCTGCCTCCCCCTTCTAGCTCCACCTCCTACTGTCCTAGCTCCGCCTCCCCAATCTAGCTCCACCTCCACCGCTCTAGCTCCGCCTCCTCCCGCTCTAGCTTCTTGCACCAGCTTTATCACGTTCTTCAGATCTAGTATCCACCTTCCTCAACCGTGAGTCACAACCTCATATGGGGGTCACGTAACTGGATGGAGATGTTGCAAACAATATGTCAATAGTACAAGGCTTCTGAACACCCAAAAATCAAAAATTAAAAGTCTTACGTGTAATAAAGAGAGTTTCTGGCTGCGCTCACCCATGTTGTGGCATGACATCATGGCAAATGAGACAAGTACATTCTACATTCCTCAAGCCTTCGCCCCTCACACCAGTGAAACATGTAGGCTAGATCTGAGACTGCGGCATGTTATAAATTGCACCATTTCTACTGCACATATGATGTGTTTCTCTTAAGTAAACATAAGTTTAATTACAGAGAGCAAAGGTGTTTCATGTTTTTCAGTGATCATTTGTCAGCATATAAGTATCAAATCAGTATATCTTTGGATTTGCATTACAATGTTTGATTTTTATTTTCTATTTTCAGAAAATAAAAAAAAACATTTTTTTAATGTGTGTGAGTGTTTTGCCTGCATGTATGTCTGTGTACACGTGTGCACATTGTCCTCCGCGGCCATAAATTCCCTGGAAATGGAGTTATAGATGGTTGTGAGCCACCATGTGGGTGCTGGGAATTGAACTCAGGATCTCTGGAAGAGAGCAACTGAGCCATCTCTCCAGCCCCTAAAATGTTTGACTTTAAAAATTACTCTTTGATGTGCCGAGCAGTGGTGGCACGCCTTTAATCCCAGCACTTGGGAGGCAGAGGCAAGTTCTGAGTTCAAGGCCAGCCTGGTCTACAAAGTAAGTTCCAGGAGTGAGTTCCAGGACAGCCAGGGCTATATAGAGAAACCCTGTCTCGAGAAAATAAATAAAAATAAATAAATAAATAAAGTTACTCTTTGAGTTTTAGCCATTTGGCTTGGTAAGACAAATATCTGGGGTTCGATACTTCAGTCCACATAATGGAAGGGAAAGAACAGACTCCTGAAAATTATGCTCTGAGCTCCACATGTACACTGTGGTATTTGTTTGTGCATGCACAAAAAATGATTAATTGGGCTGGAGAGATGGCTCAGCGGTTAAGAACACTGACAGCTCTTCCAAAGGTCCTGAGTTCAATTCCCAGCAACCACATGGTGGCTCACAACCGTCTGAAATGGGATCTGACGCCCTCTTCTGGTATATCTGAAGACAGCTACAGTGTACTCATGTAAATAAATCTTTTTTAAAAAGTGATTGATTAATTAAAATATAATAAAAATTGTTTCAGGACTCTAAAGTTCTTTTCTGTTCTCTACAGGCATGGCTCATACATGGTACACAGATGAACACGCAGGCAAATAAAAATAAATAGAAAAATTGACAGGTTCCTAAGAAGGAAGGTCCAGGGAATCAGAGATAAAGAAGATAGAACAGTGAGCTCGGGAGGTCTTGCATAAGCTATGTCCCATGCCAAACAAGCTTAATTAAGAAATACATAACCTTACATATTAGTCCAAGGGGGGATGGGACAAAATCAGCAGAAACTGTCAGACAATGGGATGAAGTCATCAGGGAGCTAAACAGACAGTGTTGCACAAGGAGAACATGGGTTATCTCCAGAGCATCACAGACAGAGCACACAGTAGCCTTGGGATTGACAACTGTAGCCCGTACAGTGGGAAGAGTTGGGTCCTTGAGATTTATAGCTCCCCAAAGACCCTTACTAGCTCTGCCAACCATATTCCAGGATTTAGAGAAGGAGCTGTGTTCCTTAAAGCAGAGTTTCCATGTATCAGAGCCTCAGGGAGAGCCTTAGATCAGTCCAGCCTTCAACAATAACCAGCCATCTTGAGCTGTTACTAATGTTACAAGGAAACTTTCTCGTGTACTGTAACTTAGAACTGCTTTGTATACTTAGCCACAATAAGCTTGGACCCGAAGCAACCACCCGACAGCACTTCCTGCACCTGTGTATGATAAGCCGCCCCCGGGATGGACCCCAACATAAGAGAGACACCTGTACCAATATAAGAAGCCATTTGGAACAAGACTTACATTTTTGAATAGGGGTCGAGTAAAGTTTAAGTTCCCAAGACCTCCCTGGGAACTGACATCCTACTTGGCAGAAGGTGGCATGTACATGGGTAATAGACATCATGGTTGGCAAGTTGGGACATGAATGTTAGGGAAGGCAAGTCCCCACCCCCCGCCCCGCCATAGTTGAATACCCCAACAAACAAGGACAGGATAAATGTACAACAAGACATGTTCCTAAGCAAGTCCCCAATCCCTAAATCCTGACTGGTGAAATAACTTGGCACAGATGTTTGTGGATTTCAGGCTTCAAAGCTCTGTAAGGGTCACAATCTGCTAAGTCAGTTTTACAACCTTGATTGATCGATCAGTCCTGGGGCAAATGCTCAATAAGCTATCCCTGACTGGCTGAGATCAGAGTTTGCATCATTTGTGGGGCAGTTCATGGACCCTAACAAGACGAGCAGAACACTATGTGGGGAACAGTATGCCTTCGTTTATCAGACACTACACTATATGCCAAGTCCATTCTGGCCATGCAAATCCCTGCCACATGTAAATAAATTAAGTTTTTAAAAGAAATTCACATTAGTGAGCCATGTTGGTACATGCTATAATTGTAATACTTGAGAGCTGGTAACAGTAGGATCCAGAATTTCAAGGCCACCATTTTCTACACAGGAAACTCAATGCCAGCCACAGCTAAATGAGACCCTGTCACAAAACAAACAAACAATAAATAAGCAAAGTCCACCTTACTTCTTTTTTGAAACAGCACAGCCGCAGAAGCCAGTGTGGCATGGCCACACAAGGGGTACTCCGTCTCTGGGGTAAACCACCTCAGTCCAAAACGGGAACCTTAGGAGGAGGAAAGGTCAAAGAAAAGCAAGATCAAGCCCACAGTCAGGTTAGAGACATGTCAGCATCTTCTCCCCTAAATCGTTAGTGTGGCTAACAGGAAGAACCTTCCCTAGAGGAGTGAGCACAAGGTAGAGAAACATTCTGTTCCCTCCTGGGAAAGGTCCAAGGAGTTTGATCCCCAGGATCCAATATGGTGGAAGAAGAGACCCAACTCCTACAAGCTGTCCTCCAACCTCACACACATGCTGTGGCATGTGCATAGGCACATACACACACACACACACACACACACACACACACACACACACACACATGCATACACACACAAATAAATATAAAACAAAACTTTAAATGTTAACTTTGTGTGAAGTCATCAGTTGGTTGCAGTTTTCGGATGAAAGCGGTTTCGGAGAGGTTCATTTCCCTCGCAATGTGCTGATGCGCATCTTCATCCAATGTCTTAAATAGAAAATAAAAATGTGATTGAGAGTCTGGAACACAGATCTGACTTAACATAGCAGCTTATCGGCATCAAAAGTCAAATGCTTGGACTCGGTATAGTGGTGCACATCTTTAATCCCAGCACTTGGGAGGCAGTGGCAGGGAGATCTCTTATGAGTTGGAGACCAGAAACCTGATCTACAGAGCAAGTTCCAGGACAGCTAAGTCTACACAGTAAGACCATGTGGAAAGAAAGAAAGAAAGAAAGAAAGAAAGAAAGAAAGAAAGAAAGAAAGAAAGAAAGGAAGGAAGGAAGGAAGGAAGGAAGGAAGGAAGGAAGGAAGGAGCCGGGCAGTGGTGGCGCATGCCTTTAATCCCAGCACTTGGGAGGCAGAGGCAGGAGGATTTCTGAGTTAGAGACCAGCCTGGTCTACAAAGTGAGTTCCAGGACAGCCAGGGCTACACAGAGAAACCCTGTCTCAAATAAAAAAAAGAAAGAAAGAAAGAAGAAAGGGAGAGGGAGGGATGGAGGGAGGAAGGGAAGGAAAAAGAGAGAAATAAATGTTATATGAGTGAATGTAATTGGTCCCCATAGACCCATAGGGAAGGGCACCATTAGGAGGTGTGGCCTCATTGGAGGAAGTGTGTCATTGTGGGGGCAGGCTTTGAGATCTCTTATGCTCAAGCCATGTCCAGTGTGACAATCAGTCTCCTTCTGCTGCCTGTGGATCAAGATGGAGAACTCTCAGCTCCTTCTCCAGCACTATGTCTGCCTGCACGCCACCATGTCCTGCCATGATGATAATGGACTAAACCTCTGAAACTGTAAGCCAGTCCCAATTAAATGTTTTCCTTATAAAGGTTGTTGTGGCCATGGTGTCTCTTCACAGCAATAGAAACCCTAAGACAATGCTTAAAAAGAAATTCAAATCACATGGTAAAGAAGTAAAGACTCTGTGTGTGTGTGTGTGTGTGTGTGTGTGTGGTGTTGTTGTTGTTTGGTTTTTTTATTCTTTTTAGATTTTTGCAGTTTCTTATTATCCTGTGAGTTGCGCTAGAGTTGCTTACAGGAACATGAATGATGGTTAGTTACAGGGTCAAGAGCAATTCAACACCTGTACCACTGAAGAACATGTCTCCCTCCAACTAACATCCTTGGAGATAGTCAGGGCCTCATGAAACACTGTTCTGAAACTCGTTCTTTATTCTGTCTCTATTCCTTGAATGCAGGGATTGCAGGTAAAGAGTGTGCATGCTGTTTAGATGGTGCTGAGATCCAACTCAGGATTTTGCACATTTTGGGCAACCACTCTACCAACTGAGAGACAACTGACACACATCCTCAGCCCCATTTCCTTTATTCCAACAACAAAATAAATTAGTTGGTGGTTTGTTTTTTATTTCCCTTAGAGATAGGTTGGTTTTATTATGTATCCTAGTACTTAGAAGATAAAGGCAGGAGGATCGTGAGTTCACAGTCATTCTCAGCCATATAGCAAATTTAAGTCTGACCTGGACTACACGAGACCCTGTCTCCAAAACAATAATTAAAAGATAAGGTTAGATGGATAGATAGATAGATAGATAGATAGATAGATAGATAGATAGATAGACAGACATATAGACAGATAGACAAACGATAGATGGATGCTTGATTGATAGATAATAGAAACATGATTGATAGACAGTAGATAATAAGTAGTAGATAGATGATAGATGATTGACAGATAATAGATGACAGATAGACAGACAGATAGATGGTGGATAGACAGAATATTAGCTTTTCATTTTGAGTGGCTTAAACCCAGTCTTTAACCTAACACTCTATACTACCTAGCCATCCCAAGCTTGTTATTATCTCATTAACGCTTTGCAGAGAGGCAAGGCACCAGCAGGCAGAGAAACATGGGCCATCGTAAGGCTTCTAAGGGAGCACCAGGGAGTGCTGCGTGGGAACCACTGCCGAAGGAGTCTGATGCAGTCGTAGGCCCTTCCCCTGGCCTGTTCAATCAGAGTGTCCTCTCAAACACAACGCCAGGGGAATCCCGGTGCACATTAAAATCCGAGAAGTCCTGTTATATAAGCCATGGCCCTGTGTGCAAGGGAGCCAAGACCCCCCACAGGAAGCCGTAGTCCACTGAGGCAGGCAGGGTTGGTTGGTTTAGGACTTGGGGATGCGGGAGGCTGAATCCAGGTGTCGCCCATGTTCCGCGTGTCTTCTGCATTAAGCTGTAGCCCTGAGATATGGAGATTTTAACAAGAAGTTCTACGGGCTTTAAAGGTGCTCACAACCAGCCAGGGGTGCTAACATACGCCTTTGATTCCAGCACTTGGGAGGCCGAAATAAGCAGTTCTCTGTGAGTTTGAAGCTAGCCTGATCTACAAAGTGAGTCCAGGACAGCTAGAGCTCTGTTACACAGAAAAACCCTGGCTCCAAAAAGTCAAAAGCCAAAAAGAAAAAAAAAAGATGCTCACCACTGTCTGTAAGCCCAGCTGCAGGGGACCCAAGGCCCTCTTCTAGCCCCTGCCAGCATCAGGAATGCACATGGTACATACTCAAACATACAAGCAAGCATTCATACACATGAAAGAAAAATAAATCTTTGAATGTACGAATTTATTGATAAGGTCTTATGCTGGGCCTGGACACCAGGTTGGGTTTTGATGAGGTAGACAGGAGAATGTGAGCAAAGTCTCGCATTGGGTAAGTATCTTAGGCAGGACACAGCCTCGCCTCTGTTCTCCTGAAATCAAGGAATAGAGTATACAGGTGGAGTCCCCGAGGTTCACCTATGGCATGAACTCTCAGGAACACACACGCGTGTGCACGCGTGCACATACACACACACACACACATTTTCATCACAATATTTATTTTTCCATTTTATACTACAAGCTTCTTTTGCACATAAGTACAACCCTGATCAGAGGGTGTGTCTTAGTGATAGAACACAAGATTCGTGTGTACAACCCACCCTCCAAACAGCCAGACATGGTTGTCTTTTTTGTTTTGTTTGAGACAGGGTCCCATGTAGCCTCAGCTGGCTGAGATATGTAGCTAGAATGACTTGAACTTTTTTTTTTAAAGATTTATTTATTTATTATATGTAAGTACACTGTAGCTGTCTTCAGACACTCCAGAAGAGGGCGTCAGATCTCATTACAGATGGTTGTGAGCCACCATGAGGTTGCTGGGATTTGAACTCAGGACCTTCGGAAGAGCAGTGGGTGCTCTTAACCACTCACCAGCCCCGACCTTGAACTTCTGGTCCTTCTTCATCTTCCTCCAAAGTTCTGGGATGGATCACAGACATGCACCACCATGCCCAGCAGGCCTCTGGCTTCAGCATCCACTTCCTAGAAGCATCCTCAAGGAGATCAACTTCCCAATACCAAAAGCAGAGCGCCAGCGTCTGACAGTGTGGGACAAGAGGATGCTAGCTGACATCTTAGGACCCATAGGATTATGGAGCCGGGGAAAGCAGAATAAAGTTTTATTTTATACTCCCATCTTGTGGCAATATAGAGACATGGCAGCCTACGTGTGACAACGTGTCTTGTGGGTCATTGTCCCTCTACCATACTGCTCTTCAGAGAAGCCAGAGCACCTGGTACAGGAGGTGCTAAGAACACACGGGAAGACATTGGGACCCTTCCCCTGCCACAGAACTCCTGAAGGAAGCACTGTCTGCACCGTCATGCGTTCCTAATAGTTCTTATGGAGGCTGGGCTGTAGGTCCGTGGTAGAGCACTTGCCTAGCCTGGCTAAGGCCCAACCTCCAATTTAAAAAACAAAAAAAAAATCAAACTCTATCACATAACCCAACGTTTATACTCACTGTTTTATCTTAGGCTTCACACACACTGGGCAAGATCGATCCCACCAAGCCACATCCCCAATCCTCATATTCTTTATGTCCTGACCAATCCACCCCAAGGTCAACCCACAGGATTAGTGACTGCTGGTTAACAAGAATTCTATTATTATTACTTTTATTATTACTATTTTTATTAGCTATGTAGAGTTGCATGTGCCTACATGTGGGTATGTGTACATAAATTTAGGTACCCAAGGAGGCCTGAGGCATTGGATTACCTGAAGCTGAAGTTACAGATGCCTGTGAGCTGCCATGAGGGTGCTTGGAATTGAACCCAGGTCCTCTAGAAAAGCGGCAGCCAGTGCTCCTAACCACCGAGCCACCTCTCCGAATCCAAGAATTCTGGGAGATTTTTATACGTATTTTTTTAAGAGTTATTATTTACCTGTCTGAGTGTTTTGCCTGCATGTATGTCTGCGCATCACATGCACACATGCCTAGTGCCTGCTGAGCCCAGAAGAGGGCACTGGATCCCCTAGATCTGTAGTTACAGGTGACTGTGAGCCGCCACGGGCTGCTGAGAACTGACCCTGAGTATTCTATGAGAGTAGCCAGTGGTCTTACCTGCTGAGCCATCTCTCCAGCTCCTAGCCAGAGTTCTTAGGAAAAAGGTTTGCCACAGTTCAGCTGACTGTAACTCCTTCATACTGTTCTGCATCAGCCTACCTGGTGCCTCCCGCATGCTGGACACTGTATGTTACAACAAGTGGACTGGGTTAGGAGTCATTGCTGACTGAATTAAAACCAAGATGAGGGGCTGGAGAGATGGCTCAGCACTTAAAGAGCACTGACTGCTCTTCCGGAAGTCCTGAGTTGAATTCCCAGCAACCACATGGTGGCTCACAACCATCTGTAGAGAGATCTGATGCCCTCTTCCGACAGTATACCCATGTACATGAGATAGATAGATAGATAGATAGATAGATAGATAGATAGATAGATAGATAGATAGATAGATAGATAGATAGATGATAGATAGATAGATAGATAGATAGATAGATGATAGATAGATAGATAGATAGATAGATAGATAGATAGATAGATAGATAGATAGATACAGACAGATAAAGAGATCTTTTAAAAAAATAAAACCAAGATGAATTCCCTCCCCACCTTCTGAGGTTCCAAAGACCAATCAAGGTACACTGCCACCCTAGGGCACCAATGAGTTATCAGCCTTCCTTATAGAGCATAGGTGAAGGCTTGCTTACCTCGGTGTGGGTGCGCTCCCCTAAAATGTGGCACCATGACTTTGGTGCAGCATTGGGGGTGACTTCCCTGTAGTGGCACAGATGGCGCCCTGAACAAAGTTTAGCCTAAGCCTGTACACCAAGTTCTTCAGATAATCTCATCTCAGTCAAAACATTTTCAATTAAGTTTATTGAGTGATACTATACTTAAAACGTACAAATTATATCTATGGGCACCATACAATGTTTTGATTTGATCAAATTTTAAATAAGGGTTTTTTAAAAAAGGCAAAAAAAAATCAACCACACAACCAAAATTCACTCAATTCCTACATTTAAAATCTCATGGCTTTTTTCTTTGATGAAATCCAGTATTAAGGAGCTAATCCAGTAGCAGAGTCCTCGCCTAGCCGGTAGAAGGCACCAAGTTCAAGATACAACACAAAACGAAAGCAAGCAAACAAACCCAACATTTTCCACTCTGCCAGTCCTCAATGTCCCTGCCACCTTTAGGTCTTTTAGTCTCTGTGGTCACCAAGGAAGAATGACCAAAAGTCCTCTGCCAAGACTTAGCTGGCTCTCAATGTGAATAGCTCAGGGTGCCGGACGGAGGCTCTACTCCGCACTGCGCACGTTGGAATGCTGAGTCCTTGGCTAGTCATGGTCTTTCCACCTTCACATCCTCCTCCCACTCCTACTTAGAGGGATCTTAGACTAGACTTAAAGTTTCATTTCCTAGGTTTCGAAAATATGTGAGTTCTGGGGATGGTGGGGCACACCCTTAATCCCAGCTTGAAGAGACAAAGGCAAGAGGAGCTCTGTGAGTTCAAGACCAGCCTGTTCTACATAGTGAGATTGTTGCAAACAAACAAACAAACACAGCAAGACAACAAAAAAATAAAAATTGAAAGTAACATAAGACATATTTTAATAGGCAAGTGGATAAAGATAGGGAGGAGGGCTAGAGAGCTGGCTCAGGAGTTGAGTACTGGATGTTCTTCCAGAGGCCCCAAGCTCAACTCGCAGCACACACATGGCAGCTCACAACCATCTGTAACTGTAGTCCTGTTGAATCTGATCCCCTTTTCTGATGTGATGACGTACATGCAGACAAAACACGCATAGGTATAAAACAAATAATCCCAGCACTTGTGAGGCAGGGGCAGGTGGATCTCTGAGTTCAAGGTCAGCCTGGTCTACAGAGCGAGTTCCAGGACAGCCAGGGCTACACAGAGAAACCCTGTCTCGAAAAACAAAAAAAAAAAAAAAAAAAAAGGAAAAAGAAAAAAAACAAAAACCTCAAAAATAAAAACAAACAAAAAAACGAGATAGGGCAGATCCTTTAACTCCTGTGTTTATTGATGTCTTGGAGATAATCAACGTTATATAAAAACACAATTATTATTATCTGGTGAATATTAAATATTTAAATTACTCACAACTCAAACATGACTCAGGTACATAGACTATGTCTCAAATATATGTATATGCATATGTATATATGTGTGTATATATACATACATATATATATTTGTGTGTGTGTGTGTGTATGACATGGAGACATGAAACAGATATAGTAAGACTCTTGATAGATGGGCTGGAGAGATGGCTCAGTGGTTAAAAGCACTGACTGCTCTTCTGAAGGTCCTGAGTTCAAATCCCAACAACCACATGGTGGCTCGCAACCATCCGTAATAAGATCTGATACCCTCTTCTGGAGTGTCTCAGGACA
The DNA here is from genome assembly GCA_036184795.1 of Tokudaia tokunoshimensis. NCBI lineage: Eukaryota > Metazoa > Chordata > Mammalia > Rodentia > Muridae > Tokudaia > Tokudaia tokunoshimensis. The sequence goes on from BTHU01000021.1 coordinate 24,231,858, forward strand.
GCTACAGTGTACTTACATATTAATAAATAAATCTTTAAAAAAAAAGACTCGACAGACAGATACAGTTGATTCTGCAATTGCTTGACAGGAAGTTGTGCTTGCCAGATTGATCCTAAAGAAGCTTCCAAATTTGGAACCTGGAATCTGGTTGCTAATTATTCTCTCACTAATCTTTCTGAGCTCTTGTATGACTAGATAAAGCCTGGTAATTCCTTTACCCTCCGCGTCGTCTGGCGGGAGGCAAAGGCTGGCTGCAGGGTTACGTAATGAATGCACAACTGAGACAGGATTACAGCCAACCCTTTAGCCCCAGAGAACCAACTCCTTTATGCTAACTGCTCTGAGTAGAAGGGTAACACTGATTTTTTTTTTTTTGAGACATTTCTCATTAATAGTCCAGGCTAGCCTAGAGCCTGCTATGTAGCCCAGGCTAGGCTCAGATTCATGATCCTGCTCCTGCAGCTGCATCCTCTTTTTTATTTGATGCCTGTTACTCATGTGTGTGTGTGTGTGTGTGTGTGTGTGTGTGTGTGTGTGTGTGTGTGTGTTGTGGCCTCGCACAGAGGCTGGAGGACACTTGCAGGCACTCTGTTCTTTCCATCCGCCATGTGAAACCTGGAGATCTAATCAGGTTGTTAGATTTGATCGCAGGCTTCCTTACTCATTGAGCCATCTCACTGGCCCCATGGTGCATGTGCGGAGCCAAAGGACAGTTTGCAAAAGTCAGCTCTCTCCGTTCACCAGGTGAGTGGTGGGGATTGAACTCAGATCCTCGGGCTTGGCAGCAAGTGCCCTTCCCTGCTGAGTCATTTTGCAGGACACTGAAGAGAATATCTATATTTCTGAGATATAGATAAGGCATAATAATGAACCCTGAAATCACAGATTCAAGGATGAGACGGGTGGAATCTGGGGGGCCCTGGGCTCCACAGGGGTCACGGCCAGTCAGAACAACACAGTGAAGACCGTCCACCTACTCCTGATGGAAAGCCCTGGACACGCCAGATGATGCCTACCCACAGAACTTCCATTAACTGTGTGCTTAGTTTTTGATGCTAATTAAACAAAAACCTAATTCTGAAAGGCAATGCCAGTCATTCTTTTATAAAATATTTGATTATTCATTACTTTTTATTTTTATGAGGTTGTTCTCAATATAGCCCAAGTTGGCCCAGGACCTGCTATATATTTAGCCCAGGCTGGCCTCAGACTCATGATCTCCTGCCTTCTCCTTTGGGACACCAGAGTTACAGGCATGAGCCCCGACTGCCAGCTGCTGCCAGGTCCCCTGCCTGGGAGTCTCTGTGGGTCTGGCTCAGTCTAGGCACAGCCGTTCCCTCATAACCGGAAGACATGGCCATCAGCGACATGACACAGAACACAAGTCAAAGTGGCAAACACGCAGCACAGCCTCACGTCTTTTACAGATGTCACGGACTCGACACACATCTGGAATTTCAGGCGTGGCCCTTGAGAACCCTTGAGTACTCACGCTCTCCAGAAGACAGACTGCGGCAGGATTGCCCCGGAAAGCTGTCGCTGTGAACGCATCTACTATGAAGATTGGGAGCTTCATTTTCCTGGCTGGCTGTGTGTCCTGACTGGCTGTGGGTCCTGCTGCCAGTCCGCTTCACTTCCTGTTGTTAAGAAGAAAAAAAGTTAATGTTTTACTCCATGTATAGACATAGTTCATAGTTCCCAGACAAAAAATCAATTACTCCAACTTACTTTGCACCTCAAGATGTGTGCCCCCCTACTTTTCAAAGCCTCTACATTTAATCTGTTTTTAAAATCCTTGCCGAATGAAACAGTTTTAACCTTTGGCTTTTTGCCCCTCAACCCCAACAGAACTCCCCAACATAATCACCCTCTTTCCCCAGAGTAGCTGACACTAGCTGTGGCAGTGACTTCAATGAAATTCAGGCAACATCTGAGAGGCGCACGTCTTACAGTCTTCCCACGCAGACAAGATCTTCTCTCAAGACCAAGTCTGGTGTGAGTGTGTGTGTGTGTGTGTGTGTGTGTGTGTGTGTGTTGAGGATAAAAACTAGGGACTCAGCCAGATGTGTCGTGCATGCCTTTAATCCCAGCACTGGGGAGGCAGAGGAAGCCAGGGTGCTGTGAATTTCAGAAACCCTGTTTTGAACACCCCCTCCCCCAACAGATCAAAAACAAACAAAAAATATGCTCTTAAAAAAAAAAAAAAAAAACAGGGGCTCTAGCACGCTTAGCAAAAGTTTACAATTCCCAAAGTTCTTCCTCAAAGCGCTTGGGATGTGTTTAACTCAGGGATGCCCAGGGCCCCTGCCTGAAGGACAGTTTCATTCCCTTTGTCAGATGGCCAGCCTTCATGATTTCCTACAGCAAGATGGTGACAAGTCTCAACTAGGGAAAGATGGTTACAAAAGTTCCGGGAGAGTTTCGCTCTCTGATGAACAGTAACAGAGCACAGAGATCAGGCCGCCTTCCTTTTTCTCGGAGCTGAATTAGTTTTCATTCTGGAAATGCAGCAGCCTGGCCGTTTTTGCACTGTGATGAGCAAGGGTACGATAGAACACTCAGAGACAAAGCCGGGCGGTGGTGGCGCACGCCTGTAATCCCAGCACTTGGGAGGCAGAGACAGGCGGATCTCTGAGTTCGAGGCCAGTCTGGTCTACAGAGTGAGTTCCAGGACAGCCAGGGCTACACAGAGAAACCCTGTCTCTAAAAACCAAAAAGAAAAAAGAAAAGAAAAAAAGCAAGCAAGCTCAGAGACTAGCTGTGGGTTTGGAGCTATTGTTAGTACAGAAACAGTCAGAATAATGACTCTCCAAAGTAAGGGAATTAGGTTTAAACCCCAGGTAGTGTGTGTGTGTGTGTGTGTGTGTGTGTGTGTGTGTGTGTGTGTGTGTGTGTTTTATACCCATAATATATAATATATATTATACACATATGTATTACATTACTGGGGATTGAACCCAGGGCCTCAGGCAGGTTGAGGCAAGTACTCTACCACTAAGCTACATCCCAAGTCAACAGGTATCTTTACTGGTAGATATTGTTGTTTTGGTTGTTGTTAAAACAGGGCTTGTTTATGTAATCTTAGAACTCATTCTGTAGACCAGACTGGCCTCAAACTCACAAAAATCCGCCTGCCTCTACCTCCTGAGTGCTGGGATTAAAGGCATGCACCACCACCATCCAGTTTAAATGGTGGGTCTTTAATGTGTATATACATGATGACTATTCTTGGTTGTCAGTCTGACAATCTGACTACATCTGGAATTAACTAAAACCTAAGAGGTTGGGTATTCCTATTTTTTCTTTTGTCTTTTTTTTTAATTAGCTATTTCAAAAAGTCTTTTCCAAACTTAAGTTCTAGTGTTGTTACAATCTTGGGTTAAAACAGTCACAGAATTTATAGAGGCATTAAAAACGTGGTCCTAAACTGAGCATGGCGGTGTGTGTCTGTGCCTACAGTTCTAGCTTTGGGGTCTGCTGTGGAGCCTGAGACAAGCGGATCTGCTTAAGCCCAGGAGCTTAAAGGCAGCCTGGGCAACACAGTGAAATGCCATCTCAAGGAAAAGAGAATGTCCCTTTCTTATAGAAACAGGAAATTAAATGAGCAGCTCTTGTAAACAGTACTTTTGTTACTTCTGAATGCAGTTCGATGCTGAAAGGCTTTATTCTATATTATCATATGCCCTATAGGGAGGAGATAAAATATTTGGATTAAAATGTGATGGAACTAATGTTACATATTAAAACCTGACATAGCAGATATATGTATATATATACATATATATATATATTTGCATGCTTACTCTGGGAAGCAGAGGAAAGCAGATAGATCTCTGTGAGTTTAAGGCCACCCTGATCTACATAGCAAGTTCTACAGAGAACCTGTCTTAAAAAGAAGAGTTTCACATCAGGTACCCCAGATTTTTTTCTTAATTAAATCATTTTAAGTGGGAAGACCCACCTCTACTCCAGATCTTTTGAGGTGGCAATACCCACCTCTAATCTGGGCCACACTTCTGCTGCAGCCTGAGTGAAGGACAGGGAAGAAGGAAGCTTGTTTTCTTTGCCTGCTTGTTCTTACTCTACCTAGTGAGTCCACCCTTCACTAGCACTAGAGCCGACTTCTTCAGGATTCTGACATATATTCTAAAGACCAGCTGAGACTTCATGGACTCAACAACTTCTGCATTCTTGGACCCTCCATTGCTAGCCAGCCATTATTGGATTATCAATCACAGCCTGTAGGCCATTCTAATAAATACCCTTTATGTATATAACTCATTGATTATATCAGTTCTATGCCTCTAAAGAACCCTGAATAATGTGATAGATAGATAGATAGAGAGAGAGAGAGAGAGAGAGAGAGAGAGAGAGATAGATAGAATGGAACATATACATATGTATTATATATATACATATATGTACATATATTCCAAATTAGAGAGGTTTGAAGATGCTATTCTTCTGGCTTCAAGATGGAGGAAGGCACCAGAAACGAAGTAACACGAGTAACCTTTCAATGGTAGAAAAGACCAAGAGCAAATCCCCACCACCACCACCCCCAAACCTCCCAGAAGAAACAGCTCCAGATGCCATAATGAAATACCACAGATTGTCTTAAACACAGGTTTATTTTCTCACAGTTCAGAAGCCAGGAATTTCAAGATCACAATGTGGATCGGGTCCTGCTAAGGGTGACTTTCCCCAGTTTATAGAAAACCCTTTTCTTGCTATGTGTTGGAGGATTTTCCCTGTCCAATCACATTAGGGCAGTGGGAGGCCTGTGATTGGACAGGAAAAGGGAGGCAGAGGTAAGAGTGGAGGAGAGAGGAGCATCTCAGGGTAGGAGGAGGTGGCTGCTGATGTGTACCTGCGTGGCGATTTCCAGCCACAAGTAACTATGATTTCACAAGGTTAGAAATATTGGGATAAAGCTCTTATCATTATCAATTGGCTCTGAAATGACTATATTGGCATCTTGTAAATTGTGATTTTATTAATATATACTGATTGGTTAATTAAGCTTTAAGAGTCATGATTCTACTGGGTGATTAGGTGTTGAGATGGCTGACCGTGGTGGGGTGCATGGGTATTGTGTGGTATCGAGAGGAACTGGGAGGGAGTCGCCGGAGAGATGGCCCAACAGGAGCCCCGTGGTCCAGCATGGCTGGAGAGTTGGCTGGCTGCAGGGGTGCTGGAACATAGTCTGACACCGTGGAGAGTTGGTGGGCACGATTTTTTTAATATCTCCCTCAACAGTTATGTGCTCCAAGACCATGATGGGGAGGGTTTTAGTGGTTTGTTCAGGTCATAAATTCCATCATAAGGGCCCCACCCTCATGACTTCATCTAACATGGATATCATCCTCACAGGAGCATCTATAGGACTGTCACGTTGTGAACGAAGTGTCAAGACATTAATGTAGAGGAACTTCTGCTGAGTCCATGGCGGCTCCTTTGCCAGTGCCGGATTCTGAGACCTGCTTTAGACTTCTGACCTTGTGTTGATGGTGAGAAATGAAATCAAACCCAGTTTGGAGCAATCCTGGGCTGCACTGTAAGCCCTTCTCTTGCTAATAAGTAACGCCCTACTCGAACCCACAACCCAGCTTACTTGCTGGATCACAAAAATGTGTAGGATTCCCCTCCACCAATCAGCAAGCAGTCAGTCACTCCTGCTCTGGACACTAGCTGGATGTCCTCTGCTCTAATTCAATTCTGTCAGTCTGCTTAGGAGCAGTGACAGACACCGTGAGACGCTCCCCAACTCCTCAGCCACCCACACACTCATTTCAGGTGCCACTAACAACCCCACACTCACAGCAGTAGAGTCCCCACAGCCCCTTCCTTGGGTTTAGTTAACTTGGTGGGGCAGCAGGGAGAACTCAAAGTGGCACTATGCTTGTATTTACCAGTTTAATAGGAGGGAAATTTTTTTAAGCCCTGCTGTTCTGGAGGTGTTCATGTTAAAAACCCACTTGTAGACGCTGCCTCCAGAGAGCTCAATAACTCAACACTTTGGTTCTTTCACAGTGTAAGAGTTCATTATCAAGGTGTTGGCAGCTACTACAAACATGGATATTGGGGAAATGTCTTGCTCTCATTTGGTTTAAAGAAAAGAAAAATTAGCCAGTGTTTTGATGTTTTCTGAGTTACAACAGCATGAGTCAGCAGCTTGTTTGTGATGGTAACGCCCCCACCTCCAAACTCACCATCAAAAACTGGTGGGGTCCTTTCTGCTCCTGTATAAAGAAACTATACTTGATGAAATTGCACCCGATATTTATAATTTGAAGTTTGAAGTTTTATATAGAATATAATCTCACTGTCAGAGAGGCACCAATCTTTTTATAGAACACTGTAGAATCTTGCTCTTTTGAAATGAATACCTGCAATTGTCTAGTACTGAAGAAGCAGAAAGCTGGAGGAACAGGAATTCAAGGTAGTTGGTCACTGGTGGCACACGCCTTTAATCCCAGCACTTGGGAGGCTGAGGGAAGTGGACCTCCGTGAGTTCAAAACTAACTTGGTCTACAAGTATCGGGATGGCCAAGGCTACACAGAGAAACCCTGTCTTGGAGTAGGGGGCGGGGAGAAGATATTAAGGTAATTGCTGGCTTTAGAGTGATTTTTGGGTCAGCCTGGACTTCATGTTTAAAAAAACTAGAAAGAGAGAGAGAGAGAGAGAGAGAGAGAGAGAACGAGATTGGTTAACTAAGGTCATTGGGGTCAGTCTGGGCTACAAGAGAGCCTGCCTCAAAAAAAAAAAAAAACAAAAAAACAAAAAACAAGCTGAATTTGGTAACTTGTGTCTGTAATACCAGCACCAACCAGATCTCCATAATGAGTTCCAGGGTGGCCTGAACTACAGAATGATACTCTCTCTGAAAACCAACAAAACTGAGAAAGGGGGGAGGGAGAGGGAGGAGGAGGAGGAGGAGGAGGAAGAGACAACCATCATCATCATTCTGGAACAATCTGACATCTCCCAAAAGGATAAACTATGTCCACAATGAATTACAGCGTGGCTTCTCTGTTATTCTTTGGGCAGATCCCCAGTAGCAAGGGTATTTTCTATTAACCTAATTTGGTTCACATAGTAAGAACAGCTTTTTTCTCCAGAATTGTTTGTCAAAAATAGTCAAGCAACAGTTTCATAACATGATTTCTGGCTGAGCTGTAGGCAAGTTACTGAGGCTAACAATTGGCTTTAAGCAAATGTTTGTAAGAAACAGCATGACATGAGACTTTGTGATGCATTTATTTTCAAGGTTCATTTTAATGTGTGTGCACGTGTGCATCTATAAAAGGCAAAAAGAGGACGCTGCATCCCCTGGAGATGGAGTCACAGGGGTTTCTGAACTGCCTGGCCTGACCCCAAGCGCTCTGCCAGAACAGCAAATGGGACCAGACATGATGGCGCCCATCTTCCATTCCAGCACAGAGGAGGCAGAGGCAGGTGCATCTCTGTGAGTTTGGGGCTAGCTTGGTCTACATAGAAAGTTCTAGGACAGCCAGGGCTACATAGCGAGACCCTGTCTCCAAACAGCAAAACAAACAAATAAACAAAAAGCAGCAAGTGCTTTTAACTGCTGAGCCATTTCTCCAACCCTGGAGGGGATTACCACTGAGAGAAGGGAGGAGAAAAGCTCTGGTGTGTTCCTGGGATTCTAGAAAGCAATGCACAGGTAGACAGCTCTGGATCCGTTCTAAAACCACAAGCGCGAACACCGGAGAAGGCCTACAGTGGTTACTTTAGCCACCTAGAGACTTTCCACACATAAAGTCAGGAGAGTGCCTGTTAATTTCTCACTGTTGTTAACAAAGTAACTAAGCAGAACCCCTTTAGCTTGGAAGGTTTCTGTTGGCTCCTTTTCTGAGGGTTCACATGGGTCAAAGGCATGGTGGAGAAGAACAGCTCAGGTGTGGCAGCCAGAGAAAGAGGAAGCATGCACTTGGGGGAGGGGCAGGGCTTTTATTCAAACCTCCTACCCATCCCGGTAATGGGTAAAGTCAATGGTTGTGAATGCCTTTAACCCCAGCAATTGGGAGGTAGAGGCAGTTGGATTTCTGTGAGTTCAAAGCCAACCTGGTCTAGTTCTAGGATGGCCAAGGCTACGCAGAGAAACTCTGTCTGGAAAACCAGGGATGGGTGGGTGGATATTAAGGTCAAGAAAACAAATTACCCAATTAAAAATGGGGTACAGAACTAAACAGTTCTCAAATGAGGAAACACACGTATCTGAGAAACACTTAAAGAAACATCCTTAGTCATCCGGGAAATGCCAATGAAAACTTCTTTGAGATTTCAAATCTTATACAAATCGAACGGCTAAGAGCAATATGACAAATGACAGCTCATGCTGGAGAAGATGTGGGGTAAGGGGAACACTCATCCATTGTTGTGGAGTACAAACGTGTACAGTCACTATGGAAACCAGCAGGGCAGTTCCTCAGGAAGCTGGGAATAGATCTACCTCAAGATCCAGCTAAACCACTCTTTACCTAAAGGACTCTACACCCCACTACAGAGACACTGGGTCATCCAAGTTCATTGCTGCTCTATTCACCATAGCCAGAAATTGGAAACAGCCTAGTTAACTGATGAACAGATGATAAACAGTGGTGCATTTATACAATGGAATATTATTCAGCTGTTTTTTTTTAAATCATGAAATTCAAAGATAATTGGATGGGCTAGAAAAAAAATTACCCTGAGTGAGGTAACCCAGACCCAAAAACGTATTTACTTATATGTGGGCATTAGCCTTTAAGTTTTTGACAGGCATTCTACAATCTGTATAATCACAGAGGTTTGGTATAGAGTAGGAAACTAGGGGGAAAGGGAAGGGGTTCCAAGGAAGAGGAAGAGACTTTATAGTTATGAAAGACAGGAAGAGATAGAAACAGAAGCAGTAAGTGGAGAGAGTCAGGGAACAATTGACATTAAGGGCCATTTGGAAACTTACTACAGCAGAAGCTTCCTAAAATATAGACAGATATGAAAGAAATCTAAATGGACTCACCGAATAACAGGAGAGACAAAGCCCCAACCAGACGTCTTTTGCCACCAAGTCAGATCTCCAGGGCCAGGAATGGGTTACACCTGATTGAATTGTTGGCCAAAGGGGTCCCATAGAAACCCCCAAACAACTCAGGATATGGCCAAGACTTTTGGCTCCTCTCCACAAACAGATGGTAAGGCCCTATTGCCGAAGACAACACTTTACGTTCTCTTGAAGTTGAACTGGTGCCTAACCGGAGCCCAACCCTTACTAACTAGTGTTTATGATACCAGCAAGTATGTACTCTCCACACTACCGGAGGAGAAAGGTAACCACCACACCAGCTAGAAAACATTCCATTCACCGTGTCCTGGCTGGTTTGTGTCAACATGACACAAGCTGGGAAGGAGTTTCAGGTGGGGAAGTGCCTCCATGAGAGCCAACTGCAAGACATTTCCTCAATCAGTGATCAAGGGGGAGGGCCCCTTGTGGGCGGTGCCATCCCTGGGCTGGTAGTCTTGGGTTCTATAAGAGAGCAGGCTGAGCAAGCCAGGGGAAGCAAGCCAGTAAGAAACATCCCTCCATGGCCTCTGCATCAGCTCCTGCTTCCTGACCTGCTTGAGTTCCAGTCCTGACTTCCTTTGGTGATGAACAGCAATATGGAAGTGTAAGCTCAATAAACCCTTTCTTTCCTTCCCACCTGGCTTCTTGTTCCTGATGTTTTGTGCAGGAATAGAAACCCTAAGACAACGATGAAGCTATACCAAAAATAAATACTTGTTAACAGAGCATAAAATGCAAAACCAACAGAGCTAAAGAAAATAGACAACCCAACAATAATAACTGGAGATTTTGATGCTGACTTTCTTGTTTGTTTTGTTGTTGTTTTAAGATTTATTTTTATTTATGTATATGTGTCAATGTCTGTTGGCTGTTTAGTATTTTACCAACTTGACACAAGCTAGAGTCCTCTGGGGAAAAGGAAAGCCAACTGGGAAAATGCCTCCAACAAACTGAGCTGTAGGCATGCCTGGAGGATATTTTCTTGACTCATGATTGACGGGGGAGGTCCCAGCCCACTGTGGGTGGTGCTGCCCCCAGGGTGGGTGGTTCTGGGTGGTCGGAGAAAGCAGAGGTCACCAAGACAGTGGGTACTAAGGAGCAATTCAAGGGGACTAGAGAATTGACTGCCCCAGCTGTCTGTAACTCCAGTTTCAGGGGATCATTCGGAGTAGCCTTCTTCCAGTCTCTGCTTCGGTTTCAGCCTCCAGGTCCTTGCCTTGCCTTGCCTTCCCTCAGCGATGAACTGTGATAAGATGTATAAGCCAAATAAGTCCTTCCCTTTGCTTTTGGTCATGGTTTTTATCATAGCAATAGAAAGCAAACTAGGACTGTCTCTACATGTGCATATCACGTTTGCACCCAATCTCCTGGCACTGAATTTACAGGCACTTGTGAGGTGCCCAATGTGAGTACAGGAACAGGCAGCAAGCATCCGCTTACAAAAGCTTATTTGTATAGGAGTTGTGCCACATTTGTTCCTCGTGACCACAGAGGTCAGAACAGGGTCTCAGATCCTCTAGAACTGGAGTTACAGATGGTCATGAACCACCATGTGGGTGCTGGGAATCAAATCCAGGTCCTCCGCAAGAGGCTGAGCCATTTCTCCAGCCCTGAACAATAGCTTCTTTGGGTGGTGGTTTGTTTTTAAAAGCAGACTTCTCTCAGGATTATGTACCTTAGGATGGCCTGGAACTCCTTATGTAGCTCAGGCTACCCTTGACCTTTTACCTTCTGGCCTCCGCCTCCTAAGCATTACTGGTGTGTACCACCACCACACCTGCATCTGTCCCTAATGCAGCTCTTCTGTATCAGTGCTCCCCTGCTGTGCTCTCTCCTAGCCTCCTCCCTTCTCCATCCATATCCACTCTCCATACTATAATTACAATTATCTTATTAGAGGCAGCTGGGGATAAAGCGCCTTTGGTGGAGTCTTATCATGCCTTACCATGCCTGACAGAATTTCCATTTTTATTGAGAACTTGATACTTGTATAAGAAGGAATTGTTTTCATTTTTGTGATAACAATGTTTTAGGATTTTACTTGCTATTTTCTACTTTGGCAGTACTGGGGAGTGACCTGAGGATTGCCATGTTGGACAGGTCCTCTTCCACTTAGTGACACAATTTGCGAGCGACATGTGCATGTCTGGTGACCAAGGAGGTCAAAGAAGGTGTCAGGTTTCTTGGAACTGGAGTTACAGATGGTTATGGGAATCAATGTGGGTCTTCTGGAAGTGTGGCCAGTGTTCTTCACCACTGAACTTTGTGTATGTGTGTGTGTGGGGGGGTGGAGGTTGAGGGTTGTGTGCTTGCCACAGAATGTGTGTAGGAATCAGAGGACAATTGTGGGAATTGGTTTTCTCTTTCTACCTTGTGGGTCCCAGGGATCGAGCTCAAGTAGCTTGGCTGGGGATACTTTACCCACTGAGAGGGTGCTGGGCTGTTCCAAAGTGCTGAGACACCCTGCTCTGGGAATGGGGGCGCAGTCTGAGATGTGGCAAAGCTGGAGCTGGTTTGGGGTGATGGCCGGGCTGTGGGGTTCTCAGGCTCTTGGATGTCCAGGTGCTGCTGGGAGTCATGGAAGAGCCAAGAACAGAGTTGGGGGACCCGCAGGCTGGGGATAGCTCTGGCTTGTCCCAGCAGTAATTGTCCTTAGCTTGGCGGAGGCAGGCTTGGTGGCAGGTGTGGCTGGGGGTGCAGAGAGGCCTTCTAAAGTAGAATCAAGCAAGCTCTGTACGTGAAAGCCTTCTCCATGGCTCCCCACAGCGACTCTTGATGAAAGAGAAAGTTCTAAAGAGTTTATTTGTTGTTCATGGTGGAAAATGGATGCATAATCCCTTTTTCAGGGTCTGACCCGAGATTAAATACCTTTTGCAAGGAGGAATGTCTGGGAAAGAAAGTTTATTGGCTAAGTCCTTAGGGTCTCTGGGTACCTCATTAACATGGAGAACTCTGTTTTGGGCCTATGTGACCATAGGACACGTTTTTATGTGAGAAGCATGGCGCATATTCCAGGTTAGGAGTCTGACAGGGAGTGGGGAGTCATCTAAGTCTCAGATGTGTGCCTGTCTCCTGGTCTCAACCTGCTCTACCTCACCAAACTTCCTGGCATGGTTTTCCTGTCCAACACACACATATAATTTGCTGGAGTCTGGTAAAAATGAATTAAAGTGTCTCTGCCACGAAGTATAATCATTACTAATTTTACAGGGAGAGACATAGGTATTTATATAATGAAAACTGTATTTGTGTTTGTGGTGGTTTGAACACGCTTGGCCCACAGGGAGTATTACTGTTAGGAGGGATGGCCTACTGTTGGAGGAAGTGTGTCACTGTGGGGGTGGGCTCTGAAGCTCCACCCGGTGCAGAAGACTCAGCTTCTCCAGGTTGCAGTCAGATCAAGATGTTAAACTCTAGTCTCCGCTCCCTCTCCAGCATCATGTCTACCTGGATGCCGCCATGCTTCCTGCCATGATGATAATAGACTGAACCTCTGAACCTACATGCCAGCCCCAATTAAATTTTGTCTTTATAAGAGTTGTTTGGGTCATGGTGTCTCTTCACAAAGGCAAACCCCTAATTAGGACAGTGTACCCCTAAAAGCATAAAAGCAAGGCTGAGGAGATGCCTCAGCGGTGAAGAATGCTCACCACCCTTGCAGAGGACCAGGGTTTGTTTTTTAGCACCCTATGGAGTGACTCACAACTGCCTGTTGCCCCAGCTCCAGGGGATCCAATGCCCTCTGGCCTCTGAGGGCTCCTGTGAGTACACATAAACTCACCCAGGCCCTCACACATATACACAACTTAAATCTTGAAGAAAAAGAAAAAAGCTTAAAAAATAGGCATGGTGATACACACCGGCCGATAGCGTGTGTGGATGGAATCAGATGGAATCCGAGTAGCCTGGGCGATGGAGCAAGTCTCAAAGCTTCACACACACAAAACTATAAAATCGGGTTGAAAGAAACGGTCTCTTATCCATGCCGAATCTCTTAACATTGTCACCCACTTAGACATTCCAAAGGCCACTGGGGTGATTCACTTTCCCTGCTTCTTTGGCTCCCACCGTGACCTCCGTCTGGAGCAATCTAACACTTGGAACTATTTCCAAAAATTAGAGAAAGGGGGCCCAGGATATAAGCACATCAGGAAGGGCGGGTGCCTTGCAAGCTTGAGGACCGGAGTTTGATCCATGCAAAGAGGGACATGGGGCAGAGACAGGAGAATCTCTGGGGGCTCGCTGGCCAGCCAGCCTAGCCTTGGCAAACCACAGGCCAGTGAGGGTCCCTGTCTCATTAAGAGGTGTATGTTGAGCCGGGCGGTGGTGGCGCACGCCTTTAATCCCAGCACTTGGGAGGCAGAGGCAGGAGGATTTCTGAGTTCGAGGCCAGCCTGGTCTACAAAGTGAGTTCCAGGACAGCCAGGGCTACACAGAGAAACCCTGTCTCGAAAAACCAAAAAAAAAAAAAAAAAAAAGAGGTGTATGCTGGGGACAGGCAGATGGCTCAGCAGGTAAAGGCGCTTGCTGCCAAGCCTACTGCCATGCGTTTGATTCTCCAGGCTCCACATGGTAGGACAGAATGGAGAGATCTGACCCATAAAGGTCGTCCTCTGACTTTCACACCTGCACTACACACACATACACACACACACACACACACACACACACACACACACACACACATTCAATGTTAAAAAACAAAACCCGAAGCTGCTTGTGGCTGGTCTCCATGTGTGCACGAGCACAGGTTACTCTTGAATATGGAGAATGACTGGGTTTGGGGCCTCCTGCCCCTTAGGTACCATTTTTTTCCTTAGTATTATACTAGATGAGGTCTTCTCATTTCCATAGTTTCCAGGGAAGTGATTTAAACAAACTCTCAGAAATGAAACCTTTGTCTGAAAGCCTTGACCTGAGAAACAGTGGTGGCCATGTGAAGAAGATGGCTGCTCTTCTAAAGACATCAGATATTTATTTAGGTCATAAACCGAAGGAGGAGTCCTTCACAAAGCCCTGTGAGAGCTGCTGTTCCGAATCCCTTAAACGCGGACTGGACACAACCCCAGTAGGATGCTGTGAGTTGTTTGGCTCTTGGCTTGTTTTCATGAAGGCAAATGACTATTCTGATCGCATGCTAGTGATACTCTGCAGTATCATTAGCGATCTATGAACATCCACTGTGGACTAGTTTTTAGCTAATGTGCTCTGTCTGCCCCAAGAGAGCGCGCACTCTCGATTTCTCTTTCTTTTGCATGCAGGCCCTGCATGGAATTTTCCTCTCCCCTTTCTTCTGATGGAGTAATGCACCGGGACACGAGCCTCGTATTGTTTCCCTCCCGGAGGTGTGGGCATTTCCATTTTCTTCTCCGGCTTCGTCTTCTCTCTCATTATACACTGTAACAAAAATCCTCTTCAGGGTCCCTCTGACCTCTATTCTAACAGGAGAGCACATGAAAGAGAGAGGGGAGGGGGGAGGGGGAGGGGAGAAGGAAAGAAGAGAGCAGAGCAGCTGGGAGCCCTGAGTTGTAACCATCTCCATGGAAACAATTCCTTAGAGATCACTCTGGAAACAATTCTGTAGGCATCATCGGAACAGCAGGATCCAATCGCACCAAGCCTTACAAGAGGATTCAACTGTGTGAGGAAGGATCAGACTTTTTTTTTTTATAAGAAAATTAGTAAACTAAGAAGCTAATACAAATTACCTTTACCATGGTATATTGCCCCTTTAAAAGAAAGTGACCCTACCTACTGTAATAAAAGGGTAAAAGGACTAGATGTACGAATCCCGAGACCTTCTAAATCTTTATAGAGGTAAAGAGCACTTGCCACAAAGAAATGATGGAGACACACCTCCAAAAGAAACATCACCACTAGCTGAAAAGTCATACATTAGAGCCATCAAAACGAACTGGGGATTGTCGCCCATAACCACACAAAGTGTGTGCAAGGAATGCCAAATTCATTCAGGCCGTAAGTAGACTGAATTCCAGGGGAAGAGGGAAAGGGATTACAGGATTCCACCTACTCAATCGTGTTGAAAGAGTGAACGGAAAGGAGCCATGAAATTTAAGCCCAATAGAAGAAAGGCCCTGGGGAGAATTCATCATCCTACTCGTTCAGCTAATAAACCAGTTACTTTTTGTTGTTTTGTTTCATTTTGTTTTTTTGAGACAGGGTTTCTGTGTAGCTCTGGTTGTTCCAGAACTCACTCTGTAGACCAGGCTGGTCTCCAACTCAAGAGATCCGAATGCCTCTGCCTCCGGAGTACTGGGATTAAAAGTGTGCACCACCACCCAGCTAAACCAGTTACTTTTTAAAAAAGAGAATATACTTTGGGCCCTAAATCAACCCCAAGCTATTAAAAGGAAAGAAGGCCATGACTTTAGGGGATTAAAGTGACAAGATAACCAAGCTTCGGCAAGTCTCTAGCCAGTAAACTACTAACTTGTAACCACATAAAAGAGTTTAGTGTTTTTTTTTTTTTTTTTGTTTTTGGTTTTTTCGAGACAGGGTTTCTCTGTGTAGCCCTGGCTATCCTGGAACTCACTCTGTAGACCAGGCTGGCCTCGAACTCAGAAATCCACCTGCCTCTGCCTCCCAAGTGCTGGGATTAAAGGCGTGCGCCACCACCGCCCGGCGAGTTTAGTGTTTTTATTTTCACTTTTTTTTTATTTCACTGTTTTTATTTTAGTGTAATTATTTTCACTCTTACAGGACTAGGGACTGCATCTGTGAAATGAATACCACTTTTTAAGGCTACGGAGACACAGATGACATTGAGGTCAGAGGGTCAGGAGTTCAAGGACATCCTTGGCTACCCAAGAACAAAGACAACGAATTGCTTACCGTGCCATTCCAGGAAGTATTTAATAAACCTGAGGTATGACGGCGTCTAGAACATATTTTGATTTTCCTGTCTGTAATTATCACACTGACTCCCCTCCCTTTCTCTGACGGATATTTTGGGTTATAATATCAGTAGAGCACTAAAGACTTTCAAGTAGGTTTGAAGATGAATTAAAGCCGTGAAATGGAAGTTTACATACAAGAAATTGGCCTCTTAGCTCTACATAAAAAAAAAATCTCATAGTAAATAAAATCCATCCTTGCACCCTGCCAATGTACCACACAGTCCCACTCCACTCCTAATGGACTTCCCAGTGTCTGCAGCACAAAGAAATCTTTGAATGCACACTGAAGGGTGATTCCAACCTAGCCCCATCCACGTTTACAGTCTCAATCTGTCCAGCCTGGCCTCTCTTTGCCCTCACACTGTCTGTTCCCGTGTTAACTTGCTTTGCTCCCTTAAGTCTCTTACACCAGGGTGACCCTCCACCTTCCCAGACTTTCCATGTGCAATTTGTGTTACAACTTAAAAGGCCATAAACGGGTCAGGAGCAATCTTGGTAGCACGACAGACCCTCCACAAGCGTCTTTTAGGTGTTTGCTGTAAGCACAATTCTTAGGAATACCAAACTCTATTTAGAGAAAAGTCTACCGCCATGAGCCGCTGACCCGTCGCTGGGTTTAGTGGAGAGAAAAAACGAAACACGGCAGGCAGGGAACCAATCAAGACGTCGAGGCTGGCTACGCAGGTGAACAAAGGGGATACCCCAGGCTAGGACGGGAATCCTGCCGGGTTTAGACGCTTTGTATCTTCGCAACATTCATTTATTTTTTTTTCTGATTGCATAATGCAAACATGGTGGACGAGAAAAGCCTTCCCCTGGTTGGGGGGGGGGGTGTAGAAACCACGTGGCTCCTGCCGCGCGGGGGCCTTTGTGGGATTTATTCCCAGCGGAGCAGAAAAAGAGACTTAGCAAACCCGCGTCACCCACGGCTCCTCGGAAGCCACAACGCGCCCTCCCGTGGGGCGGGACCAACGCCAGCTCGGGGGTTCGGAGGGTTGGTCCGTAAGCCGGAGACAACGCTGTCGGCCACAGCAACCTGGCACGATTCCGTGCCCGCCGCAGGTACAATTAGGCAGGTCCCGAGTGCGCAGGTGCGCTCCGCCCCGCCCTCACCGAGACCACCCGGTTACTCCAGTCTCGCGAGAGCGGCGCGGCTGGCCTGGGCGCCCCGCCCCGCCCCCTCCTCCTCGCTCGCACCCTCCCATCCCCCCTCGTCAGTCTCTCAGCGGCGCAGCTCCCGGAGTGGTTGGCGCCGCGGGAGGCGGTTGAGGGAGGGAGGGGGGGGGAAAAAAAAGGAGAAAACGGTTGTGACGAGCGCTAAGCCGCGGACGAGCCCGTCGTCCCTGCCCGCGACCGGACCCGTGTGAGCGTCGGAGCCGGCGTTGCTAGCGCCCCACAGGGTATCTGAAGTAGAAGGGGGGTAGGTTGGGCCGGCGGTGCCGACAGCGGAGTCGGGAGAAGGACGAAGAGCCCGGGAGCGGGTGAGGGAACGTGGAGTCGCCGCGCGCTCCGGCCATCCGCTCGCTCTCCCGGTCGCTCGGCTGCCGCCATCTTGGGGCCGGTAGCGGCCGGCTCGCCTTCCCGCCTTATCCCGCTCGGGCTACTTTTGTCGCCTCCGGCTTGCGGAAAGTGTCGGGAAGGGGGGGGGGGGACGGGAGATCCGAGCTCTCCGGTAGGGATGAGGGTGGGGAGCTCGGCGAGCCGGGAAAGCGCGGCGGCGGGACGCGCTCCGGGTGTGAATGGCGCTCGGCGGGCCCGGCCTCCCACCGCGGCCTCGAAGGGACTACCTGGGCTGGCGGGGCTGCGGACGGCTGCTGACGCTCACTCCCGGGATGAGACAGGGGGAGCCGGGGCGGAAGGAGAAGCCAGTGACGACGAGGGCGCTCCGCTGCCAGATGCAGGACAAAGGCGGCCGCGGTCCTCCTTTGTAATTCCGCCGCTCTGTGGCGGCGAAGGCCTTGGCCGGGGGCCGGAGCGGGGCTGTCCCCCAGTTCTCTGGTCTCTAGGGCAAGCTAGATAAACGGAAACTCTCCAGGAGGAGGTAAAGGACGCTTAGCCGACCTTTTAGTCCCGATTTGGAACTGCGGAAAGAGTACGTACGCATCTCCAAAGGATCCCCACCCACCCCTCGTCCCCCGCTTAGATGTTTACCAAGACTTAGATTCTGTAAGAGAAGCAAATGGCTTATTATAGGAATTATTATTGCTAATAGGAATAGGGCAAAATGGGTATGTTTCAAATAGGTCGGGTCCGGGTGAACAACTACGATGGTGCTGCTTTTAGGCAGGGGATGATGGATAGTTAAGTCTTGTTTGCGGTAGTTAATTCTCCAAGAGTTGTGTTTTGTGTCGTTTTGTAACTAAGGCCGAAAGTCAAATGCATTTCGTTTCCTTAGATGGCTAGGTGTGTTTAAAACTTAAGTATCGAACTCTGGTGTTCTGAACCAGAAATAAGTTTATTAAAGTGGAAGTCTAATCGCGTACCTAGTTGACGTGGTTTGGGGTCCTTAAATTGAAACTGGCAGTCATTTTCATTGAAGATGGGATAAAAAGGAAAAAGGGACACCTGGGCCTGAAAGTTAACCTGTAGCATTGCTCATGAGTCACGAGAAAACTGTTAACGTGCGTTCCAAGATGTAAACAAAAGCTGGATAAAACGCACAATAGTATTTTGTGAGTTCCAGGGCTACAGAGCAAGACCCTGTCTCAAAAGAAAAAAAGTCGCCTAGAAAGAGATTGCCACTTAGAAAAAGGAGATTCTTAATGAACTTTGGAAAAGCAGAGGGTTCGGATCTACTGTAACGAACTAAATGATACGCCCACATTATCTTGATTGGATTACATTGTAAATGTCTTTACCTTTTTTGAGACCGGATATTGATATTAGCTTGTAACTGGATGTGTACAGAAGGCTGCCCTCTAACACTCTTGTAGACCTTCTGGCCTTGATTGGAGGATCTTGATATTTCTGTCTTCCAAGGGCTGGAATGGCAGCTGTGAGCCACCATCAACTTTTTGGTTTTTTTGTTTGTTTAAAGTGGTATTCCACTGATTTTAGTACATTGTTATCAGACTATCACTACAATCCAGTTTTAAAAACGCTTCTATCATTTAAAAAAGATATATGTATCAGTAGTCATCCCATGACAATATTCTCCATTTCAAACCTTGGAAGCAACAGATCATGTTTTGCTTTTTCTTTGTTTGCTTTTTTAAGATTTTTATGCTCTGGATATTTGTATAGTTGGAATAGTATGTAGTCCTTTGTGACTGAAGTTTTTGCTTTCTATTTAAAGTCTCAAAAATGTTACTAAAGTTGGCTTCATTTTAACTGCTAGTATTTTTAAATTGGTCATAGGACTTGGAGGTTTTGTGGTTAGTATTTTGCTGCTTTACCCTGCTGCCCTAGGACTTGTAGGCTCAAACCATCCCTCCTTCCCTTTTAGCGTCCTTGGGCATGAGAACAGTTGGGATCCCTAAAGCAGAGTAGTGATTAGTTTATGACACTGTTACAAAGAAAGGTTGGAGTATGAACTGGTACATAGCCTCTGAAAACTGAACAGGATAGACTGCTCATCTGGTTTTAGTAGGATTCTAGAGCTGCGCTAAAAGGTATATTAGAGCCAAGCTGCTTCCTTCCTTTCTTTACTTGGATGGAAAGTCACCCTGTGAGATAATTTATTGTCCAAATCTGTTTTTGCCAGTAAAATTTTGTTAATTGAAGTCAAGAACTGTTGAACAAAAATTTTCCTCGGACCTCCATATTGCACTGAGGTATGTGTGTGAGGTATGAGCACATACACCAGATAATAAAACTGTAATAAAAGATTGATAAATAAAGTGATTGTTAAATAGTGTTTTTCAGAGTTCTTGTTTTCATAAGAACTTTACTTGGCAAAAGTGGTGTGTTAAGTTTTAGACACACAAAAGAGCTTCCTCCCTTGTATTTGCTGCTGAAATACTAGTCTTTCCCCCCCCCATTTATTTTAATTTTGAATGTTTTGCTTGTTTGTATGTTATGTACACCACATGGGTAGAAAGCCCAAAGAGTGTTGGATCCATGGGAATTGGGTTATACAAGGTTCTAAGCCACTGTGTAAGTTCGAGGAATAGAGACCAGGTCCTCTGCAAGAAAAGCCAGTGCTTTTTGTGATGAGTTATAGTCATCTCGTTGTGGGGAAGGACTATCCTAAGCTGGTGTGGTAGCACCTGTAATCCCATCTACGAGTCCTGTCCACCTGGCTACAGCAGTTTTTGTTTTTATACTCAAACTTCAAATATGAATAGACAACTACTATATACACCTTCGCATTAAACATTTGCAGTTGGGCAGGTGTCTCAGGAAATCTTAGTACAGTACTCTGTAGCTGAGGCAGGAAGTTCAAGGCTAACCTGGGCTACTGAAGCCCTTGGATTTTTGGTTTTGTATTCTTTTGTTGATGTTTGTTTTTTGAGACAGAGAACAACCCTGGCTATCCTGGAATTTACTTTGTAGACAAGGATCAAACTCCCAGAGATCTGCCTCCTGAGTGCTGGGATTAAAGACAAAGATCCTTACTTTAAAACAGAAACATAGGGGGCTGGAGAAATGGCTCTGTGGTTAAGAGCACTGACTGCTCTTCCAGAGGTCCTGAGTTCAAATCCCAGCAACCACATGGTGGCTCACAGCCATCTGTAATGTGAGGAAAAGGATAGAGTGTGTTAAAGCAAATTTTATCCTGGTGGTAAAATTCTGCAAGCCTTGTTAGATCTTCAGGGTTGTTTGGTAGGAGGGGGATCAATTTCATTGCCTTTTTCTACCGTACCCCAAAGAAGCCTGTTAACAGAACACTGTTGCTGATTGTCCCAGGAGTCACTTTAATTTTTGCATGCATTGTGAGCTGGGACACTTGTCAGAGTCATTCGAGTCTTGGTGAGAGCGTGTTGTGATTGACTGCTTTCTTTATGTGCTTGTTTATTTTCATAGCATTTAAATCAAGCAGTATTGAAATGGATTGGGTTATGAAACATAATGGTCCAAATGACGCTAGCGATGGGACCGTGCGACTTCGTGGACTTCCATTTGGTTGCAGCAAAGAGGAAATAGTTCAGTTCTTTCAAGGTACCTCTAGTACTAGTCAAAGTTCAGTAGTATTTTAATTGTGTGTGTTTATCAGCTGTTACTGTTTTTAATTTATAAAACCCATTTGATTTTAGAACTTAGTCCTGTGATATAATCTGGGTTATATAGTAAAATGGGAAATGTGCTCCGGTTACTATTGAGTAGAGAATGTGTAGGCTATGTAAACATTGATGATGATAGTTAACTGAGTAACTGATGACATGGGCTGAGAGTTACCATTGGGAGCACAGTTAAATGATTTGTAGTTTTTCATGTAGTGGGCTTTTAGAAGTATAATTTACTTCTAAATATTTAATCCAATGATATTTGAAAACTATTCCATTTGTATTATGGGGTGATGGGAAACTAAGCCTTTTGTTTTGTTTTGTTTAGATTTGTTTTAAATATTTGATTCAGATGGGAATGTTTCAGCCTTTAACACTGTTCCCCTTGATGGGGTATTTGTCCTTGGGTTAAAGGGTTGGAAATCGTGCCAAATGGGATAACATTGACGATGGACTACCAGGGGAGAAGCACAGGGGAGGCCTTCGTGCAGTTTGCTTCAAAGGAGATAGCAGAAAATGCTCTGGGGAAACACAAGGAAAGAATAGGGCACAGGTGGGGATGGAGAGTTTGGGATGGTGTTACATTTTTCTTTTTGGGGGTTGTGGGTCGCTATTGCTTAAATGGGGGGGGGTAAGCATAACATTTTTCTGGGGTAGTTTTAAAGAATTGATAATTACCTAAATTTAACATGGAAACTACAGATTTGGGTGGGGAATTAATGCTTATAGTTTAAATTAAAATTAGATTGTTTCCATTTCTTTGTAGGATGTTGTTAAATTTGCTTTTGTATAATCACCTGGTTTTTTTTTGTTTTGTTTTGTTTTCTGTTTTAGTTTTTTACATCTTGTACTAAAGGAAACAAACTAAAAATATATTCCTAATTCAGTGTTTTCAAATGACTGATTTGTCTATGTAAAACTTAAATATTTAAGTTGTAGGTGTAAAAACTGTTAACCTTGTGGTTTATTTAGGCAATTTAAATTGGGATATGTACCTAGATATAGACAGACTTACTGCATTTTGCCCAGTATCTGATTTACTCTCTAATGCATCTACACTGAAACCTGTATCTTCCAACATTTTTAAATAGGTATATTGAGATCTTCAGGAGCAGCAGGAGTGAGATCAAAGGATTTTATGATCCACCAAGAAGATTGCTGGGACAGCGACCGGGACCATATGATAGACCAATAGGAGGAAGAGGGGGTTATTATGGAGCTGGGCGTGGAAGTATGTATGACAGAATGCGACGAGGAGGTGATGGATATGATGGTGGTATGTGTGTCTAATGAACAAAGGCTCTGTTGTCATTTTCCTGATGTTCCTGACGCTTTGTCAAGAAATACAGAAATGGCAGTGATTCCAGTACCTATGAAGTTTCAGAAGCTGGTCATGAAATTATGGGATGTGCATGACCATCTGGTGGAACTTGATTGATGCATATATTGACACCTAGAGAACTTAATGTAGAAATAAAAATAACGATGATTGACATGTTTTCTTCCTGGCATAGAGATGAGACTGGTTTTCATGTTGTGTTTGAATTTATCCTCTGTAAATTTCCATCAAGTATTAACTTTTTCTCATATGCAGTCAGCTGCAAACATTAATGAAGAAGCTAAGACAGTTGACTACAAAATGATTTTGTAAGCTACTTTACAAAACAATGGCTCAGAATTGTCTTTCTTTTTCCTTACATTTTACACAGGCTATGGAGGTTTTGATGACTATGGTGGCTATAATAATTATGGCTATGGAAACGATGGCTTTGATGACAGGATGAGAGATGGACGAGGTAAACAGAATATTGTCATACTGAAGTCAGTTTTACTGTTTCCTTTGTAAAGTTCCAGTAGTAATTGGGTAACTTTCCAATAGTAGTAAAGCAACTTTGATAGGTTAATGGAAACTTGTGTCAGTGCTCTGCTTTGGAGATTTATATGGCTATACTTAGTGAACCCACAATGGTTTATAATCTAGGCATGGGAGGACATGGCTATGGTGGAGCTGGTGATGCAAGCTCAGGTTTCCATGGTGGTCATTTTGTGCACATGAGAGGGCTGCCTTTTCGTGCGACTGAAAATGACATTGCTAATGTGAGTAATTGTGGTTTTATAGTGGGTATTTATTATTATATTTTGTTAGTAATTACTCGTGGTGGGGAGGCCAAACTGGGGTAGAATTTGCTAGCTTGGCTTTGAGCATGTTGGAATTACCGTGCCCAGCTGACTCGTCTTTTTTATTTGTTGAGATTGTTACTTAGTGATTGATCATTTGCTTAATGTGCACATAGTTGTTTTGTGCCCATTATGTGCTGACCTAATCAGATTTTTAAGCAGGTAAAAAAAATGCATTAAAAATAAATAACAAAAACCCAACTCTGTTAATAAGAATAGTCAGTCAGGTAGGAGTTTGCTTTTAGTAGGGTCTGAAGCAATCCCAAACTCAGATACTTCTAAGCACACTTTATCATGGAGCTGTATCCCACAGTTGAACAGTTTTCATTTAAAATTTAGTATTAACTTACTTTAAAAGCAGCAGTGCTTTTTGCATTTTAAAATATGTACTCCTTTCCTGTGTGAGCTAAGTTGACCACGTCTGTAGCAAAGGATCACTAGCCTACTTCCACAATGCTACAGCTTTTAGACTCTCAGTAGTTTACTTTAGTGGATTAGGAAAAAAATTAAAGTATATGGTAACTTTAAATAACTGGAATTTAAAAATGAATAACTTCTATTTAGTTCTTCTCACCACTTAATCCAATACGCGTTCATATTGATATTGGAGCCGATGGCAGAGCAACAGGCGAGGCAGATGTAGAGTTTGTGACACATGAAGATGCAGTGGCTGCCATGTCTAAAGATAAAAACAACATGCGTAAGTGGCATCTTTGGTATGCTTGTTTTATAGGTGTGTGCAGTTTATGAAATACTTGTTAAAGTGTCTGTAGTAGACCCTAAGGTTTAAAATCATTTGAGCTGTTAATAATGCTTAAACTTTAATGGCTGTCTGAATTAGTTCTATATTTATGGATAAGCCTATTTAAATACTAACTGACCTTTAATACCTTTGATCCAGCATCCCTTCCCTTACCTTTTTCCACTCTTTTTTTTAAAAGAACATCGATACATTGAACTCTTCTTGAATTCCACCCCTGGAGGTGGCTCTGGAATGGGAGGCTACGGCAGAGATGGAATGGGTATGTATAGTGTCGT
Source organism: Tokudaia tokunoshimensis (assembly GCA_036184795.1). Taxonomy (NCBI): domain Eukaryota; kingdom Metazoa; phylum Chordata; class Mammalia; order Rodentia; family Muridae; genus Tokudaia; species Tokudaia tokunoshimensis. Next base: position 24,256,224 of record BTHU01000021.1, read on the forward strand.
ATTTGTGATGGGTAGCACAGGCTGGCCCAAAACTCACAATCCTCCTTTCTTGATACTTCAGCCAAGGATACTTTGAAAACCTAGGTTTATAAATTTTGTAGAATAAGCAAGTAAGTGTTGGCCACTTTGCAAGGCAGTCATCTCTGTTGCTTCTTTTTTATGCGCAGATAATCAAGGCGGATACGGATCTGTTGGGAGAATGGGAATGGGGAACAGCTACAGCGGAGGCTATGGCGCTCCTGATGGCTTGGGAGGCTATGGTCGTGGTGGTGGAGGCAGTGGAGGTTACTATGGGCAAGGTGGAATGAGTGGAGGTGGATGGCGTGGGATGTACTGACAGCACCACCCCAACGTACGCGTCCTAACACACCTGCTCTACTAGACTTTCTTACAGATTTCATTTCTTTTGTATTTCAAGAACTTTATAATGACTGAAGGAATGTGTTTTCAAGATATTATTTGGTAAAGCAACAAACTGTGATGGGAAAATGTGTTTTCTGTAGGTTTATTTGTTGCATACTTTGACTTAAAATAAATTTTTATATTCAAACCATTGATGTTGCTACTTTTTATATATAGGTAGTTCTAAAGATGTGTTGCCTTCGTAAGATTTGGGATGATGTATTTTACTGATAGCATAGTGCAGCGTTAGGGGGTAAGGCTGCAGGTCTTAAGTAGGCATCTGGGATAGCATTAACTTTCACTCCTGGACATACTGTAAATAAAAAGCCTAAAGATATGTTCAGGTGGTTTCAGGAATATAAGTTAAGCTAATTCTGTATTCTCTTTTCAGTCTTGTTTATCAAGCATAGCTCAGAATAATTTAAGAGGTATCTGGATTCTAAATATTCACAATTGTATTATGAATGGTGGTGGGGGTAGAGTATTAGTTGAAATTATAGCTGGAGATTTTAAAACCCTCATAGCACTAAGATACCAAAAATGTTCCCAAAACTTGAGAGTTTGTTGGAGTTTGAAATTCTCAATAATGACAGAAAAACAAAGTGTAAATTCATAGGTATTTACTATGGTACATATATGCTTACTTGTATTTTCAGTTTCTCACCCAAGAAAACAGGGTCTTTAATAGTGTAAATGACAACATTTAGGAAAATGTAAAACATGCTGTAGCTGGTTTTGCATCTGAAACTGGCTTTGAGTAGTTAAGTGCCCTGTGTAGCAAGAAAAAGGTGCTTTCTACTAATCTTTTATTACTTTGATCAATCAGACTTTTCCCCAGATTGGCTAATGGATCAAAATGAACCTGTCAGTGTGTACTCAGTTATTGAACTTGTTACTTGTTTTTGCTAGACATGTTATTAATGTAATAAATGTCAACATGGGAGATAAAGGAATGCTGTCTGTCCTAGAATGCTTTGTGTTGGTTATTGGCTGTAAGAGCATCACCATGTCTTTAATCCCAGCATTTGGGAGGCAAAGGCAATATACTGTTAGATGCCAAATTGAGGCTTCTGATCAAGTGACTGCAAAGGAGTGATTTTTTTTCCCCCATGCTAAGAAAAGAGAGTTGCCACAGCTTGTTACTTGGAGCCTCTCAGCCTGAAATGGTGAGTTTCTGTCTTACGGTTTAACTTTGTGTCTGTACTGATCAACTAGTTTGCATGCCTGGCATAGAAGTCAAAGGCACTTCAAGGGTTACCTTCTTAAAATCTCAAGCAGGTGACTGGAGAGTACTTAAGAGTCAGAGGGGCCTTTTGGTTCCCAGCACCCTCATCAGGTGATCACAACCCTGCTGTAACTCCAGCTCCAGGGAATCCAATACCTTTTTCTGGCCTTCTTGGTTACCTGCACCACACACATGGCATACACTCACACACACATACACACACACACACACATAAACAGATAAAAACAAATATTTTAAAGTAATAAAAGTAATTGTTAATATCTTAGATCTTTGTTTTATAAAATTTACATTTATTTTAAAAATATTACAGATCAGAATTACAATTGCAATTCCTTGGCACCATGATCACATCTTTGTGGTAGTACTGGCTAGGTAAGTAAGGGAATGACAGAAGTTTTCTGCAAAATAAGAATTGTGAATGTTTTGTAATAAATAGGATATCCTAAATTTAAAGCTGGGTGGTTTTTGTTTCTTGTTTTTTTATGGTAGTGCTGTGAATTGAGAGTCTAGGCCCTTAACAACCACAATAAGCAAACATCCTACCACTGAGCTATACTCATATCCCAGACACAATGGAGGCGTGGGGTGGCGAGTTAATGCTGCTCCAGAAAAGGCCCATGTTTATGACACAAACTTTTTGAATGGTAATGAAAATCACATAGTAAACTACTTGAAGTTTTTCATTTATGCTCACTTTCAACAGTCAAAAAAATGTTAGTCAAAAAAAAAATTGAAAAAGAAAAATGTTAGTAATCCCCATTGGAAAGTGGTTCAAGAATATAATTCTCTCTCTCTCTTATTTTTTCTAATGTTTGTGCCAGGTTTTCACCGTGTATAGCATAGGGATGGACCAAACAAGCTGCTCTTGAAGCTTGTGGTAGTCCTCCCTTCCTGCCTTACTATCTTAATTCTGTCTCAAGGCCATTTCTGTCCATGCTCAACAAATGACATCTGGGGGGTGGGGGAGCAACTTGGCCAACGTGCACAAAGTCAAGGGTTCCATCCCCAGCACCAGGCAAACACCAGACAGCTGTAATCTCAGCAGCTGGGGGAGGTGTGGAAGTCAGAGAGGCAGTTCAAGGTCTTCCCCTGCTGCACACCAATTGGAGGCCGACTTGGGGTTTCCCTATCTCCAAAAGAAGAAATATCTAGGATTCTGTCAGAACAAACTTAAGTTGCCCACAGAAGCTGGTAAATACTGGTTTTGTAATTTTGGCAATTAATAAAAACTTACTGAAATGCAGCAAATGAAAAGATCCTGCAGAAAAGGAAATCAGAAAAATACCGAGTCACTGAACAGTGTTCTTGGGAATGTAAAATTGCTAGAGTTTTGAAAAGCTTATAGACATAAAAACACAAAACTGGAAATATATTAAACATTCTGAATGGTCATGATTTAAGTAACTTAATGCTATTTCCCCCTGCTTGAAAAAGGAATAACTAAGGTACTTGATACACATACAGGGAGAAATTCTATTGTTTGTAGTGCTTCCTAGAAGTTATTTTTAAGAGAGCTGAGGGTGGAGAAACTTAATTCTTTCATAGCAAAGGCAAAGTTTTAAATGCTCTTGTTTTTAATGCTTAGAATCAATCTTTAAAGGCTTGTAGTCTCACTCAGTCTCCCTGTTCCATGGGAAGGAATGTTTTCTCCTTTGGAATCTGACCCTTTTCAAAAATTAGCATCTGTGATAAGGATGATGGTTATAAGTAAAACTTCCCTTAAAAAGTGAAGGAAAAGCTAGAGGCCAGATCACTGGTCCTTTAATCCACTGTAGATGTGGACAAGTAAAAAGGAAAGGATGGGATAAAACCATTGATCTTTTCCATTGTAGAGAAGATCAAGCAAATAAATACAACTAAATTAGCATCTTTTCAGACAGTGAAGAATAGAATATGCAGGCCTGGGATGGAAGCACACACCTAGATCCCAGCACTTCAGAGCTGAGGCAAGAAAGTTCATGGTAAAAAATAAACAACTTTGATTCTGTCTGTCTGTCTTTCCTTCCTTTCTTTTTATGACAGGGTTTCTCTGTGCAGTTCTGGCCGTCCTGGAACTCACTCTGTCTAACTCAGATCCACCTGCCTCTGCATCCTAAGTACTAGGATTAAAGACATGGGCTACCATTAAAAAAAAAAAGTTAAATCGGCATATAACAAAGTGAATGCATTTCCAGTTTTTCTCTGAGAATTGTGACGCTTTTAAAGTGCATTAAGAGATACACAGGCACGTTCAAGTGCCAACTCAACAGTTCAGAAGCGAATAAACTGGCCTCTAAAGGTAAGGCAAATGTGCATTAGCTCTGCTATCTGACCTTGTTAAAGGTTACTTGATTGTTGAAGTAGTGATAAAACATGCTCTATTAAATCTGATTACGTACAGGAACGGAATACTAACCCATTATAACTTAGACCCCTGCGTGTTAGCTGGAGGCGGGGTGCGGTACTGACTGGGCCCCGCTGCACACACAGCCATCACTGCAGGTGCTTCTGTGCAGGAGGATTGTCTTCCCGGGTCACGGCACGTTAGAGGAGCATCTCTGAATGAGCATTGCGTGACAGGAATCACAGACTCGCACTGGCTTTGGTGAGGAAGGCAAAGGCAGCTCGTTGTCAGAGCAGGCATTACAGAAGATTTCCCCACAGCTTCTACAGTGGTGCTATTCAATGGAAAGTTGGGGGGAAAATGAAACCAAATTAGAAGCATTTTTATTGCCAAAATGTTTGGAATCACTTTCACTCCTCTTACCTTTCTTTTGGAGAGTGAAAATTCCTTCTCACAAAGCTTGCAGTGGGTTGCATCTTTGTCTTTTAGCCAGACCAGTCCCTAATAGGGAAAGATGAATGTTAACGTTCAAATCAGTAACACTTACCTTTACTTCAAAAGTATGAAACAGAAAGGCATTCTCACGTGCACAATTCTTGTGACTCATTTTCACCATTTTTTAGGGGGTCACTTCTGTTCAAAATGAAGGAATAACATAGGAAAGAAGGCACAAGGTTTAGGCACACGCTCTCAAGTTAGGTCAGAAACTCAGGAAATGTCTGGACAAAAGTGTGTCCAGATGTGGCAGAGGGCCTGAGCTGAAGCAAAATAATGAGCAACCCAGCTTCTTCAGGGGACAGGTGATAATGGTGCTGTGTTGTCACAGAATGATAACACTCTGGTCCTGAAGTAAAAACACTAGGAAAGAAACTGAAAGGCAGTTGACTTCTGGAGAAATAACAAGGCCGTGGCACTTCTCAGATCTCTGGGTTCAGGGCTCTAGAGGGAAACACTGTTTCAAAAAGTAATAATATAGTACAGGCCAGGTGTATGATGGCATGTATCTTTAGTTCCAGCACTCAAGAGGCAGGAGGATCAGCCTGGGTTACAGCGAGACCCTATCTAGACAAGAGCTCACTGAGTTTGAGTGAGCAAACAGGTCCCACCACATCCATGCAGGTGAGAAAACATGTTACTGTGTGGCTCAGTAGCACAGCCTAGCATGTGCCAGACCAGTTCCATTCCCTGCACTACAGAAGGGGAAGGTGGTGTGAATCACATGTTGCTTTGGGTACAGAGTTATTAGATGCCAGAGGAAACAGCTATAAGAACTGGAAGCGGCAACATTTTCATAATAGCAGGTTAAAGTCAAGGGAAGCAAACACGTTTGGAATTTTTTTAGAATGGGGTCTAGGGTAGTGGCTCAGCCATTAAGAGTGCTACTACTCTTCCAGAGGACCCAAGTTTAATTCCCAGCATCCACATGACCACAGTCTTCTGTAACCCCAGTTCCAAATCTGATCCCTTCTTCTGGGCTCTATAGGGCTTTTCATATATATAATATATATATAGTTTTACCTAGTTCAGCATACTTGTATTACAGCAATAACATAACTTTAGGTGCCAGGACTTTTTGGATGACTTTTTTGTTTTGTTTTTCAAGACAGGGTTTCTCCATGTAACCTGGAATTTGCTCTGTAGACCAGACCAGGTTAGCTTCAATCTCAGAGATCCACCTGCCTCTTGTGCACCACTGCTCCCTGGTACCATGTAATGTTTGATTAAAAAGTTAAATGGAGTTGGACATGGTGGTGCACACCTTTGGGAGACAGAGGCAGACAGATCTATATAAGTTCAAGGCCAGCCTATTTTACAAAAAGTTCCAAGATCCAGGGCTACACAGAAAAACCCTTTTTTCTCGGGGAGAAAAAAATGGATGGGTGATTAGGAGTAGAAAGCCATCACTGATTCACAGGTTATAGGATTCTTTCAGGCACCCAAAGTAATACATTGTCACAGCAGTGTTGAATGCATCAGAAGCCTTCTCTAGAAGGGTATAAATTGAGGGTCAGCGAGGACATGTTACCACTAAAGTAGCATTATGTCATTTTTCACCAGAATCATTATACATCCTTTAACAGATGCTAGCATTCCCTTCTTTCTTTACACATGTCAGTAAGGATGGAGATAGTAATGGAATAGAACATGGGCTGCCCCACCCACTCCCCTTCAGGGCTGCCAGCTCCATTCACACCCTTCTCATGCTGGGACCACACCCCAGGCCCCCACATCCCTGTTTACTCACCTGTAATGCTTTGTTGGCTTCTTTTATATCGTCTATTTTAAGTTTAGATCTAAAAACATTAAAAACAGGTTCAAATTTTAGTATGCTTGTAAATACAGAACACCTAATATTTCCTAGATTATGTTGTCATTGCATATAATTTTAGATTTCCTAATTTTGTTTTCTAAATATCCTAAGCCAAAAATCAGTGTTTGAGATTTCTACAACTTGATTTGATTTTTATTGAAATAGTCTCACAACCTACAACTGAATTTTTCAAAAGCTGTGTATATATATGTATGTTTGTGAAAGTGCTGTACAAATCCCTCTATTAGATTCCCCAGCCCATATAAACCCAGGTATGGTAGCCTACATCTGTAATCCTAGTTCTTGGGAAGTTATACAGCAGGACAATCAGAAGAAGTTCAAGGTCATTCTTGGCTATTTCTATTTCTATAAGTTTTACTTTTTGTTTTGGAAACATCACTGAAATTCCATAGCCCAGACTGGCCTCGAGTCTGATTACAGATAAGGCCTGTGACCCCCTACTAGCTTGCATTTCAGTGGACTGTCTTCTGCAAGAGTTCTCTTCAGCAGTGGATCCTGAAGGCTTGAGGCTACTGTTGTTACTGAACATGTGTCACATCATACTAAATGGTTACATGGTATATAATTTTTATCTGTTGAGCCCTTTGGTGAGCATGTTCTAATTTTCTCACCAGAGTAACTGTTAATTATACTCAAAATGGCTGGATTAATGGCACACAGTCCAGCCTAATTTTGACACTGAGTCACATGAGCCCAGGAATTTAACACCAGCCTAAACAATATACCAATAACATTTAGAGGGAACACAATCCTAATATAAAAAATTGAAATGATTTTCTTAGATTTCCCACCTCCATCCATTTCTTTTTAAAGATTTCATTTATGTGTGTGAATGTTTTGCCTGCATGCATGTATGTGTACCATATGCATGCATTATGCCCAAAGGTCAAAAAGAAGCTACTAGATTTCCTACAACTGGAGTCATAGATGGTTGTGAGCCATCATGTAGGTGCTAGAAATTTAACCTAGGGTCCTCTGTAAGAGCAGCAAGTACTTTCTTTTAAGATTTGTTTTATGAATGAGCGCTCTGACATACACTTGCATGCCAAAAGAGGGCACCAGATCTCATATGGTTGTGAGCCACCATGTGGTTGCTGGAAATTGAACTCAGAATTTTTGGAAGAGAAGCCAGTGCTCATAACTGCTTAGCCATCTCTCTTGCCTCTATGTTTTTGTTTTGCTTTTTTTTTAAAGGCATGATCTCAAGGCTGGCCCTGATTCTTTATGTAACTGAGGATGACTCAAATTCCTGATCTTCCTATCTCCCTTCCAAATGCTGTGATTATTACAGCCTTTCCTGGCTTTCTTTTCACTGTGGACCCCAATAACATTCTACTACGGGATCACACTGAATCATGCTAAGTTTTGACCCCTGCAGGCATAAAAACCTCCTTTACTTCCCAACAAACCTGCCTCTATCAATAGTCTGATAGCCCTGGGCATTTTCAAAATTCAGCTGTTGTTGTCCTGACAAAATTAAGTTTCTGGATTCTTTATCACTGAAGAACTCAAGCAGTAGTTTTTACTCTCAGTTGTTGGAATCCTTCAGTGCCAGTGTCTACTGGAATGCACAGAACTACTAAAATCCCTTTAAAGTACCTAGTCTTGTTTTTTGTGTCCCCATACTCAAGCCCCTCTGTACAAGTGATCTGGTACATGTGTGTCTTTCACACATTTGTGGGCACTTAGCTGAAGGAAGAGAAGAATTACTCGCAGAGTTTGCTGCCAAGTTCTTGCAGAGCCTGTTCTTGTTCATGATAAATTCTTTTCAACTGCTGATTTTCATCCTGGAGGTGAAGAAACTCCTTCAATAGAAAACAGAAAATATAACTTAAAAAGCCCTTCAAATTACATTTATGTATCATTAGTTAGGAAAGAGTAAATATCTTTCAGCTTTGTTCTGATTGTGCTTCTACTTCCCTATTCTATCTATAAGGAATTTTCAGATACTTTCCACCTCCCTCCATTTCTCTTTTTTAAAAAAATTTGTACGTTTGAGTGTTCTTGCCTCTTGCCTGCATGTATATATGTGTTTCCATGTGCGTGTTTGATGCCCAGAGGTTAGAGATGGCTGTGAACCACTGTGTATAAGTTGGAATCTCAGCTCAAACTGTCCTGGATGTCACTCTAACTAGGCTAGCCTCAACCTCCTGATTCTCCTGCCTCAGCCTACTCAATACAATCTCCTTACTCATATTCCTAAGATGACCAGTATATCCTGTTTATTTGTGTACACATAAAGTATCTTGTTTTAAGAGATGTATATGTATTTGTGTAGAGGTTGGAAGATAACCCTGACTGTTATACTTAAGACTGCCCACCACCTCCTTTGAGAAACAGTCTTTCATTGGCCTGGAGCTCACAAATTAGGCTAGACTGGCTGGTCAGTGCCAGGGATGCCTCCGCAGACCTGAGACTACAGGTCTGACAAGCACTTTACTGACAGCCATCCCCTCCACCCCCAAATCATTTATATAAGTTTACAGAGAAGTTGGGCACAGTGGCTCATGCCTTAGTCCTAGCACTCCTGAGGCCAAGACAGAACTGCTATGAGGTCAGATTTTGCTATAGAGTTTAAAGGTTGTCTGGACTATAGTATGAAATCCTGCCTCCAGCAACTTGTCAAAATGTAAAATTTAAAGTTTTACCACTATTTACTTTTTTAAGACTTAGGACTTTTTGGGTTTCGTGTCTAAGATGAGATTGGACATCTTTTTCCTTTTGAAGATCTTCTTGCAAAGTCTGCCTCCATTCCTTCTCAATCTTCAAGTCCGTTTCCAGCTGCACCCTTGAATGGCAAACACAGAAGCTCAGTGTGTGATAGGGTCTCTTGTATCTAAGTGTAACCTTCAAATCCTAGTTCTCTTGTGTCCACCTCCTAAGCGCTGGGTTACAAGTGTTCTCTACTCTGGGGCTGTGCTGGTGGCGCATGCCTTTAACCTCAGTACTCAGGAGGCAGAGGCAGGTGGATCTCTGAGTTCAAGGCCAGCCTGGTCTACAGAGTGAGTTCTCTGACATCCAGAGCTACATGGAGAAACTCAAGAAAAACAAATAATACCAACACAACTGTGTACTACCATAACTGGCTCTTTTATTATTTTTTTTAAAGGTCTTTTTTTTTGTTTTTTCAAGTCAGGGTTTCTCTGTGTAGTCCTGGCTGGCCTCAAACTCAAAAGATCTGCTTTTCTCTTCTTCCTGAATGTTGGGATTAAAGGCATGAGCCCCCAGTGCCCAGTTTAAAGGCTTATTTTTTAGTTACAAGTGGTACTGAGACAGCTGGTATGGTGCTATGAACTGAAACTGTCCACTGAGCCATATCTCCAGTCCCTTTATTTTTATTTTTTGAGACAGGGTCTCATATATCCCAGGATGGCCAGAAACTTGCTACCTAGCCAAAAATGACCTTCAATTTCTGATCCTTTTGATTCTGCTTATATTAACCAAGACCCAAGATTAGGCCACACACCTTTAATCCTAGTACTTGGAAGGCATAGGCAGGCAGACCTCTTTTCATGTTTGGTTTGTTTTTGAGACCCTGATTGGGTAAAAGGCCTCTCTTCCTGCCAAAAGTCTGACAACCTGAATTTGATCCCACAGTCCCATATGGCCAACTCTCACAAGTAGGTCTCTAACATTCACGTGCATTCTAACAGACTAAATAGAATAAAGCCATTCATTGCGTATAGGTGTGCATATACAAAGAAAAGTCTTATTTTGTCCTTATTTATTGAACTTGGGGCTTTGCACAAACTAAGAAGCACATAATCTACCAATGAGTCAGCCCAGAACAGTTCAAAGTTGCTCAGGAGGGTTTCAGTCCAATTTTACGCCCCAGGGACCACACACTGCCTCTGTTATTCAGAGAAGATGGGCTGGAAGGGATGGCTCAGCAGTTAAGAGATATACAGCTACAGATAATTAAAAATGAAAATATGTTCTTAAAATCTTAGGAAACAGGAGCTGAGGATGCAGCTCAGTGGATAGAGTACTTATGTAGCCTAAACAAATGCTGGGTTTTGACTTCCAGCATTACACAAGCTGGGCATGATGGTCCTTGGCTGTAATCCCAGCATTCAGAGGTGGAAGCAGGTAGAGCAGAGGGTCAAAGTCACCCTCCCTTATGAAGGGTATTATGTATGTATACGTGGAGTATATGAGACATTATCTCCAAAAGTCAGTAATAGATAATATAATCAGCAAAACTGTGTTCTTACAACTACATCCCTCTCCCCCCCCTCGTGTGTGTGTGTGTGTGTGTGTGTGTGAGAGAGTGTGTGTGTGATCCCAGGGTCTCACCAGTGCTAAGGGACTGAACTACATCTCTCTACCCCAGTTGTACCTGTATTGGCTAGGAGAGACCATGTTAGTACAAGAATTTGATTCCAAGACCAAACACTCACAGCTGTTGCTCCTTCTGCGAGATCTGTCTCTGCAGACTGTCGGATTTGCTCAGACACTCTTGGGCACATTTCTCATCTTCAGCTTCAGCTTCCTTTTGCGCCTTCTCTGCTTGTTGCAATCTGGTGTAATTCAAATCAACTTTGGGTAAAACTGAGGCTAGAACTAGGGTGTAAAAGGGTGAAGAAGACAAAAGAAAAATGGGGAAATAGAAACATTTCTAAATGAAAACAAAGTTTGGGGGAGAACTCACAAACTCAAACGTGAAAGAGCCACACAATGTCTAGAAATTGTTTTGTGCTTTTTTTCTTCAACATAAGATATAATATGCCCAGAAAACTATCGTTAAATTTGTTTTATTTCTTATTCATAAGTAATGAAAAGCAATACAGTTTTTACTGTTGGAGGATAATGATTTCATTCTCAAATATGGCTAGATATGATACTGCCTTTTTACAAAGCCATGAGCTTGGGTCTGTAGTAAGTGCAGGACACACCTGTTGTATGTGATGCTAAGATGTGTGTGCCAGGAATCGAGTGCACTACAAGGTCAAGAGCAACAGTCACTCTGTCTAGTCTTCTGTCCGAGCTCTGTGCAGTTGCTTAATTATGCAAAGCTGTATATGTATGTGGAGATATGTATATTTTTAAGATTCAAAAATATTTAGTGCTTGGCATTCCCTAGAGAGAATTTTTTTAAGATATTTTACATTTATGAATGTTTTGCTTGCATGTATGTCTATGCACCATATATATGCTTGGTGCCCACGGAGGTCAGAAGCAGGTGTCAGATCCCGTGGAACTGGAGCTACAGCTAGGAAGTGAACCCAGGATCAAGAACACGTGCTCTTTACTGTTGCACCTAAATACAATTTTTATTCTTTACCTTGACTCTTAAAGACTAGCTTACAATGTCATGTTTCCCTGTTTTTATTTGTTAAGTCACTGTTTGTCCCCAGGCTCAGCTACACTCCTTTTTGGCCATCAAGATTTCTGAGGTTTATCTTCAATATTTTATAAGAAAATATTTCCCAGAACTCAAGGGACACTAACTCTTCACAAAAAGTCACAAGAGAACTCTTGCATCTTCATATCTGCCTCAAACACCCCAAGTAAGGCAACACACTGCGAGTATAAAAGCCTCCAAGGAAAGGAGAGGAAGTCAGTTATCTCTAGGTCTACATTGAAATGAAAGGATTAAGGCGGGAGGGCTGGACTCGGCTCTCTTCTAAGGTCACTAGAAGTAAAGTAAGTGAGGTAGGCCTGCAGTTGTGCTATCACAAGAGGGCGGGAGGATTAAAAATGGAGGCGCTAAAGCCCAGGGCAACGGCCAGCCTGGCTTGAGAACTGCTTTAAAAACTTAAAAGTCAGGAGCCATTAGGCAGAGTGTGCCAGTGGGTATCGGTATCTGTTTTATCTGTGCCGACACAGCTTGAAACCCAACAGTTTCTAGCTTCCATTAAAAGGTAACTAAAAAGATAAAACTTTGAAAATCTTGCCATCCTCAAAGGTGAGACTCAGATCTATCTGCCCTTGTGCACGAGGCTGAGGAGTATGTGTGAGGAGCCCACCAGTGCACCTGCCGTGTCTCACAGCAGCCACGGAGGGTCCCTGCAGCCTGTACATATGAGATAGCATTTGACATGTGAGTGTGGGTTTCAGAAGGAGATGTCTTTGACCAGTTTGTACTGGTCCTGAGGGTCACTGCTAGCACTTTTCACCAATGACACTGCAATTGTCCTAGTTTGAGTTAACAAGTCGTTGTCACTTTATAATGGAATGGACAGAAATCAAAGACAAGAAACGGTAATAAAGATGTCCAAAATGTAAAAGTGGGGATAAGGAAAAGAACAAAAAGAAAGAAGAAAAAAGAAGAAAGAGGATGTCAATAAAAGAATATCTGTGTCGTAAAGCATCAGTAGTTATGTTTTTCTTATGTAGGCTCAAAGAAAGCAGTGGTGGCACATGACAGGGCAATGGGGACAGAAGGGTTCCAAGTCAGATGAAAGGCCAGGGTAGAGCTCCACTGACGCGCTCCTGCCCGGGGAAAGCAGCTTCCTGTTAGCCCACGCTGCTTTCAGAGAGGGGATGGCCAGTGCTGAGGGGTGGGACAGCTTCTCAGTGGGCAGTCCCTCCGAGCCCCATTTCATGTCACAGATGAAATGACAAGAAACTACAAATGTTGTGCCTTTAAATTATCTCCAGAAAGGCAACTTCAAATGAATCGCCCAAAATAAAGCAACTTGGTTCCATGCAGCAATCAAAACAAGACAAAACCTAGCTTGGCCTTGGCAGACATGGGCCCTAGGTGAGATCTTTCTAACATCTTTCTGTGACAGGTGTCAGAGGTGAAGAAAGAAAAGGGAAGGGAGGATCATGTGAGTATCGTACCTTTGCTCCAGTTGCCTCATGGCTGTAGTGATTTTATTGGTCTTTTCTTCTAGTCGGGCAATTATTTCATTTTTTTCTTTCAAGCCATCTTCAGAGCCCTATTTATAAAAACAAAACAGCTATGGTGGTTTTGATTTTGAAACCTAAACTTTAGGCCAAGTACAGTTGTGTTTGCCTTGGAATCCTAGCACTCAGAAGGCAGAGGTAGGATTGTGGGTTCAATACCAGCCTCACTACACAGGGGCATTGAGGCCAGTCCCTTTCAAAAATAACCAAAATACTGGATGCACCAGAGAGGAGCTCAGAAGATCCACATTGCTGACTTGTGGAGTTGGTCCTCTGGAGTCCATCTGATGGAGCCTGTCCTCTGACGTCCACACATGCCCCAAGGCACATGCACAGCCCACTCACAATAATACAACAAACCTCATGCTTCAATGTGATTGAAAAATAACAGGCTGAGCATGGTGGCTCACACCTTTATCCTAGCGCTCAGTAATGAGGCAGAGACAGTGGATCTCTGAGTTTGAGGCCAGCCTGCTCTATAGAGTGAGTTTTAGAACAGGAAAAATCCTGGGGTGGGGGGTTTCATTTTAAAACATTTAAGTTGAGTAAGGTAGAGGTGGGCAATGTAAATTCAAGGCCAGGGCTACCAGGAAGAGGCCTTGTCTCAAAATGACAACTGAGTGTGAGATGGTTCAGTGGGTAAAGGTGTTTGCTGCCAATCTGGAAAATCAAAGTTGGATCCTCAAGGTCCATACAATGAAAGAAAACTGCCTACTCCACAAGGTGTGACCTGTACGTGTGTGAACTGTGGTGTGCACACCAAAAAATAACATTGTAAAACATTATTGTCAGGTGTGGAGCACAGGCCTTTAGTTCCTGCACTGCAGAGGCAAAAACAGGCAGATCACTGAGTTCAAGGCCAGCCTGGACTAAGAATTAAGTTCTAGGCTAGTCAAGGCTACACAGTGAGACCCTATCTCAAAGACAAAATGTTGAATTAGAGGCTGGAAAGATGACTCAGTGATTAAGATAACTTGTTTTGGCAGAGGGCCTCAACTTGTCCCCAACATTCACATGGTAGCTGACAACCCTCTACAACTCCCATTCCAGAGGAATCCATGCCCTCTTTGGACCTCTAACGGCACAAGGCATGCATGTGGTACACACTCATACAATCTGCATTTTTTTAAAATAGTGAAATTTATAAACTGGGAAGAGAGAGGAAGAAGGGGAGATAGATTTGGAACTGGATGGGTGGGATGTCCCTAACCTGATGAGGCCTAGGGTTGGATCTCAGCACAAAATGGGTGTGTGTGTCATTTTTTGTGAATTTGTACCTGAGATGTACAAGTTAGTTACTGCCTGTAGTAACAATTTCAAGTCAACTAAGTCTTGTATTGGGGGAACAAAATAGGCCAGCGAGCTGGCTCAGAAGGTAAAGCACTTGCCACCACGCCTGTTTTCATCTCTAAAACCATGTGTTGGAAGGAAAGGATTGACTCCCACAGGTTATCCTCCAACCTCCACATCTGCACCTTAGCATGCGTGTGCTTGTAATGTCAGTGCTGGAAGGAAGGAGTCACTAGAGGCAGACAGCCTGGCCACCCTTCCTGTGTGTCTACTGACCTGTGAACAAGCAGCTGGGTAGCTAGGGCTGTACGCCACTCCCACCACTGCCATCCCCAGCATGGCTGACTAGCCCTCAAACTGTGACAAAAGGACTCCTTCCTTAAATTACCATAAGTATTCTGTGCCAACAATGAAAAGGGGAATATACCACCTCAAAGGAGAAAGGATCCAGGCGTGGTGGCACGCACTTAATTCCAACACTTAGGAGGCAGAGGCAGTTATGAGGCCAGCCTTGTCCACGTAGTGAGCTCCAGGACAGCCAGGGCTATATAAAAGAAACCCTGTCTCATAAAACAGAAATCAAGGTGCAAGTGGCTCAGTGGTACAATGTTTGTCCATCATGCATGAAACCATGAGTTAGTTAGCTTCCTAACAATGCCAAGAGTCAAAGAACATTGTGTACCTGCAGCTTTTGATACATCTCAATGTTGATTGCTTTGACTTCTTCCAGCTGTTGCCGAAGGCCTATCAGAGTGTCTTGTTTCTCGTGAATATCTTTCTCCAACAACTTCATGGCCAGCTCGATCTCGTGCTTCATGCCAACTTGTACTGATAGCTCATTCTCCGCATCCTGCAATGTCACAGTGTCTTCAATCTCAGGTTATCAAAACCAGATGTGCAACCGTTAACAAGACTGGGAGCACTGTTCCACTCCTCTGTTCCGTTTAAGTCTATATTGAACATCAGCCTGCCTGGTGTGATGGTTCACACATGTAGTCCCAGCACTGAAGAGAATGGAACTGGAGGACTACTTTGAGTTCAAGGCTAGCCTGGGCTACACAGTGAGGTCTGTTTCAAAAACAAGGTCTGGGCCTACTGCTGTACACCTTCAATCTAGCACTCCTCAGGAGGCAGGGGCAGGAGGATCACTGGGGCTGAAGTTAGCCTGGTTGGTCTACACTGAAGGTCCAGACCAGCCAGAGCTACATAGTGAGATCTCATCTGTCCTAGCTTGCATTCTATTGCTGTGACAAAACAGTAAACAAAAGTAACTTATGAGACAAAGGGTTTATCTGGCTTACGGTTATAGCCCATCAGCAGAAGGCAGGAACTGGAGCAGAAACCATAGAGGAATGCTGGCATCACCCAGGGCCACCTGCCTGGAATGGTACTGTCCACACTGGGCTGGACCCTCACACATCAGTCATTTTTTAAAAGAAAAATGCCTCACAGACTTATTTACAGACCAATTCAATGGGTTGAGGTTCTCTTTTCAGGTGACTCCAGTTGTTAACAAAAACTAGCTAGCACACTGAAACAAAACAATCAGATGAAGACAGACAGGAAGAGTGCACTGAAAGGCTTGCAGTAGCCTCTTTGCCTAGGCAATGAGTTTCTACATTTTGCCTCATTAAATTGTATGTGTACAGTTTTTTGTGTATGTCCCACCATCTGGAAGCTAAAGTTTTAAATATGATGTTGCTAACATATATTTCACTCTATTCTCTTACGTATTGTTTCTGTGATGGTGGTTTGCATTTACATTAACAACCACAGATTGTAACTCAGTTTTAAAAATACTGAGAGGTGTGGGTGTTTAGTTTTGATTTTTAAGACAGGCTTTCTCTCTGTAACTAGAACTTGCTTTGTAGACTAGGCTGGCCTCAAACTCATTGAAATTCCCTTGCCTCTACCTCCTGGAGATTAAAGCTGTGCGTCACCAAGACCAGGGTTAGGTTGGGGTTTTTTTGTTTTGTTTTTCCAACTTTTTGATTCGTTGTAAGTTTCACATCACTGCACACCAGTCCTACTCATCTTCCCATCCCCCTCTTCCCTTGCAACCTGCCCCCCCCAAAAGAAAATATAAAACTTTCATAGAAAACATCGAGATGTTTTTAAAGCCACATCACTCCATGGGGGTCATATTTAGCTTTATGGTGCAGCCTAGAAATCACCTGTGGTGTGTCTAGGGTGGAATGTCTGGACCATTAACTAATAGAGGAGGGCCCAGCCCACTGTGTGTAGTGCAGTTCCCTGGGCATGTGGGCCTGAGCTATATAAAGCTAGCTGAGCACCTCTGGGTGAGCAGACAAGCTTCAGGCTTCAGCCTTACGTTCCTGCCTTGCCTTCTCCTAGTGAAGGACTGTGACCAACTCTTTCCTCCTCTACGTAGACTGCAGTCAGTGTTTTATCACAGCAACAGAGAAGACTAGAACAGTGGGCAAAGGGCTTGACCGCCAGGCCTGATGAGCCGGGTTCAATCCCTGTGGCAGAAGAACCACATGATAGAAGGGAGAACTGACTGGCAGGTTAAGCCTCTGACCTCCACACATGTGCCATGGCAGCATGTGTGTAGTAAATGCAAAAGCAGTGTCGGTGCATGATGGGTGTTAGGTTCTACACCTCCAGGAGACTAGGGCTGAGACACCTGAATGGTGTTGCCTGAGACTAAATTATCCCAAGAATTTTGCTAAAGTAACTGTAAGGTTAAATTACCTGTCGGAGCTGCGACTCATCTCGAAGCTGCCTTCTGGCCTCATTATACATCTCATCTAGACCTTGCCGGGAATGCTTGTATGTTTGAAGCTCCGTTTCTACATCCACTTTGGTAACCTAGGAAGAAAAGGGCACACCATCACATGGGCTCTGTCATCCCACATACCTAGCCTCCATGACTCAGGATCCCAGTCCTCCTCTGTAGCGGTGACTCACCTCCAGGTGCTGCCGAGTCCTCATTAAGATCAACTCATTTTCACTACGTAACTGATGGTTTTCTTCTTGAAGCTTTATGATATTATTCTTCGCTATTGCTAGCTGCAAATTGTGAAATACAAAGAGCCATTCTGAGCATCTTTGGGTAGACTTTCTGCACAGGCTATGTGTGTGGCTACAAAGTGCAGGGAAGAAAACCCTAAAACCACTAAGAACAATCTCACACTGTACAGAAGCTTCCATCAGAAAAATGTGCTGTGGGCTGGAGAGATGGCTCGGCAGCCAAGAGTATTTCCTGTTCTGCAGTGGACCGACGTCCAGTTCCCAGCATCCACACAGGAACTCACAACCATCTGCAACTCCAGTTCCAAGGATCTGATGCCTTCCTCTGGCCTCCGTGGGCACCAGGATACATGTGGTACACGGGCATGCATGCAGGCAAAACAATCATACACATACAAATAGGTGTGTTCATCTTGTTTATTTTGGTGGAGTTTTTTTTTTTTTAAGACAGGAACTCACCATATAGCTGTGGGTGGACTTGACTTCAGATCTGTCTGCCTGTTTCCTGAGTGCTGAGACATATATTATTCCTGAGTGCATAGACTATATTATTATTTTCACTGTTCCTTTTTTAGAGTTGTGTGTGTGTGTGTGTTGCCTGCATGTATGTTGCCTGGTATCTAGATTTCAAAAGAGGGTGTTGGATTTCCTGCATCTGGAGTTACAGACGTTGTTAGCCACCATGTAGGTGCTGGGAATTGGACGCCTGGTCTCTTGCAAGAGTGGTGTACTTGTCAGACTCACCGTATGTGGAGTGCAGTGCGGGAGGAAGTGATGTGTAAAGCAGGCACACTGTAAAGATGTGTACACATGAAGAGAGATGGTGCTGGGTTTGAAAATGTGACAAATGTTCATGGTGACTCAACAGGATACCCACCCCATGGATGTGACAGGTGACAGGACTCCAAAACTGTGTCCACTCAGACACTTTAGCATCAGAGCTTTGTACTAATGCCCAGGAACCTTGACTCTGAAGCCCAGAGTGAAAAGAAAACTCCTGAATGAGTAGAGCGGGGGCCATTCCCTGAGAGTGGCAGCAGTCTGTACGTTCCAGAACACTCTATAGAGCTCCAGAGTATCACCAAGAGGCACTCCCACAGCAGTGCACATGATGTCCCTAAGTGTTCCCGATACATACATGATGTCCCTAAGTGTTCCCGATACATACATGATGTCCTTACGTGTTCCCAGTATACACGATGTCCCTAAGTGTTCCCGATACATACATGATGTTCTTAAGTGTTCCCGATACATACATGATGTCCCTAAGTGTTCCCAATACATACATGATGTTCTTAAGTGTTCCCAGTATACACATGATGTCCCTAAGTGTTCCCGATACATACATGATGTTCTTACGTGTTCCCAGTATACACATGATGTCCTTAAGTGTTCCCAATACATACATGATGTCCCTAAGTGTTCCCAGTATACACATGATGTCCCTAAGTGTTCCCAATACATACATGATGTCCTTATGTGTTCCCAGTATACACATGATGTCCTTAAGTGTTCCCAATACATACATGATGTTCTTAAGTGTTCCCAGTATACACATGATGTCCTTAAGTGTTCCCAGTATACACATGATGTCCCTAAGTGTTCCCGATACATACATGATGTCCCTAAGTGTTCCCGATACATACATGATGTCCCTAAGTGTTCCCGATACATACATGATGTTCTTAAGTGTTCCCAGTATACACATGATGTCCTTACATGTTCTCAATACATACATGATGTCCCTAAGTGTTCCCAATATACACATGATGTCCTTACATGTTCTCAATACATACATGATGTTCTTAAGTGTTCCCAGTATACACATGATGTCCCTAAGTGT
Source organism: Tokudaia tokunoshimensis (assembly GCA_036184795.1). Lineage (NCBI taxonomy): Eukaryota > Metazoa > Chordata > Mammalia > Rodentia > Muridae > Tokudaia > Tokudaia tokunoshimensis. The sequence goes on from BTHU01000021.1 coordinate 24,275,509, forward strand.
TCCCAATACATACATGATGTTCTTAAGTGTTCCCAGTATACACATGATGTCCCTAAGTGTTCTCAATACATATATGATGTTCTTAAGTGTTCCCAATATACACATGATGTCCTTACATGTTCCCAATACATACATGATGTTCTTAAGTGTTCCCAGTATACACATGATGTCCTTATGTGTTCCCAATACATACATGATGTTCTTAAGTGTTCCCAGTATACACATGATGTCCTTATGTGTCCCCAATACATACATGATGTTCTTAAGTGTTCCCAATATACACATGATGTCCTTACATGTTCTCAATACATACATGATGTTCTTAGATGTTCCCAATATATACATAATGTCCTTAAGTGTTCCCAATACATACATGAAGTCCTTATGTGTTCCCAGTATACACATGATGTCCTTACGTGTTCCCAATATATACATGATGTTCTTAAGTGTACTTTTGGGTTTTTTCGTTTGGTTGGTTTGTTTTGTTCTTTTGAGACAGAGTCTCATGTAGGTCAGGCTTGCTCAAATTCAGTGATATGTAGCTGAGGCTGGCCTTGCTACCCTACCATTTCCCTGCCTCCCATGAGCTGGGATCATAGGTGTGTGTCACCATGCTTGGCCTCACATATGCATTTCTTATTTGTAGGAATTCAACTATCACAACTGCTTGGTTTGGAAAGAAATCAGGACAATTCTAAAAATGATTCTAATTAACGTGGAAAAATTCTACCTTATTAAGAAAATAGGTTTAACAGACTTAAAGGAAAAATATCAAGTGCACATCTTTAATCCTGGAACTTGGGAAGCAGAGGAAAGCCTAGTCTACACAGTGAGACCCTATCTCAAATAAATAATCTCAAGAAGCAACTCTACAAATAGAAGAGCGGAATTTTTAAAAGGTTTATTTATGGGCTGGAGAGATGGCTCAGCTGTTAAGAGCACTGACTGCTCTTCCAGAGGTCCTGAGTTCAATTCCCAGCAACCACATGGTGGCTCACAACCATCTGTAATGGGATCTGATTCCCTCTTCTGGTGTGTCTGAAGACAGGATTATACAGTCCTGTTCATGAGGAGAAATATCTGATTACAACACATAGTTGTAATGAGAATCTCATTCCATGAATTTAGGATTCTGTGTGACTTTTGTCTCTGGGGCTGATGTCCAGTTACAATCACAAATAACAGTACTCCAGAGTATGCAATTGGGAACTTAAGGTCTATGTGTGTTCTCTAGAACCCACAATCTTGGATTGCAATGCCCACCATGTGTAGGTGTGTGTGCGAGAGGTAATCATGTGACTGTGTGTCCATGTCTGTCTGTGTGTCTGTTCTGATGTGGTGGATGCTAACAGCATTCACAATTAAAACAGAAAGGATCACAAACAGCAGGTACTCAGAAAACAAGCGTCATTGCCGGGGACGGTACCTCCTCGATCAGCTTCGTGTTGGACTTTTCTAACGAGTCCACTCTTGAATGGAGGCTGCTGACGGTGCTGCTGGAAATGGCAATGAAAGAAACTCATTCAAAATCCACAAGTTCAGAAAGGCTAGGACAGTGTACCTCCCCCAGCCTGCAGTTACTGACATGGACCAGAGACCCAGAACAAACTCTTAGAGGGGAACAATTTCATTAACCTGCTTAACTGGAACTGAGCTAGAATAGCAACAAAGATCACAGCAAAACAGTCAACATTTCTATTCAGATTTCTCTTGGACTGACTCAGCCCAGGGCCTTGAGCAGGTAAAGTGCACCCATCTACAGTGGAGATGCGGCAGCAGCCTTTGGACCTTTTCTTTTAGCTTTGGATCTTCTTTTTTTTTTTAAGACAGGGCCTTGTTTAGGTCAGCCTGGTCTCAAACTGACTAGCAGAACCTTGACTATCTGACTCTACATCTACTTCCCAGTACTGGGGTTATTATACGCATGGGACACAGTTCTCCCTGTCTTACTGATTTCTGTTCTGCATGTAGCCGGCCCCTCAAGTGCCTCTCAAAAGTACTTAGCAATCAAAGATGCTAGGTAGAAAGGAGTAAAGAGTAAGCTGGAGACAAAGCAGACCCTACAGGGAGATTCTTTAGTAAGTGCTCAGAATACTCACTTGAGTTGTCTGTTTAGTTCTTCAACATAATTCTTTTGGTCTAAGATGGCAGCAATTTGAACGTTCCTATGATGGGAGGAAAGAGGAGCTTAAAATATGCCTAAATCATCTGGAAAGGTGTAAAAATCACCACAGTGATAAAATACGACTTTGCTTTTAAAACAGGCTGCCATACATCAGTGAACTGAGCACTAGGAAGCCTGCTAAGCCACCTACTTGCTAATGGGTCATTAAACATTTTAAACTTAGAGCCAATTAGATAATAAGCCACCACTGGCATGAAATAGTTACTAAGGTGTCTCTCAGCAAGGACAGAAAAGACCAAGACCCCTACTGTGGACCAAAGTCAACCGCTAAGGGACTTTTCTTTATCTGTCCAGTAGAAGCTTTTAAAGAAAGTAAAAGCACAAGCCAGGGTTCTAGGGAGGGAAGAACAGAAACCACACGGTGAACAGACAGCTCAACTTCATTCGCAAATAGCTACATGAAAAGTACAACCCCGGGAGGAGGAGGAGGAGGAGGAGGACATACCTTTCTTTGTTTCCAATCTCTTCGTCATTCTTTAAATACATTGAGAAATCAATCACTCCAACCTGAAGTTAATAAACCCATTTTTATTTAAAGACAAGTACTGGTCAGCAGGTCTGGCTTGAGGGATGAGAGGTCAGGGAAGCCTGCCCCTGGGGTCTCAGTGGGTGCTTCTGGGATGTTTAGGTCCTGATAGCTCTGAGCTAAGGAACGGTGGTTTATCCCGTCTTTATTTAAAACCTGAACAGACCACAAGGAGCCAGATGAACTGTGGCAGCTGGAACCTGACTGAGGAAGCCACTGCTGAGGACTTGTGGCCGTGGCCTTGCCGGCTGCTCTGCTCTGGCCACCCTTTCTGCCATATTGCTCCCTGGACACCACAGGCCCAAAGCTCAAGCCCCGGCCAGAACCCTTTAAAACCAGGAGCCCAAATCAACACTTTCCCTCCTTTGTGGTGGTTTGAATGACAAGTGGCTCCCCACAGACTCATGTATCTTAACACTGGTCCCCAGATGGCGTCACTGTCTGAGGGGTTATGGACCCTCCTTCCAGCCTCGGTACGCTTTCAGGGTTTCAGGCCACACTCCATTTCCTGTTCTCTCTGCTGATCAGCGGGCTTCCTGTTCCTTGGCATGCCATGCCTTCAGGACCCCAGCCCTCTGAACTGAGAGCCAGAATAAGCTCTAAGTTGCTTTGGGGAATGATATTTCATCCTAACAACAGAAAAGTAATACTTAAGCTGTTTCTATCAGGTGTTTGTCTAACACAACATGCAAATGAATTTTGCTCAAGTGACTAACAGCACTGTGTACAACTTAGAGCTACAAGGACCCAGGAAGAGCTGTGCGCAAGGAAGACACAGGTCTGCATGACCCACAGTCACTCACCTGGGAGTCTAGGTCCTCTCCCTTCACACACAGATTGGCATCGATCACGTTCAGGCCGACCAGCAGCCCGACAATCACGGCTCCCTCCTCCTCCATCATCAGAGCATGGTACTCATAGAACTCGCTGGGGACATGAGATCAGAGACCTTCATCACAAATCTAACTCTCACAGCTCAGCTTTGAAACCTTAACACCTTGTCAACCTCATCTCCCACCTTGTAGATATGAATCCACCTAAGTTCCTCTAAATTACACTAAACGCTTAACCTGTAAAAAGGCTCGATGTCTATATAAAAAAACAAAAGGACTGAAGGAGGTAGGAGAGAGAGACATTTTGAGGGAAAAACAGAAAGAAAAAAGTGTAATGCTGGGCATGAAAACTTGTGCCTTGAATCCCCAGGAGGCTGAGACAGGAGGATTCCTATAAGTTCATGCCTAGTCTGAATTCTAAGTTCCAGGCCAGCCTGGTGCAAAGTTAGACCATGGCTTTTTTTTCCCATTATTTTATTATTTTATACATGTGTTTTGCCAACATGTATCTATATATGCCACATGCATACAGTGCCCACAGAGGCTGTAAGAAGGCGTCCAAGTCCCTGCAACTGCCACTGTGGGTGCTGGGAACTGAACCCAGGTTTTCTAGATGAGCCTCCAGTGCTCTTAGCTGCTGAGCCATCTCTCCAGCTTGTGAACCGTGTCTTAGAGTCAGAACGGAGGTAACCTGGAAGTCTGGGATGCGGGACTCTCAGGCCTCAGAAACTGCTGCAGATCTGATTATAACACTTGTAATTATAGCTGACATTTCGGTCCCCACATTCACTAAGTCCTTGGAATAGTTGGCTATGGTGACACATGCCTTTAATCTTAGCACCCAGGAGGCAGAAGTAGGCAGATCTCTTGAGTCAGAGGCTAGCCTGATCTGTATAGCAAATTCCAAGCCAGCCATGGCTACTAGTGATGCCATGTCACAAGCAGATTTTGTATGTTTGAACATTTTGCTTGCACACATGTATGTGCACCAGCATGGTCCCTCAAAGGCCAGCAGGAAGCAGAGGATCCCCCAGAATTAGATGGTTGTGAGCTACCACGTATGCACTGGGAACGGAACCCTGGTTCTCTGTAAGAACAGCAAGTGCTCTTAACTACTCAGACACCTCTCTAGAGCCTAAGTATTCTTAAGGGTAGGTAACCATCAACCAAGGGCACATGGTAAGCACTCTAAAAGTGTCCAAGCGAGAGACTTGGTCCCCCGGCACACTGGCGCACACCGGTAGTCCTAGTGCTTGAACGGTAGAGACAAGAGGAGCAAGAACTCAAGAGAGTCATCCTAGGTTACGAAGTAAGTTCAGGACCAATCTGAGCTATATGAGACCCTGCTGAGAGAGGGGGAGGGAGAGAGAAAGAGGGCCTTGCAAGAGAACAGGCTAAAACTGACGTTACCAGTTTTCTTATGATCAGGAAAAGCTCAGGTGCCATTAAGCGTTATGTGTGTCACCTCCGGCTTTAATCGGGCCTCAGAATACTGTTGAGGACGCTCAGTGCTTCAACTATGCCCGTTCTCGTTTCCCAAATGCAAAAGGCTAAGATGTGAAACCGGAGTCATAAAACCAAACACAGACCACTATTCCCGAAACAGAGGGGGCGGGCCAAGAGAACCCAGGCCAGGGGTCACCCGGGGCCAGCTCCCTTTGAAGACTCACTGCGCTGCTTTGGAAGCTGTCTTAAATGTTTGACCTTCAGTTAAGCATTGCTCACGAAACGGCTGAAGTGTTCATTAAAGTTCTTAAAAAGGAATCGTCACTCAAACCCCCAAGTCCCATTGCAAATGTATCCACGAAATTATAATTCAGATGAAAGGAAGTGACTTGGAATTGTGCTGAGGTTACCCCGTGTTCAGCGATAAAGAGCTGATGGGACTTCTCTCGGGCTGGGTGCTCGTTGGTGGCATGTCCCTCTCCTGTCCTTTGCCGCTCCTTTTACTTTACGGTATTTCATACATCTTTCTTCACCTCTTTTTTGGATGTCAACATACAGACGCAATAAAAACTGAACATGATCTAATGATACTGACCTTAGGAGCTCCCTCTGGATAATTAAGCAACGCAAGTAATCGGCCATTTTTTTCTGCATGAGGGCTAACCGGAGCCACGCTCTAGCCCGGCCAAGGGGAGTCCTAGGAAGAAGAGCCCTGGGTTACCAGACAGCCTTAGTGCTAAATTCGCTGGCCACGTGCTCCGTACCTGTTGATAAACACTGTCTACCTTTAGAAGGAGATGCTGATGTCTGAAGGGGGGCGGGGCGAGGATGGAAAGGTGCGCATGCGTACCTGTGCTCCTTCGACCAAGAGGACACACCCAGAAACCCAAGACTGGCTTTCCTCTATTGCTTCTCCACTTATTTTTGGACATGGTCTCTCACTGAACCTAAATGGGTGTTTTACATGCATCTATATACATATAGTGCCTGCAGAGGCCAAAAAAGGGCATTGGATCCCCTAGAACTGGGCAGGGATATAAGAGTTGTGAGCTGACACATGGGTACTGGGAAATCAAATTCTTGTCCTCTCGAAGAACTGAGCCATCTTTCCAGTCCCTTAAGCTAGTTTTTTGAGCAAGCAATTTTTCTTCTGGGTGGGTTTTTTTTTTGAGATTTTACTTTTATTTATGTATATAAGTGTTTGCTTGAATGTATGTTTGTGTGTCATGTATGTGCAGGACCTGCCCACCGAGGAGAGAAGTGGGTGTCAGGTGCCCTAGAACTAGAGATACAGACGGTTGTGAGGCACCGCATAGGAATCAAACACAGGTTCTCTGGAGGAGGAGCAGTCAGCGCTCCTAACCACTGAGCCATCTCTCTAGGTCCCAGTTATCAAGTACAGCTGTAAGCTTTGGAAGAAAGAATGCTCTAAAATATCACTTCTGTTAGAGGTTTTATATCATAGTGGGCTGAGCCTTCACACCTACATCATGGCACACGTGTCTGCAAGGAAACACACAATACTACTGAACATGCATGCGCGGGCACACATACACATACACACACACACACACACACACACACACACACACACACAAATATTTGAGGTAAAAATAAAAACAGCTACACCATCTTATTCCTAAGGATTAGGGGCTGCTGTGACAAGCCTGGTGCCCCGAGTTCCAGCCTCAGATCTCACCGTGTAAGGAGAAGGCTGACCTTAAAAGTCCTTCTCTGACCTCCATACACATGCATGCTACAGCATCCACATGCCCTCTCATCCCCACAGACACATCACACATATGTGTTCATGTGCACATACGCGCACGCGCACACACACACACACAATAATAACAAAATATAAGTTTAAAAAGTGGAGGAACCAGGTGTGGTGACACACGTCTTTAATCCCAGCACTGGGGAGGCAGAGACAGGGGGAATTCTGTGAGTTCGAGGTCTATGAGTGAATTCCAAGACAGTCAGACATACATAATGAAACCCTGTCTCAAAAAAAAAAAAAAAAGTAATTTCCTAACTTGAAAAAAGTTTCCCACCTTCATGGTTTCTGAGCTAGAATGCACCAGCTTGCGGGGTTTCTAGTTGTTGTTGCTGTTGTCCAGACAGTTTCTCTGAAGGTGGTAAAGCAGCCTGTGAGATGGACAGATATACTTCAGGGAACAATCGACCATACTTACTTAAGACCAGGCAAATCCCGGACGCTCGCTCCAATTTCCTCTGCTTCTGGGTATAGCTTCTCCACCAGTTCCAGAGGGCCCCAAATAGTTTTGTTATAACTCAAAAATGATTTTCTCACTGGATTAAAAAAAATAAAAAACATGTAATCTCAACTCATGAAATGGGAGTAACATCATCTTTAAATACCTAGTTTCAGATCTGGAGAGTCGGTCCAGTGGCTCACAGTGCCTCCTCATCAGGCACGAGGCCTGAGTCAATCCAGTACCCACATGGCAAGTTGGGCATGGTTGTGTGTGTGCCTGGGACCCCAGCATCGGAGGGTGGAGAAGGGCAGCCCTAAGGGCTCACTGGTTAACCTACCCAAGTCAAACTATGAGTTTCCAGTTCAGAGAGAGAGCCTGGCTCTAGACAGTAGGGCAGAGAGCAACAGAAAGGCACTCACTCACCCACTCTGGTCATTGCATGTGCTCATACTGTACAAATAACCACCTGCACACACATACATGCACATACACACAAACACACACACACAGACACACACATAGACACACACTCACACAGACACTCATACATACACACATACACACACACTCACACAGACAGACACACATACATACACACACATACACACACACAGTCACACAGACAGACACACATACATATACACACACACACGCATACACATACACACACACACACACACACACACACACACGTACATATAATGTCAGCTTTATGAGAGACTGGGGCAAGAGGATCGGAAATTTAAGGCCTGCCTAGATAACTTAGTGATATCCTGTCTCAATGGAAAGGAAAGAAGGTGGGGCTGGAGAGATGGCTCAGCGGTGAAAAGCACTGACTACTCTTCCAAAGGTCCTGAGTTCAATTCCCAGCAACCACATGATGAGATCTGGTGCCCTCTTCTGGGATGCAGATAAAATATGATATATATAATAAGTAAATCTTAAAAGAAAAAAAAGTTAGGCAGTGGTGACACACACCTTTGATCCCAGCACTTGGGAGGCAGAGGCAGGCGAATTTCTGAGTTCGAGGCCAGCCTGGTCTACAGAGTGAGTTCCAGGACAGCCAGGGCTACACAGAGAAACCCTGTCTCGAAAAAAAAAAAAAAAAAAAAGGGAACATTTGCCTAGCATGTACAAGTACAAGGTTGTTCTAGGTTTAATCCCTAGCACCACCAGAAATAAGTCAATGCATACATACATTATATGTACACACACAACATCTTGGCTGGTCTTTCGTATGAGGAACATCCAGGTATGTAACTATACAGTAGTAGCCCACATCAAAATAAAAACATCTTAAGTCTATTAAGTAAACCCAGGACAGAGTCAGGTATAGGGGCACACCTAGGAGGCAGAGGGGGAAGAGTCACAAGGTTACGCCTCCATGGACTACAGAGAAAGTTTAAGATCAGCTGACAAACTGCACTATCTTGTCTCAAAACATAAGCCATGATAAGATCTCTGAAGGTGTAAGAGACATACATAGCTCAGAGGCAGAACGCTAACCTAGGATGCACAAGGCCCTTGTATTGAAAGAAGAAAAGCACAATAAACGTACTTTCCTAGTAAATACAATTGTAACTTTTATTTTGACATTAGGTGACAGAGAAACATTTGGACTGGGAATATAGTTCCCCTGACAGACTGCTTGCCTACCAAGCTGGAAGCCCCGGGATTGAGCCTAGCACTGCATGAACATCCAGTCACCACAGCCTGTCTGTCACCAGGGAGGTGGGAATAGAAGCCTTGGGGTCAAGAGTTCTAGGTTGCTGGGCTAAGCAGCACCCGCCTTTAACCCCAGCACCTCTGAGACCGCTTTGTGAGACTGAGGCCAGCCTGGTCTACACAGACAGTTCCAGGACAGCCAGGGCTACACAGAGAAACCCTGTCTCAAAAAGCCGGGGGGGGGGGTGGGGGGAATCAGTTCAAGGACATGCTCAGTTAACAGCAAGCTTGCTACAGGAGAGATCTTGTCTCAAGCTGCTCTTCTGAGAAAAGGGCTTGCTTCTCCACAACAGATTTCCAGGGGATCTGATGCCCTCTTCTGGTGACCTTGCACACTGCAGGTAGGCGGCGCATAGATAAACATGCAGTCATTAAAATAAAAGAAAAAATAAAACACCATATATTTGTTTTTCTTACTAATCAGGCTGTCTGCAGATATGATGTGACTGTCATAGGCACTGCCTAAGCAAGGGCGGCCACCGAGAGCGACCTTACTGTGGGGGCAAAATCTCAGAGGCTAAACAGCGATGCATTAAAATAAGCCTGTGACTACAATACCTAATTCACTGTGGTTATGAAGTAAAGGATAATGCATCCTGAAAACAATGCAAAACTCAACTGTTTGAAGGCCATGATCAGCAAATTCCAATTTATCACTTTAGGAGAAAGAGTTTTTATCACTACCATTTTAAAAAGTAAAGAAAGGGAGCAGGCTGGAGAGATGGCTTCTGGGTAAAGGCACCCCGCAAGCCCCACACCAGAATCTGATCCCCAGGACACACAATGGAAGCAGAGACTGGATTCCTGCAAGGTCGGTCAGTCTGTCTGTCTGTCTGTCTCTCTCTCTCTCACACACACACACACACACACACTCACACCCTGGCACGTAATTGGTAATTTCCTGACACACTAAAAGCGCCTGTGAGATGTGCTGGCCACATGGCTCAGGGGTTAAGAGAATATATATACTGTTCCCCTGGGGGACCTCACCCAGCCCACCTGTAATGCCAGATCCACAAGATCACAGGCCTTGCTGCACTCGTAAATATGCACCCACACACATATAACAAAAAATAAATTTAAAAATCTTTTTTAGGAACTGGGGAGATAGCTCAGTGGTTAAGAGCACCAACTGCTCTTCCAGAGGCCATGAGTTCAAATCCCAGCAACCACATGGTGGCTCACAACCATCCTTAACGAGAAACAAATAAAGAACCTATTGGCCGGAGCAAGTGGGGGCCAGAGCAAGAAGGGGGGGGGGATCCTTGTTCAGAGTATCTGTGGGCTGGACAGGCGGCTTAGCAGGGAAAGGCCCTTGCTGCTCCTCCAGTGTTTAGAATTCAGTTCCCAGCATTCAGGTCAGGAGGCTCCCAACTGTCTCTGACTCCTGCTTCAGGGCACCAGACACTGCTCCTTCTGGCATCCTGGGGTAACTGAATGCATATGGCACAGAGATGCATACACGCACACAAAAATATAATTAAAGTATCGGGGGTGGGGCTGGAGATGGAACACAGTAGTTACGAGTATATGCTGCTTAGTAAAGGACCTGGGCTCGGTTCCTGGCACCCACCTGGAACTCAAGCCCCAGACCTCCATGGGCACCCACACCCACATGCACCTCTACACATAAGAATTTATTTGTTTCCAGACAGGGTCTCACTCTGTAGCTCTGAGACATAATTTGAAAAAACTAAATCTTTTTTTTTTAAGGTATCTGGAAGCTGGACTTGGTGACATACATCTATAGTCCCAGCTACTGAGGAAGCCGGGGCAGGAAGACTGCTTGACACTAAGAATTATAGAGCAGCCACAGCAACACTGAACATCTCATCTCAAACGTCCAGAGGAGAGTACTTTAGACAGACAATATCAAGAGTGGGCCAAAACCATGAGGAAGCGAAAGCTCCATCCACGGCTAGCTGGGGTCCTGACTAAGCCTCCATTAATCCCATTGCCTGAACGTCTAAAGAAATCTCCAGACAGCCGGGTGCTGATGGCACACACCTTTAATCCCAGAACTCAGGAGGCAGAGGCAGGCAGATCTCTGCGAGTTGGCCAGCCTGGTCTCCATAGTGAGTTGCAGTACAGCCAGGGTTACACAGAGAAACCCTATCTATCTTTGGGGGTGCAGGGGGTGCAGAGGGTGTGTGCACGGGAAACAATCCTAGCACGTGTGCCCAGATATATATTTCCAAGATGATCTTCCAGCACTTTGTCATCTGGAAAATGTTGGGGACAGTCTGAGTTCACTCACACGGGAGAGTGGCTCTGCTTGGAGGTGGCTGAAGATAGCTCACTACTTGTAATGCTCCTGCCTCCACCTCCCATGCCAGCATCACAAACACGAGCCACCGTGGCATTTGTGAGGTGCTGGAGGTCAAAGCCAGCATGCTGAGCACACACTTCCATCAAGTGAGCACATCCCCAGCTTGGTGTAAACTCTTTCCCAGCCTATTACATGGACGCTGATCATAGCTGCCCCCAAGCCTGGGTGTGTACTTACGTACATATACACATAAATGGATGATTTTTTTAAACAGGTTCTCACTATGTCATCCTGGCTGGCCAGGAACTCCCCATGCAGACCAGGCTAGCCTCAAACTCAGTGACTTGCCTGCCTCTGCCTTCCTAGTGCTGGGAGTAAAGCTGTACCCCAACAGAGACTCCAGTCAACGCAGGCCTCAGACTTGCTCTGTAGCTGAAGATGGCCTTAAACATCTGAACTTTCTGTCTCCGCCTTCACAGGTGCTGGGATTATAGGCATGCATCACCACGCCCGGCTTAATTGTTATTTTAAGTAAAGGAATTATTATCATCCAGTATATATTTAAACATTAAATACTACATAGCCGTGTGTGTCATCTTATCTGGGGTGTGTGTGTGTGTGTGTGTGTGTGTGTGTGTGTGTGTGCAAGGGAGGCCAGACATCAGCTTTGGGAGGCATCCTTAAGAGCCATCCACCCTGTGCTCTGAGGCAGGTCTCCCCACAGGACCAATGGATGGTAAGTAACTAAGCTAGCTGAGCTCCAGGAATCCTCCTGTCTCCACCACCCCCCCCCCCCACACACACCCCAGTTTAGGGATTACAAGCTTGCTACCAAGTCTAGCTTCCTGTGTGGGCACTAAGGATTGACCTAAGTCTTCCAACTGGGTCATCTCCCCAGCCCGCTATCCTGTGTTTCATTCCAAACGTAAATCCGAGTTGTATGATTCCTTGAAAAAGCTCTCTAGACTCTGCATGGAGAAGTTACCCACCACTTCAGTCCTTGTGACGACCTGGCAAGTACCAGGCCAGTCTGGGCTATTTGCCAGATCCTTTTCTCAAAACATAACTACCACCTGAGCATGATGGGGCCTAGTTGACCTCAGTAGACAGAGGCAAACAGACTTGTGGGAGTTGGAAGCCAGCTTGGTCTATACAGTGAGTTCCAGGCTAGCCAGAGCTACGTAGAGAGTCTCAAAACCCACACATTTTCTACGTATCAATCTCTGGTGTGACCTGCATAAGCAGACGGTCGGTCATTCTTTACAAGATCACTTCTGTTTCGACAGGAACCTGGTTCAGAGGATACTTTTCCATACACGACCCCATGCATGGAGACATTTCTGTCTCGGCAATCTATTTTGACATAACTTCAACAGAGTTCAAACTATCAGTGAGCTCATGCCAGCATCTCTGCTCAGTTTCAGTTTCAAAAGCAATCTAAGGCCGCTGAGAGGGCTCAGCAGGGAAAGGCACTTGCCTCCTGAAAGTTGCCCTCTGATCTTTAGGTGCACGTGCGTGTGTGTATGTGTGTGCATGTGTGCATGCATGCGTGCATGTGTGTGTGTGTGTGTGTATAAATAAATGTGTTTTTTTTTAATTACCCAAGAAAATGAAAACCCATTGAAGGGTAAATGTGTAAAAAACATGTAATCAGTCAAGCAAGTTGGCACCCGTCTTTGATCTCAGCACCTAGGAGGAAGAGGCAGACAGGTCTATGTGAGTTCGAGGTAAGCCTGGTCTATAAACTGAGTTCAAGGCCTGTTATATAGGACTGTCTCAAAAAAGAAAAAAAAAAACGAAAAGAAAGAGTAATCAATTATGTTTTTCACCAATTACTAAAAAAAAAAAAAAGTAATGACGGTGCATGCCTTTAATCGCAGCCCTGGGGAAACAGAGGCAGGCAGATCTCGGTGAGTTCCAGGCCAGCCAATGAGACAGACAATGGCTGTTTATTACACAGAGAAACCCTCTCTCCAAAAACAAAAAAACCAAAAAAATTCTGAAGATCATGTACTAGGAATCAAAACAGTAATTAATACTTTCTCCTGAGATCAACACACCTTAACCTAGATTCCAAAGATCAAACTGGAATCTTCCAGCTCCAGTGGCAAGCCCTTTGCCCACGAAGTCATTCCATTGGCCCAACATTCAGATTTAAAATGCAAAATAACGAACGGTAGCTACGGCCTTAAAACTATTTCTGCAGGACACCGAGGGTGGAAAGCGAGGGACCGGAAGGCAGACTGACTTTGGAAGTCCCGTCATACCTTTCAGGCCATGCTTCAGACAATGCTCCATTACCACGAAGAACTGCTGCAGAGGAGGGTAGTCGGAATCCAGGGTGCGGCCGAAGCTCAGGGCAGACTCGATGAGCCCTTTGATGCTCAGTTTAGCCATGTTTAACAGGTTGGCTCTCTCCACAGCCGTCGGGTCCTTTGTAGCTGAAAAAAAAAATGCAAGAAAGTCCAACTTCATCCCCGGGTCGCAACAGTGGCAAATCCACAAATCCATCCTTCCCCCCGGAAGTCAACACTGTCTGCTTTCCTGTGGTAGGCAACTGGATATCTCTTCAGGCCAGGGCACCAAACACGACCTCTTTCTTCTCTCTCACAAGCCACAGCAAAGTGCCATGCCCACTGCGGCCACGCCCAATGCCACCACGCCCACTGCAGCCATGCTTAGGAATTATCCTCAAGACTCCACACAGAGAAAGAGCTTTATTTTCCGGCTGGCAAGATTGTTCAGAGGGGATTTGCAGGCCTGACCACCTGAGCTCCATCCAGAACCCATAAGGTAGCAGGAGAGAACGTCTCTGACCATCACTCACCAGACACAGCACATTTGTGCCTACCTAGTGCGCGCACACGCACGCACACACACACACACACACAATCACTAGCCACGGCCTATTGTGCCTACCTACTACACACATCTTAAGGTAAAATGACTTTCTGTGAAGATAAGCTTGGAAACATAAGGCTCGTGTTTGAGGGTCTTGCAAATGGTGGATCGTGGGGATGGTGTAATGATTTCCGAGCAAGAATAAGAGGCTAAGGAGACGGCTCAGCTACTAAGAGCATTTGCTGTTCTTCCAAAGAACCAAACTTTGGTTCCCAGCATCCATTAGGATGGTTCACAACTGCCTTTAACTCTAGCACCAGGTGGCCCAATGCCCTCTTCTGACCTCTGAGGTCATCACACATACAGGCACAACAACCACACACACAACATACACAAAAGTCACACCCCCCAATCCTCCCCCCCCAAAAATTCTTTATTTCAAAAACAATAGCCAGGCTGTCGTGGTGCGAATCTTTAATCCTAGCACTTGGGAGGCAGAGGTAGGTGGACCTCTATGAGTTAGAGGCCAGCCTGGTCTACAGAGTGAGTTCCAGGACAGCCAGGGCTATATACTGAAACTGCTTCAAAAAAAAAAAGTTAAAAAAATATACTAGCAACAAAATAAAAGGGTAAAGTTATCAGATTCCAGAATCTCCCAGAACAAACATCACAGGATAAACAACAACAGAAAAAAAAATCAAAATATTCTGACAAGTATGGGGATAGAGAAGAAACAGCTCAATGCAGGGTAGCCGACTGTGCCTTTAACCTCAGCAACTGTGAGGTAGGTTCCAAGTCAGCCAGGGTTACATAGTAAGACCCTGTCTCGAAAAACACAACTCCCAAATCAAAAGAAAAGAAAAAAAGAAAGGAGAAAAAATTCTAGCACGGGCTGGAAAGAGGTTAATTCCCGGTGCCTGTGGCAACTGCTTACATCCAGCTCTAGGGAGACCCACACCTCTGGGGCGCCCTCCACTCAGGTACACACCCATTAAAAACAAAAATAAAACAACGTTTTTAAAAATTAGCTGTTTCCCCAAGACTCTAAACACTGCCTAGTGGCACAAATATTTTCTACAAAGAAGGTAAAACAAATGTGAAAGACAAACATCACATTTCTTAATCTCCAGACAGCTCTGCCACGGCGGTCCTTCTGCAATCCCAATGTCTGGAGTTCTTGAGGCCAGCCTGGTCTACACAGAGTGTTCCGGGGCAGCCAATGCTATATAGTGAGACCTGTCTCACAAACAACCTTCAAGTAAATGGCAAACCCAGGTGGTCAAGGTGTTCACTAGACTAGTTTGGGTTATTTAGTGGCACACTGTCTCAGAACAAAACAGCTGGGCGTGGTTCGGCACACTTTAATCCCAGAATTTGGGAGGCTGAGGGAATCTCTGAGTTCGAGGCCAGCCTGGTCTACATAGCTCGCTCCTGGACAGCCAGGACTATGTAGAGAGACCCTGTTTCGAAAAAAAACAAAACAAAACAAGAGTCCCCTTGCTCCGTCCTCGGTGACGGTTTGCATTTCGGCTCTCTGGGCTGACTTCCTCCGCAATCTGAAACAGCCCGGCTGGATGATGAAGGATCTGCCCACATCTTTTCCTCCACTCTCCGTCGAGGTGTGATTCCCTCTACCCACCCCCGCGCCTGAAGCGAAACCACCTGACGTTTCATAATCGGCAGAATTCTCTTTTTTAAGAGCGTTCATCACAACCTGTAACCTGCACCGGACGAGCCTAGAACGGCGGCTCGGGCAGCAGCGACCGTAGGTGGGGCGGGCCTCCAGCGCTCCCCCGCAGTCCCTAGAGGAGCCCCGCTTCCTCCGCGCCCCGCGCCCCCAGCCTGCATCGGGGGCCCCCCCCGAGAGGCGCGCTCCCGGCACCACACCGCTCCCCTCCCCAGCCTTCCGCCCGCCACACACGAGACTGGGAAGCCATCCTTGTCCCTGGACGCCCTGGTCCCCGCCCGTCCACCAGCCCCAGCCGCCAGGCCCAGGGCGGGCGGGGCGCAGGGATGCGGGCAGGCGAACGTTGCCATGGCGACCCCGGGAGCCCCCCCGCCTGGTCCCCGGGTAACTGCGCGACCCAAGCGGAGGATGGTGATCCCGGTTGCTGCCCTTACCCATGGCGGCGGTGCGTGCGGGACACGGGCTCGCGGAGCGGGTCAGCAGCTCCCCGCAGGCGCGCGGCGGCCACCGCGTCTGACCGGGCTCGGCGCTGCCACAGCGCCCCTGGCGGCGGGAGGACGCCACGGCCGCGCGAAGCTGGTCCCCCGCCGATCATCCCCCATTTGACTAACCTTGACGACGTCAGAGAAAGAGGCGTGGCGGGGATCTGGGGACTCGGGCGCCGCAGCCCAGCGCCACGGGAGGATGCGGATGCGGCTCTCAAACTACCTGCCAAGGTTTCATCCTTGCAGGCTGGATGGGTTTAATGGAACACACCGGCAAGCTCGGAGCGAGCCGACAGATTTTTAGAACCCCTCACGCAATTAGCAGAGCCGGCGGCCGGTAATCCTGGCATTTGAGAGATGCGAGTGAGAAGGATCCGTAGTTGAAGACCAGGCTCAGTTACATAATGAATTTGAAGCTAGCCTAGTCACAAAAGCACGACGCTGAAATCCGGGTGCGGTGATGCACGCTGCTAACCCCAGCACTCAACAGGACGTGGAGGCAGGAGGACTGCTAGGAACTCGAGGTTACTCTGAACTACCACCTAACAAGTGCCAGGTCACCTAAGGCTAGCTACAAAGACCCTGTTCCAAATAACAAAATATATACTTTGTAAACGGGTGTGGCAGACATATAAAATACCAACTCTTAGGAGTTGGAGGCAAGACCCGGATTGTTTGTTGCTAAAAATAAATAAATAAATAAATAAATAAATAAATAAATCCTTTCCTGGGTGATGTGTTAACAACGTCTAGCAAATCCTTCCAAAATCCCGAGGACACACCAAAATGACTAACACCCTTCACACAGAAGAATCGATAAGCTATGGAGAATAGTGTGGGGAACCTTGAACTCGCTGTACAGATGATGACCCCTCCCTGGCTGCAGACAGTCACCCCTCCACTAGCCCCCTTCCTATATCTGTTAGTTCCTCCCTAAGGCCATATGCAGTTAGCGTAGAATTGCATACAACAGCTTGCAAGAGAATGACTGTTTTTTCCTGTGAAGGTCCCGTGGCCCTCCCTGCCCTCCTTCTATGAGGGAATTCAAGCAAACTTGCCCAGCTGTGATCTTCTGTAAGCAGACGTAGGCCAGTTTGCTAAAAAAAACAGTGGTAGTTTTGACTCAGTCCTGTACAACACAGCTCAAGTTGTTCTCCCAGACACTCGAGATTTCAAGGCCAGCCTGGGTTACACAGGAGCTGTCTTAAAAAAAACTCGCACATCCAGAAAAGAATGCTTCCTTCTGCCTTTCGACACGCCTGTAGATAAAACTTGCAATGGGCAAGCTGGGTGTGGCGCCTGTCATACACCTGTAACCCCAGGACTCACCCTTGAGGTGAAAGCAAGCAGGTCTTGATTCAGGAGCTAATAAACCCATCTCAAAGATTTTAACAAACCATCAAAAGTAGGTAGACAGCTGCAAGTCACAATGGCAAATCGACACTCTGGTTTGTAATGTTAGGAGACAGTTGCCTTAACCCAGCCATTTCAGGAACAACATCTATCCTCCTGACAGAGTCAGGAGTTCACGTTCCCAGACCCAGGAACCAACTCCTATCCTGCTTCTTCAGGGGCTCCACGTTCGCTGTTAACCAGTAAAGGGGAAGTTGCCTTATCTAAACTCAGGCATGCAAGCTTTGCCTGTAGCGGTTTACTTGAGTACTGCAGCTCCTTTGTTCCCTTATCATTCTCAGTTCCAGACCAGAGTCCAGCAGGAGACCTGACTGCAAAGCTCAGTTATGGACCCTGAAACCAGGTGACCCGGACAAGGCCTTGTGTTGAAATATGATTGGACAATGCTATGGCCAGCCCCATGCTTCAGGGTTCCATCCTCCTTTAAAAATGCTGTACAATTTCTCTTGGGTCACAGTGAGCTCCCGAGTGTTCCATCCAAGCGTCCGCGATCGATCAGTATCGGCCTGAGTACAATAAAAATGTCTCATCTGCTAAGTCAGTTCTCTAATCTGTGCTGTAGTCTCTGACTGGTCAGTTTGTGCTGCCTAATTCAGATAAATAATCTTGCTTTGCTGGACTCTCGTGACGTGTTTCAGTTCGGGTTTCACTGCTGCAAAGAGATACCATGACCAAGCCAACTTTTCTAAAAAGTTTTCCAGTTGGTGCTGGCTCCGGTCCAGAGGTTCGGTCCATCATCATGAGAAGCACACGGCAACATTCATATAGACGTGTTATTGGAGGAGCCAAGAGTTCTACACTTTGATCCAAAGCAGCCAGGAGACTCTTCCACCATGGGCAGAGCTTAAACAAAGCACCTCAAAGCCTACCTCCCACCCCCGCAGTGACATACTTCCTCCAGGGCCACACCTCCTAACAACACCATGTCCTGTAAGGCAAGCATGTTCGAACCTTCTCAGGCGGCTTTGGTTTTCTCTTGTACCAACAATGATATATGAATGCAATGGTGTCCGGCAAGTCTAACAAATGTAGAGGGAGCTTCTTTTGTTCCCTAAAAGGTTTACTCTTTTGTATGTGCACTGGAGAAGTGTGTGCGCATTCACAAGCATACGCGTGTGCACTCTTTACCTGCGACACAATGAATTCTGGCTTTAGATTTCCTTTCCTGTTTTTGAGAGGTCTTGTGTAGCCCAGGTTGCCCTTCAACTTATATATGTAGTGGAAAAGTTTTCTGTAATGCGAGATTGTCATACACGGAGAAGCGTATTTACAAAGAGTCCTAATGTATGTGGGAGATGAAGAAAGAACAGAGGCCTACCCAGGGCCCCAAGAGCTTGGGACCCAGAGGTCAGTACTGTCCTGACTCTTCATGAGAATCCCTTTCCCTACTTTTACGGTATATGACCACCACCTGGGCATGAAACCCTAAACAGCGTAGCTCTGGCTTTCGGCTGCTTACGCTTCCCACAGATGAAATATTATACAACTTTGCTACTTATTTCTCCCCCTCTTCATATCTAGGAGGAATCCAAGCCTCTGAGGAACCCCCCAAGCTTGAGGTGTCTCCTGGTTGTGCATTGTACAAGTTTGGTCTGGTTCTTTCTCCCAGGCCCATGCGCCCAGAAATAAGACTCAACATAGATTTACAAATACCTTGGACATATAGCTAAGCTCTTTTCCGACTAACTATAACTTAAAATAACCCCTGTATTCTAATCTGCATTCTGCCACGTGACTGGGTTACCTATGCTCAGGTACCATGCGTCTGTCTCATTGTATTTTCTTTCCCCAGGCGAATCTCCTGCCTGGCTCTCTTCCAGAATCCTTTTTGGCTCCCGGATATCCCACCACCTGTTTCCCGCCTAAGTCACAGGCCATCGGGTTTATTGACAGGTGCCACACCCATACAGGCCTAAGATATGCTCTCTACAGTGCATCTATCCTTCTGTGCAAGAGCCTCGAGGGCATACAGTAATACCGGGATGGTCTGGCTAGATTGTTCAGTGGGTAAAAGCACTGAGCCGCCAAGCCTGAGTTTGAGCTCCCAGGGGCCCACATGGTGAGAACTGACTCCTGAAAATTGTCCCCCAGCTGCTCCAGAGGCGGTACTAGGGCCTAAGCAACGGCCACCCAATAAATAAATTAGTAAAACATTTTTTAAAAAATTGACACAACTCCTAGGAAATTAGCATTGCTTTTCGTTTGATTGGGTTTTGGTATTTTATTGTCTTTTGGTTTGTCTGTCTTTTTTGAGATAGCTGCACATGGCTTTCCCCACTGAGGGCTGGCGAGAGCAGTGCGGCGACTGGGAGGCACTGGTCTAAACACACTCGGTCTTCAAGAGCTGTCAACACGACCTGCTCACCTTATCTACACGCCAGGCCCAACCTCAAACCTGTGACCTTCCTGTCTCAGGCCTCCCGGGTGCTGAGATTTAAATTGGTGATTTTTAGGACTGACCACGAAGACAGTAACTAGACCAGGCTACCCAGGTTAAGTTTCAGGAAGAGCAGGTGCTGCGGGTGACAGTCGGTCCCAGAGGTGGCATCAGGTGACGCTAGTTATACAGTAGGTCCAGAGATGGGGCTACCGAGAGTCCATTTTATCTTACTTCTTAATTATTACATGTGTTTGCATATATTTATTACATGCATATGTGCGGGTGAATGGGTGTATTTGTACACTCTCGAGAGTGTACATATTCATTCGAGGGAGGTCAGAGGGTATCAGATCACCTGAAGTTACAGGCCACTGTGGTGTGCTGGGAACTGAACTCGGGTCCTCTCTAAGAGTAGGGTGTGCTAAGCACTAAGCTTACCTCCAGCCCCTGAAAGGCCACACACTATTTTCTGAACCTGCGCTCTGACTAGCACAAGGAAACCAAATGGGTCAGTGGTGCCTTGACAAGGAATTGCATCTAGGGAGTCCCCCTCCCCAGACAAGAGACGATAGCTCTCCTGCTCCATTGCACACACACACACACACACACACACACACACACACACACACACACACACACTCACACACACTCATTTGTGCCTAACCTCCAACTTCCAGCCTCAAGGCACAGAAACACCTACGTAGAAAACATCTTAACTCTTTCAAACACCTCAGAGGCTTGGTTGGGACTGGAGGTGTTCGGTGGTTAGGCCCTTGATGCTCTTGCACAGGACCCTTGAGTTTGGGTCCCAACATCAGCGCTGAGAGGCTCCCAACTGACTGTAACTCCTGATCCAAGGCTCTGTTACCCTCTTCTGGCGACAGAAGACACCTGCACACACACATTGGCTCCTCCCAGGGGCTGAAATGGCTTAGATGGCCCCCAGCTCCATACTCTCATAATAACGATTGCTATTTACACAATGACAGCAACTCTTCTGATCTGCTGTCTGTTTTCTAGCAATGGTTGAGCCCGCCCAGTACGTCATTTATAAATCTCTTTGGGATATCGTTACTTCCTGGTTTCAGATGAAAACGATCCCACGCGGCTCAGGTATTTGCACACCCGGTTCCCAGTTGGTGGGGCTGTTTGGTGACGGTTTGGCTTTGTTGGACGCGGGTCTTTCGGAGGAGCAGGCATTGAGTGTTCACACCTCACCTCAGGCCGCTCTCTTCCCGGTGCTTGTGGTTGAAGAGACGCGACATCTCAGCCTCTTGCTCCAGTCTCCTGCTGCAGAGCCCAGCACCGTTATGGACTCTGCATCTGGAAACCTAAACCCTTTCTCCCATAGTCTTCCGACGTGATGCTTTAACTCAGTAAAAAAAAAGTAACTGATGTAAGTAGAAGCAACATTTCCCCCATCAATAGCAGAAATGAAGCTAGGCACTTGAGATTAATCATTACTGGGGTCAGAGGGTGGCTCGGTTGTGGGATGCTCATGCGCAAAGCTGGAGGCTTAATCCCTATCACGGCAGCAACCAGAGAGGCAGGAGGATCACAAGTTCGAGGTCACCCGAGATACAGGAGACCCTACATCACACACAGATAAAAGTCATAAAATGAAAAACGATTCAGTGAAGTCTAAGAACAAAAAATTTATTACACTGTACATTAAATAATAAAAAAGACAAAAGCACCAACTATTTTAACATATTTAAACTTCCACTTAAGTGGGGTAGAAGTTTTTCCCCTCCAGGAGATAAGACCTGATGTGAAAATATCATCATGTATAGAGAGATGCTAATTATTAGCTGGTAAATTTATTCTTAAAAACATCTGTACATAAGTGAAAAAGTGATTTGTACCCCGTGGGGGCCAGCCAGTATGTTTAACAGGTGTACCCCGTAAGCTGCCACCAACCCAGAACCCAAACTCCTCAAAAAAGTTTTTGCTTTATATAAAATACATCAAAAATACATTTATATCGAGTCCTCCTCTAATGTTAAACTTACAAAGGAACACGAGGAGACGATGGGTGTAATTCAAAGACCAGGCTCAGAGCACAATCACAGGGGACACTGAAGAGCAAAGCAAGGAAAACAACCAGGAAACGCCACAATTCAGAGTACTCGTTCCCTGGTCTCCTTGGCACAGTGGCTTCAAGCAATGAGACGGCCCAGTCTGTCTGACCCTTTAAATGTAACTTGTACGATTCAAGAATCAGACCTGAAGTTATAGCTTCTTTTGTGAACTCTCAACCTTGAGCTATAACCGAACCTTAAGCGTTACAGTACATACCCCAAGGCTAATCCACAATTTAAGGTGGAAAATCTTTTTTATACACAGATATACTTGAAGTATTTCCAAATTTAGGCTTCTCAATTTTGGGTACACCAGGACTTTTAAAGTAGAATTTTGCATGGTAACAGAAGAGAAAAATCTGGAACTTTGAAGACAGTACATCCACGTCCCTTTGTACCTTTTGGCTAAAAGTCATCTTCACTTTAAGGGTGGCATTCCCAGCAAATGCAAGCTTCACGTGACGCTGTCACCGCCCACACCTCGGCAGGCAGCATCGCCGTGTTTCAATCTCTCTGACAATCGCCCAGGATGTGGCAGAGGCTCTCGTGCTCTCTGGATGGAAGGTCCACGATGCAAGACAAATTAAGGAAGACAAAGCCAGGGAAAGCACCTGTGCACTGCGGTGCATATCCATAACCTCAGCTCTAAAGGGGTGGAGGTAGGGCGGTGAGTTCAAGACTGCTGCTGTATAGTAAGTGGTAGGATAACCTGGGATACATGAGACCCTACGGGGAGGTAGAGAAGAGAGGCCAGAGGATCGGAACGTCAAGGTCACCTTCAATTATAGTCAATTCATGGCCAACCTGGGATACCTGAGACTTCACCTCACAGAACGATCTGTTTGAAAAGTAATGGAGCCAGGCAGTGGTGGGGCACACCTTTGATCCCAGCACTTGTGAGGCAGAGGCAGGCAGATCTCTGAGTTTGAGGCCAGCCTGGTCTACAGAGTGAGTTCCAGGACAGCCAGGGCTACACAGGGAAACCCTGTCTCAAGAAAACCAAAAATAGTAAAAAAAATATATAAAAAAAAAAGAAAGAAAAGTAATGGAACGGGAGACGGGTCCAGTGGTTCTCGACCTTCCTAACGGCGCAACCCGGTGTATTGCAGGTGTATTACAGGTATTTCACACAGTTCGTGGTGTAGTAATCCCCAGCCATAAGACCATTCCGTTGTTGCCTCTTGTCTACACCTTTTCCTCTGCTGAGTCAAAATGTAAATGTCCGATACTTGACCCCCATGAAAGGGCTGTTCAACCACCCACACAGGGTGGGGACCCACAGCTCGAGAACTGCTGCTATAATCCCAACCCTGGAGAGGATCTCAGAGGCAGGATCTCAGCCCAGTGAAGGTTTCAGAGACCATCTCTAAACAAACCAACCAACCAACCCACCCAAATGGAGGGGCTTCATAGAAAGACGATCAACAAGCAAGCAAACAAATGAAAGCCAGGCCTTGTGGGACACGCCTATAACCCAGCAAGCAGAAGCTGAAACAGGAGCTTAGAGTCTCGACCCCCACCTTCCATTTTTTGAGACAGGGTCTATGTAAGCCCTGGCTGTCTTAGAACTCTCGTAGACCACGCTGGCCTCAAACTCAAGAGATCCACCTGCCTCTGCCTCCCCAGGGCTGGGACTAAAGGTAGGCAGCCACACCATGCCATATCCAGTTATAGCATAATACTTTGCCTTGTATCAACGAGATGCAGTATCTGGGGCTAGAGGGTCAGAAGGGGGAGCCCATTCCTGCATACACTGGTCCCAGGTGGCAGAGAAAGCCATTTCCTCTCCCTGGCTCACTCTGCAGACTGCCCTGTCCATCACCATTACGTCACTGATGGCTGGACAAGACTTCCTGTGAAACATCAAAATGGACTTTGAACTATGCCCAAGGCAAAGAGACGAGGCTCCGTTCACTCGAGCACGGGAGGAACCCACGGAAGCAGAGCCCAAGCGATCACACGAACCAGCAAGGATATTAACTGCTCTGCCTTCAGATGGTCGAAGAGCTTCTCCAGAGGCGGGAAGCGCTTCAGCGAGGACACGCTGCCCAGCAGAACCAGTTTGTGCTTGGCTCTGGTTAGCGCCACGTTGAGTCTCCGCCAATCTCTCAGGAGCTCTCCAAGCTGGGAAAAAAAAAAGAAATTTCCAACTACTTCAGTCATGTTATAAACCTAAGTTTGTTATAACATAGTTTACCTTAATGACTTCCGTATATTTTATTGTTTTTTGATTTTTCCAGACAGGGTTTCTTGTAGCTCACCCAGACTGGGCTCAAACTTGCTATACAGTCAAGGCTGGCCTTGAACTCCTGATCTGCCTCCAATTTCCAGGTACTAGGATTACAGGCCTGTGTCACCATACTGGCTTTGGTTATCTGTTCTTTTGTGCTACGTAGCCCGGGCTAACCTCCAACTCTGGGCTTCCAGTTTCAGCCTCCATCACAGGCATGACCCAAAGTGTTATGTGTAAAAATCTAAGTCCAGAATGGCGTGTACATAACCTAAAACGTCACACGAACAAGAAGCGCCATTATGTGGACCGTTATGTACCCCGTTATGTAGCCTGCCTCTGCCTCTCAGCGCTAAGATTAAAGGCGTGCGCCACCAACATTCAGCATACGATTAAGTCTTAGAAACAAAGTCCTGATGCACGCTGAGCTATGAACCAACCACCCAAGTGCAACGAGCCAGTTACCGAGAAGAGATCATTATGATAGGAATCCATCATTATGATAGGAATCCAGCGACAGAAGAAAGAACAAGTGGTTACCAGGGTAAGGAGCGGACAGCAAGTCACAAAACGACAATGTTTCTAATGTATCCTTTGAACAGCCTTGTTTCACAGTATCGAGTTATACATATACAAGTGGCTAAAACAGTTTCTAAGGGGTAGAGATGGGAGGGCGGGGTCAGGAGTTGATTACAAAGTGAGCTTGAGATAGGTCTAGGCTAGGGAACATGCTGCCTCAAAAGAAACCCGGCTGGCCCGGAACTCAGAGATCTTCCTGCCAGTCTCCTGGTACCCAGCTTATTTAGATTTCTACATCTGTGTGTGTGTGTAAAGGAGGAGAGGGAGGGAGGGAAGGAGGAAGGGAGGGAGGGAGGGAGGGAGGGGGAGAGAGAGAGAGAGAGAGAGAGAGAGACAGACAGACAGGGTACATGTATTTGGAGGTCAGAAGACAATTTTAAGTGTCCTCCCTCAGGTATCTCTTGGTTGTTTGAGATGGGGTCTCTCTCTTATTGGGCGAGAACGTCATCACAGGTCAGGTGCCGCACACTTGTGCAGCACGCCTGTTACCATGTGCGTATCTGCCGACTCCTTGTTTTGGTCATGTATGTCTTCACCATGACTGTCATGTATGCCAGCACACTGGCGAGGTGGCACAGGACTGAGGTCAGAGGACTTTGGGGAGTCAGTCCTCTCCTTCAATGTGGCTCCCAGGGATCAAGCTCCCTGCACTGGATTTAAGAGTCCGATGTGCTGGGGGGGGGGGGTGGCGCACGCCTTTAATCCCAGCACTCAGGAGGCAGAGGCAGGCAGATCTCTGAGTTCAAGGCCAGCCTGGCCTACAGAGTGAGTTTTACAGAGAAACTGTCTCAACCCCCCCCCCAGATTCAAATGCTTTTATCCACTGAGCCACCTGTCTTCCAATCACACACACCCTGTTTTTAAACAATTTAGAAAGAGAGAATAGCAGGGAGGCTGGAGAGATGGCTTAGTGGATTAGGGCACTTGATGCTTTCGCATAGAACTTAGGTTCAATTCCCAGCACCCACATGGTATTCCACCCACCCATGACCTCAGTTCCAGATCTGACACCCTCTTCTGGCCTCTAATGACACCAGGCACACAATGACGTGTGCAAAATAAATAAATAAATAAATAAATAATATATATTTTTAAAGAGAGAGTGAGCTGGCATGTAGCTATACTGGTGAGGTGCTTGCCTGTATAGCGATGAAACCCAGGACCTTAGCGTTTATGATGTGAGGCCGGAAGGGAAGGAGGGAGAGAAAAGATCAGGCAGACAGTCAACTTACGGTTCCGTCCTCATTACTCCTAACAAAGGACACCAGGATGAGACTCTTGTCCCTTCCTTGGTATTTGTCCACCGTGTTAACCTCGACCATCCCAACGCAAGACCGAGCCAGTAAGTCGCTGATGATCCGCAGTTGCTGCCGATACGGGGAGATGATGCCGATATCCGAGGGGCTGCAGCCTGCCTGCGTGGAAGACGACCGTGGTTTAAGTGCCGCAGCCTGACTCCTAAGTTCTTTAAGCTCTACTGTCCCACAATAGTTACATTTCGCCCCAACTTTTTTTTTTTTGCATTTTCAAGACAGGGTTTCTCTGTGTAGACCAGGCTGGCCTCGAACTCAGAAATCTGCCTGCCTCTGCCTCCCAAGTGCTGGGATTAACGGCGTGTGCCACCACTGCCCGGCCTTTGCCCCAACTTTTAAAATGTTTTAAGTTTTCACCTTTTGCAGGTGTATGTGGTTGTCAGTGCATTTGAGTGTGTTTGGGTGCCTGTATGTGAGCGGGGTCGCTCGTGGATGTGGAGGCCACACACACGTCTGACGTTTACCTGGGTGCTGGGGATTTGAACTCAGATCCTTAAGCAGGCAGAGCCAAGTCCTTTTACCCACTGT
The DNA here is from genome assembly GCA_036184795.1 of Tokudaia tokunoshimensis. Taxonomy (NCBI): domain Eukaryota; kingdom Metazoa; phylum Chordata; class Mammalia; order Rodentia; family Muridae; genus Tokudaia; species Tokudaia tokunoshimensis. The sequence continues at coordinate 24,302,249 of BTHU01000021.1, forward strand.
GTTCTATGCCAGCCTTTCAACTTTCTGTTGTTGCATTCACAGGTAGGGTTTGTAGCATGTAGTTTCTTTAAGCTCTGGGAGGTCTGCACTACCAGCCCCCGCTACCCCGGATCCACGTATGAAACACACACACACACACACACACACACTTTTAACATGCTCAATGGCCGGGCACTTCTAAGCCTCTCGGCTAGCCTGCCCTTCTCTTCACTCCCAGCTCAACACCTCTACCTCTGTCCTCAGCTCAGTTACTTTTAGGCTTAGCTCAGCACCTACGTCTGCCCACAGCTTGGCTGCTACCCCAGGCCCAGTCGGGGAAGCGGCCAAAGGCCACTCTGCCAAGGGCCAAGACCTCACACAGCTAGTGGCTCTTCCTCGCTCTGAAGGACGGCTAAGGCTAACGGTTTCCCTCCTGCGTCTGCCAGCCTGCAGGAAACGAAGTCCCGCCTCTTCGGCCCAGCCACTGGCTGCTAGCATCTCTACTGACAGATCACCAATCGGGGAAGAGCGTGGACACTGTTCATTCCCGATTAGAGCATCAGAACCACCCCCTACAAGGGTCCTAATAGCCCTCCACACCCAGGGCGCTACACAGTGACACTACGGGGAAACTTCAATTCCTATCAAGAAAGAATTGCATGTCCCTGGGTCTGGTGGCACACGCCTTTATTCCCGGTGCTCTGGAAGAAGAGGGAGGTGGATCTCTAGGAGTTCTAGGCCAGCCTTGGCTACAGGAAAGCCAGAGCGATGTAGAGAGGGACCCTGTCACAAAATACAACAAAAAATTCTTAAGTTTCCTGATTGTAGCTTTTAGAGTCTTTAAATTTGGTGTTTGGATCCTGGGAGCTGGAGAGGTGGTTTTGAAGTGTCTAATATGGATGACAGAAACTGAATTCCAGTCCTTTCTAAGATCCCATCCCTCAACCACTGAGTCAACTCTCCAGATCCTGACCCTCCTTATCTCAATGAACAAGTTTTAACACTGGGATCTTCTGTTCTTTAGAGTCTGACAATATTTAACAAAACTGTCAATAATTACTCTGCGTGCCCAGCGACTAGCCTGGAAACCTCCACCTTACCTTTATAAAAGTCGAGGTCAGGAAGACGATGAGTCTGGCTTCCGTGACATTGCTCACGCCGCCGTTTTCAACTTGTTCTGGAGCTGGGACCTAAGCAGAGAAACGTGAGCCGGTGACGCCGCCGTCTGTCAGGTCCAAGCAGCAGCGGGCCCGGGAGCCGGAAAGACTCCACTACTTGGTTTGGAGATAAACGGAAAGCAGGCTGAAGTACTACACAGGGGGGTGCGTACGCACACAGACACACACACGCACGAGCGCCCAGTGTGCACGGGCAGAGTTTATTTCCACAAAAGCACATGACAACTCATAATAAGCACGCTACAGCTCTCTGGCCGACTCTCACACATGTCGCTGTCGTCTGTCTCACGGAAATCACGGGCAGGGAAGAGGCTGGCAAGAGCCCTGTGACGCCGGCTCCGCGTCACTGCTCCAACACAGACATCTCTCTCTCTCTCTCTCTCTTTTTTTTAAACATATGGGTGTGGCCTCCATGTATGTCTGTGCATCATGTGTTTACCTGGTACTCACAAAGGTCAGAAGAGGCCGGGCGATGGTGGCACACGCCTTTAATCCCAGCACTTGGGAGGCAGAGGCAGGAGGATTTCTGAGTTCGAGGCCAGCCTGGTCTACAGAGTGAGTTCCAGGCCAGCCAGGGCTACACAGAGAAACCCTGTCTCGAAAAACCAAAAAAAAAAAAAAAAAAAACAAACAAACAAAGGTCAAAAGAGGGTGTGAGTTAATTGTGAGCCGCCATGTGGGTGCTGAGAATTGAACCTGGTCCTTTGGACGAGCGGTCGGTGCTCTTAACCCCACACTGTGTGTATCTCGGTGCCTTTTATCCAAATACTGCCCCAGAAAAGCCTCAGCAAGCCTGAAAGAACGCTCCCAGGAGTGATCTGCCCACCCAGCCTTCATCGTGTGTGTGTGTGTGTGTGTGTGTGTGTGTGTGTGTGTGTGTGTTGGTTCTTTAAAAAAAAGTTTGTTTGTTTGAAGTGTCTCTGGAATCCCACGATGGCCTGACACTACACCAGTGGCCCAGGATGATCTTGAACTTCTGATCTTCTAACTCCACACCCCAACCCTGACATGCGTCAACCTGTAGGACAAAGACCCCGAGAGCACAAGAGCCAGGGGGAGCAGCAATGCACTCCTTTAGTAGCGCTCTTGTGAGGCACAGGCACGAATCACAGATCACGGATCTCAGAGTCTGAGGCTGGCCAGGTGAGAACCAGAACGACAGACAGACAGACAGGACTGTGGTGCTGTGCCGAGGTGTGGACGTACGTTGAATATGTCCTAAACTTGGTTCTAAGCAATCTGCTCAAAAAGGGACGGCAAGCTGAGACATTTAATACCAGGACAAATATTTAAAAAAAAAAATGGAAAATGTTCTTCACTCCCGTCTTACCTTATCCGTATTGAGGAAGCACACGGGGTGGTCTGGCTCAAACACTGCGGCCAGCCAGGGGCTATCAGAATAATCGGCATACAGCTCCAGGCTCAGTTTGACATCCTTGAGGTTGGGCAGGGTCAGCACTGCGTTGGCCACTCTGTCTGATCCGCACTCCAGCTTCCCCTCGTATGTGAGCTTGTTGCTCAGGGACATGATGGTCCTGGAAGAGTCAGAAAGCACCACCTTGTGGAAGAGTCAGATGGCACCACCTCGGTTTGCCCGGAGATGGAGACAGAGCGGCCAGGCGCCCAGGGCTGGCGGGCTGCACACACCTATTCATCCTGTACTGCACGGTCAGCTGCACCACGGCGCCCTCGTTCCGCTCCAGCCTCTTGAATAAGCTCTCGCTCATGCCCAGAGCCCTGCCAACGAGACATCATAAACACACCGAACCGCCCCGTAAAAAGAAGCCAACTAATGTTTTAACTTTAGCTACCGATATGTAAATGCGTATGGCCTTTGCCCGCCCACTGCGGTGACCCTGTGGAGGCCAGAGGGCAACTTTGTTTGGTGGTCCTCTCCTGCCACCTTAACTGAGGTTCCAGGGATCGAACTTGCTCCCCAGGCCCGGGAAAGTGCTTTTCCCACTTGAAAATCATACTGGTTCCCAAAAATCCAGCTTAAAATGAAAACTTGCAGTTTTTTTTTTTTTTTAATTTTGAGACGGGTGTCAAGTATCCCAGGCAGACCCACAACTTGAAAGGTAACAGTGGATGGCCTTGAACTTCTGATCTCCCAGCATCCATCTCCCAGGTGCTGGAAGTATGCGTGCTATTCTTGGTTCACGCGCCACTGGGACAAACCCCAAGGCTTCATGTACGGCAGGCAAACACTTTGAGAACTGAGCCGCACCCCCAGCTCCTACGGTTAGAGCTTCAGTACTGAGTGGTGGCACAGGTGTGCCGTCCCAGCTCTCTAGAAGCCTGAGGTGGGAGTCTGAGGCAGAAAGATCCTTCAAGCCTGGACAATATGGCAAAATCCATCTATTAAAAACCAAACTGAAACCTGGGAGGCAGAAGCAGACAGATCTCTGGTCTACAAAGTGAGTTCCAGGCCAGTCGGGGACACGCAGTATGACTGAAACAAACACACGAAAATGAAATGTCTACTATCCCTACTGTTATCAACTAAACACACTGGGAAGAGGGAATGAATGTCGAAGGAAGACCAAGCCAGTCAGCAGTGCTCCCCACGAGCCTGGGAACAAGCCAGTCGGCAGTGCTCCCCACGAGCCTGGGAACAAGCCAGTCGGCAGTGCTCCCCACGAGCCTGGGAACAAGCCAGTCGGCAGTGCTCCCCACGAGCCTGGGAACAAGCCAGTCGGCAGTGCTCCCCACGAGCCTGGGAACAAGCCAGTCGGCAGTGCTCCCCACGAGCCTGGGAACAAGCCAGTCGGCAGTGCTCCCCATAAGCCTCTGCTGCAGTTCCTGACTTCACTTCCCTCAGAGGTTAACTGAAGTCTGTAAGCCAAAACTCTCCCCCTCCCCCAGGACGGTTTTGATCAGTGTGTGACACAGCGACAGGACGCAGACAAGAGCATCTACCCACCTGGCTTCCCGGTTTAGAACCAGGGGAGGGAGCTGCTGATGGTCCCCCACCAGCACAAACCTCCGCGAGAAGAACAGCGGGCCCAGGCAGACGGGCTGACTGATTTGAGAGGCTTCATCCACAATACAGAAATCAAAGGTTTTCCGGGAAAATATTGGGTGGTTTGTTCCCATGCAGGTCGTTGCAACGATAGGCTACAAGTAAGCACAGAAGACAAGTCAGTTACTCAATGTCTAAGGTACTTGGGTCCCCCCCCCCCGACTCCCGCCACTTTCTGAAATTAAAAGATCAAAACCACCCCCCTCCAACAGCAAGAATCTCTCAATATTATTTAATTTAGAAACATTTACAGTTTGTTTTGTTTCTTGTGAGACTCTTGTTAGTCCAGGATTCCCCTGAACTTACTATGTAGCACAGGTTGGCCTTAAACTGCTGGGTCTAGCCTGAACCTCCAGGGGAGCTGAGAGATCAGACCCACACCATCATACCTGGTACATTACTAAGTCACTTGCTCTTCAAGAGATGCTGTGAAGATGACAGAAGGAACTTACAGAGAGGGAGAAACCAGGAAACCATGTATGAAAAGGGAGACCAGAACCTAACGTACATAGTGCCCCCAACCTCAACCACAAGCCAGGCATGGAGGCATAGGCCTGAAATCCCAGCTCCTGAGGGAGGCCAAAGGCAAGCTTAACTACAAAGTAACTTCAAGGTGAACCTGGTCTATGAGAAAGACAGACAGAACTAAATCTTTTTTGTGGAGACAGATGGAGTCCCTGGGACTTAATAGCCCGGCAGCCAGGCTAGCCTTCTTGGCAAACTCCAGGACAGAGATCTTATCTCAACCTGAGAAATAACAGAGACTGTCCTCTGAGGTCTACGCGCACACATGCGCAAGCACACACAGTAAGAACCAGATTGACTTACGTGACTGTTGTAGAGTTCTTCTAAACGGGCTAAGGACGTAATAGACCTCGATCTGCAAATCTCCTCCTCTGTAAACTTCTGGATGTCTGGATGGACCTTATGAGACTGACCCAAACGCAAAAATCCGATTTTAAACTTGGCTAACTTCAGGAGAAGATTGTCAACAGCAGAGTGTGTGTAGCTACTCAGCAGAACACTGAAACCACAGGCAGAGAGGATCCTTACCTGGAAATGGGAGGCCAAGAAAAACAGCATCACTTTGAAGCCCTGACAACCGTTAACAGGCTTAACAGTTTTCACCCACAGCGTTCAGGAAGACTGGAATCCAAAAAAGGAGTTTGCTGAGCCATCTCACATGCCCAAGGCATTTTTATTATGCTATTAATCATATCAACCCCAGAGTGGTGTGAGTGTAGGTCTGTACCACCACACCGAGTTAATTTATCATTTCTTGTTGTTGTTTCAATGAGACAAGGTCTATGCACTCTCAGATGGTCTGGAACTTGCTATGTGGACCAGGCTGGACTCAAACTTACATATATCCATCCATTCTCCTGTCTCCGCCTTCAAGTGCTGAGATTAAATGTGTGAGTCATCTCACTAGGCAAAATCCAGCAGTATGGAAGCTAAAATAACTGTAACCCCACATGCCCAAGGACAGATAACTTCCTGGAATGCTGGAGGATGTTGTTTTTGTAAGATAACAAGTTTTCGATTTAATGAACAAGGTTGGTTGCCCCAACTATACTGGATGCGCTCAGTTACACCTAGGCGAGAGACATGTCGGCAAAAGTATGTCTTATACAGGATATATGCTTGACCCCAATTGGACGAATGTGGAAAGGTGTGAGTTTGGCCTTTATAGGCACCTAACTGACCTAATTCAGCGCCACTCTCTGAGAATCCTGGGTACGGACCTGGCCTATGTCCATCTTCCTAACCAGTACGAAATAAAGCTTGCTTTAATTGCATAACTGTGGAACTGGTCTTTCTCCTCGAGGTTTTCAGGTTTAACAGCGGTTGTAACGTCAGTCATCACAAACTCAGGAAGGAAGGGTCCAATACAAGTGTTTAGTTTCAGAGCTTACAAGGGTACAGATTGTGGTTGTCTTTCCTGTCCCTGGCATCCCAACGATGAGTGTGTAGTCTTTTGAAAGAAGAACTTTCTTCATTGCTTGTCTCTGGGGCTTATTCAAACCTGTATTTCAATTTAACAGACAAAAACAAGATTCCATTTCAATGAACTTTATATGCTCTTGCTATCTAGACTGTGTGGCACAGGCTGGCACTAAAATGCACTTTCCTCTGCTTCTCCAGTGCTGGGATTACTTGCATATATATTATCATGTACAGCTCAAAAATTCTCCTTTTATAAGAAAAGCAGCCAGGCGATTGCAGCGCTCACCTTTAATCCCAGCACTTGGAAGACAGAAGCAGGTGGATCTCAGAGTTCAAGACCAGTCTGTTCTATAGAGTGAGTTCCAGGACTTTTCAGGACTATAC